>CM053770.1:595448403-595485627 GCA_028658325.1 Potorous gilbertii | reverse complement strand
AATGGAGCTGCTGCTGAGCTCCTGCCTGCTCCAGGAGCCTCTGGCCACCTGCTGCCTCTGCTGCTGCCTTCCGAGGGGGCCCGAGTTATGGAGACACCCCGCTCCCCTCTCAGCCCGTCCAGATGTCTCTCTCACTGACCTGTGCATCAGTGGGTGGAGGGACCTTAGTGGCTTCTGGAGATTCCGTCCCTGAAGCCTGCTTGAATCTGCTTGCTCCTCTCAGTGCCACGCGGCCAGGGCAGGGCAGGGCTCCGCTCCCATCCAGTGTTCGATGGACCTTTGGGATCTGTTTTTCAGGGCTCTCTGGAATGGAAATCTCCTTCACTGTGTTGCTGCATGGTTTCCACTGTTCCAGAATTTGTTGGGAGTTCTTTTTTAGAGGAAATCCATGGGCTGTGAGTTCAGAGCTAGCATAGGTGAGTCTTTCTACTCTGCCATCTTGGCTCTGCCCCCAAGTCACTTACCTTCTGTTTGCCTCACTTTCCTTAACTAAAACAGGATGATAATAGCACTTACCTGCCAGGGTTATTGTAAAGATCAAATAAGATAATATTTCTAAAGTGCTTAGCACAGTTACCGGCACATAGTAGATAGTTAATGAATATTGGTTTCCTTCTTTCATCTTTGAAGTAATAGTGAACCACTGAACTTCTTGAGGAGGTTGCTTACATATGCTTTAAAAATGTCACTTTAACAACTTCATGGGAAGTTGGATTAGATCTGGAAGAGCTGTGAAACAGAAAGGCTATTGTAATAATCCAGGGTAGGTGATGATGAGTGCCTGAGCTAGAGTGAAGGCTGTTTGAATGGAAGGGAAATATAGGATAATAGTTTGAGAGGATGGAAACGACCAGGGGAGGGTTGTTTTGGTGTTTTTGAAAGGAGGAAACTTGGGCATGCTTTTCAGGGGCAATTACAAATCTCTGGAGTGTTCCTCTGGAGATTTCCTTCCAAGTTTAAATTCATAGAATCATTAATGAATACTCTTTAGGTCTAATTGTTCAGTTAGTTCTGAATCCATCTAGTTGAAGTATTTACTCCACTTTTTTCCAGCTTCCCCACAAAATAACCTTATTTTGAAAAAATGCTTTACTGAAATCTAGGTAAATCATGCCTACAGAATTTCTGTGCTCTTTCTCAATATAGTAACCTTGTTTAAAAAAGTAAATGAGGTTAGTTTGTTATGACATCTTCTTAATGAGGCTATGACGTCATTGTGATCACTGTTTCCTTTTCTAGATGCTCATTAGTTAATCCTTTAAAAATTTTCCAAGAAATCCAAGTCACGCTCATTGGTCTATTACTTGTGAACTCCTTTGTCTTCTTTTCTGATATCTCTCTCCAATTCTCTGCAATCTTTCAATGATCACGGATTGATGACTCAGTAATCACCACTGCCATTTCCTTACTCATCAGGACCAGGTGAATTGCTTGTAATCATACAACTAGTTAAGTGGGACTTGGTTGACTTCGAGTCCAACATTCTATCTGCTGTATTATGCTGCTTCTTGTAGTAGGTGACATGTTTGCTGAGATGATCTGTATTCTAAAAATGTGATGCCCAGAACTGAACACAGTTCTCCACATTTGATTTAGCCAGTGCAGAAAACAGGATATTCTGGACAGTATATTTCTGTTAGCAGATTCTTTATATTATCTTTATGTATAGCTCTTCTAACTGTCACTATCTTCTGCTGAGAAATAAAGATGCAAACATAAAAACAGATTAGAAATTTTTCCATCAATTATACTTCAGTGATTGAAAAGACCAATGTTAACTATATTACTCCCCTCTTCAGAAGTCATACTGCCTAAACTATAAAATGCAAACTCCTCAGTCTAGCATAGAAATGCTTTCAAAATCTGACTCCAAACTGTCTTTCCAGCCTTATTTCATTCTATTTCTATTCATGTGCTTTAGTTTCAGTTAAACTCATGTCTAGGAGCTGCTCTCCCATCTCGTTCTGCCCTCTACCCTCTTCATACATTTGTAGTCTGTCCCCCACATTAGGAATGCATTCCTACCCAATCACTTTCATCCATTAACCCTCTGATTCCACAAGATCAAAATTTTCCCACAGCACCTTGTCTGTCTGTATCTCTTATTTGCCTATTGTAGTTTCTTTTGCTATCATGTTTATTAGTTTTCTTTGGTCCAAATCTGAGATTTCAACTCCAGGCAAAGCTTCCTCTGCCAATATCAATCCATAAATGTTCTGCACCTTATCCTCTTAGAGAATTACCTGGGGATACTGAAAGGTGAGGTGACACAACCAGCATGTATCAAAGGCTGGATTTATTATTTTATTTTATTTTTTTATTTAACATTTCTATTAGATTACAGGCTCTAAAAGGGTAGGAACTGAAATTTTTCATCTTTGTATCTACAGGGTCTAGCACAGTGCCTTTGGATGTGGGAGGCACTTAAGAAATGATGGTTTAATTAGTTCTAATTGAAATTATTATTGTGAGTTATCCCTCTGGTAATACAGAACTCCCTCCTTTAAGCTGAAAATGATCAACTTCAAATGCCTTCTCCTTCCAGACCCTAAGCCAGGACTTGTCATGGAATATCTCTCCCCTGGTTGGTCACCTTCTGGAAAGCACCTATTAATGAGGAATTGTCTTCGCATTCAGCTGGCAATGTTCCCAGGTTCAATCCCTCCCTTTGTGAACAGAGAAAGCTGGGACAGTTCTCCTAGATTTGTTGATGTTTGTTGGAAAGGACTCTATGAAACTCAGGAAAGACTGGAATTGATCTCCTTTTGCCTTCTGAGCCCTGACCTTGAAATGGTGTCATCCTTGGACCAGCCAAACCACTACCATGAATAAGGACATCATAGTAATAGTATGACTTTCTATACAAAGACTGACAAACTCTTATAGTCTGATCTATGCTTCACCAATTTCTGACCCTCAGAATAAAACCTCTTGGTCACTGAGTATTGACAGTTGCAGCTTTGGTAAACCTGAGGACTTCTGTGAACTTTATATATTTAGTCCTGTCCCACGTAAAAGACATAATGGTTGAGGAAACAAAGGTGTGATCTTCCAAACATATTGATTTATTAAGCAATGTATGCCAATTGTTCAACAAATCGCCAGGCCCCTTCCTCAGCTTAGGCCTGGACTCCAAATATAGGAAGAGACAGACTTTTATACATTTAAAAATTAATCAAATAAAAGGAAATGTATAACATTAGTTAATCTGGTTTCTAATTAGATTAGAGACTTTCCAAGTTGGGAGAGGGAAAGTAAACAGGTGAAATTCCTTGAAATCAGAAAAAAAAGATGTCCCACTCTCCCCAAGTGTCTGTAAATAATCAAAGGAACATGGAAACAATAACATCGATCAGTATGGTACTAGTTTTCAGATAAGACCTATGGGTTGCTTGAGATGTATAAGTGTGAGAAAATTCATTGTATAAATCTTTGGATCATCTTTCTGATCAGCGTAACTGAGGTCCTTGGTTAAGGGTCTCTAAGCAACAGGTAGAGGTGGTCCAGCTTTCCAGCAATATGGGGCTAGGTTCAGACAATACAATAAGTTTTTCTCCCAATTCCCACAATGGAATAAAGTTTTCACAAGATAGAAGTTGCACTAAACCCATAATTGAGTAGAAGGGAAACTGAGGTAGGTCCAGAATTGAATCACAGTATAGAGTCAATTCCCACAAATTAACCACTTGCTATACTAATCCCCCCATTTTCCTTGGTCCTTGAGACCCTTCATGAACCTTTGTTCTGATGCCTTCTCATTAGGTGATAACAAGATTTAGAGAAAGTGATAATCAGAAAAAGCAAATCTTTGTTGGGGTTAAGTGGGGTGAGGATAGCCTTTCTTGTGACAACAGGCTGCCTCTCTCCCCCTCCTTGTACCTGGTTCCCTTCTGAAATCTATGCTTATGATCATCAGTGGTAGAAATTTCAATATTCCATGCAACTTCTATAATTATCATTTTCTTTCTGTGGAAAACTAAGCAGATGTTGCTGAGTGGGAACCCAACCCTTCAACAGAACCAGAGATCTTGGCCTCTTCCATTGCTTACTTACTAGGGGGACCTGTCTAATCTTTCCAATATGTGGGCTATAATAGTATTAATGTGGAACTTGCTGTATGTCACCTGCTGCCCCACTTTTGGAGGTTTCAGCTACCAATCCCAGGATAGGGAGTTGACATACTGTGCTTACAGAGGAGGTGGAATCCCAGCCATCTACACTGATTAGGAAGAATGACCAGAATGTTCAGGTTGGGAATACCAAGGCTGAGGGGCTACCTCTCTATGGTAACATTGATGAACACGTTTCCTCCTATTGTGAGGAGACCTTTTCACTTAAGATCTAATTCAGTCTTATCCTTCTCTTGTCCTTGCCTCTTCACTCTGTGTTTTTGCACATCTTATTTTGTGTGAATTAAAACATGTTGAAAAAAAGGGCTCTTGTATTTAGCATTTGAACCTAACTGGGAACATTCTGGAAAGTTGGAATTAAAGATCTCCTGGAATGACACTACACTGTAGTTTTCTGGTAATTATTTCTATTGCATTTTCTCTTGTAGTGCCTCTATTCATATGAATAATTCTTAAAAACTGGCTATAAAAGGAAGCAGGAGAATATAAAGAAGAGGCAGTAGTTGGCATTAATTCACTGTTTTATCCCATAAGTGTTAATCCTTGGAAAATTCAAAATAAGTATGCCTTTTAAAAAGCATATTTTTAAATTTACCAAGAGAAGATCTGGTTGTAGTGCATATACATAAAACTTCAATATTGTTCAGGTAACAGAAAATGCCTTTAGCAACAGGAAACTCATTTTCTGTATATCTGGCATTCTACAGTGACAGTTGCTTAATTCAACCATTCTATCTCCCAATTACACTCATGAACACACACATACATATACACATTTTATATATATATATATATATATATATATATATATATATTCATACATATATGTGTATGTGTATAATTAACATTAAGTTTTGAATTTCAGAAGGAAATGATAAAGAGGTCTCCTTGTCAGTAAATTTCAGTGTGACCTTGGGCAAATCATTGCATTTCTTTGGGTTTTAGTTCTTTGTCAAAATAAGTGCATTGTTGACCTCCCTCTCCTCCTGGTTAGTCTCTCCTCTCTGGTCTTTGGAATATTACTCTCTCCTGATTCTCCTCCTATCTTGTCTATGCACTCCTCTGTCTCCTTTTGGGGGGCTTATCATTCACATCGTGCCCCCTAACTGCAGGGTTCTGTCACAGGCCTTCTCTTCTTCCTTTATACTCTACCTTAGTAAATTCATCAGCCTTGATGGGTTTAATTAGCATTTCCATGTAGATGACATCCAGCTCTATAAATCTAGCTTAAATTTCTCCCCTAAATTTCAATCCTAAATCACCATCTATTGGACATTTCAAACTAATTCTCAGTGACATCTTAAATTCAAAATGTTTAAAGTGTAATACACTATCTTTCCTCCAAAACTCCCCTTCCAAATATTCCAATTTCTTTAGAATGTACTGTAGTGCTCAGATTAATTATACCCGCATTTTCCTGAACTCCTCACCCTTCCTCACCCCATATGACCATGAGTTATCAGATCTTGTCACTTCTGCCTTCACATTTCTCCATCCAACCCCATCTCTTCTCTTGCATAGCTACCACCTTTGTTCAGACTCTCATCAGCTCTTGTCTAGAAGGCATAAACCACCTACGTAGTCTCTCTGTCTCAAGTCTATCACCACTCCACTCTATCCTACACACTGTTACAAAATAATTTTCCTTTATTGCATAACTGACCATGGGATTCTTCTCTTCATCCAACTCCATTTGTTTCCTTTAAGATAAAATAGAAACTTCTCTGTTGAATTTTTAAAACCCTATACAATATAGCCACAGCTTTTTAGGCTTATTAATCATGACTCACCCTCCTGCATTCAGAGATAAAAGACTTTTTCACGGTTCTCCATACCTATCACTCCATCTCTCACCCTTCATGCCTTTACACTGGCTATTCTCTGGATGTGGATTGCCCTCTGCCTTTACCTCAACCTCTTAGACCACCCCTTTTTCTTTAAGATGCAGCTTGTGCAGAAGTCTTTTGCATGAAGCCTTTCTTGATCCCATCAACTTCTAAGATGCATCATTCCCATCTACCCTACATTTAACTACTTTATACTTAGTAGTTTTATATCTATGCTATTTATTCATTTTCTATGTTTCTCATCCATGAGAATGTAAGATTATTGCCAATAGGGATTATTTCATTCTTTGTACTTGTATATTCAGCACCAAGGAGAGTGCCTGACACATAGACATATACTTCTTATTGATTAATTAGTTAATTTATTCTTGGGAGGACAAGCATCTTCTTCTTCAAGATATCTAGATCACAAACTATATACCCAATCCTAGTTTCTCTGAGCTCCAATCTACTTTACCAGTTACCTCTTGGAGATATCTCAGATTGGTTATACCAGAGGTGTCTTAAATTCAACATGTGTATAAGGAACTCATCTCTCCCCAAATCTGCCCCCCTTTCAGACTTCCCTATTATCAAAGACAAAACCATCCTTACAGTGACCCAGGCTTGCAACCTTGGTGTCATCTTCAACTCCTCATTCTCATTTACCCCACACATCTAACCAATCTCCAAATCTTGTTATTTTTATCTCCACAATATTCCTTGCATATGCCTGCTCCTCTGCTCACATAGCCATCATCCTAGTTCATGCCTAGGCTACTTCCTTAGCCTCATTTTTGATCTCCTAGCCTGTGGATCTACTCTCTCCCCACTCTGATCACCACTCAGTAGCCAAAGCGAGTTTTCAAAAGTGCAGTCTGATCACTTCACAGCTATACTCAACAAAATCCATTGGCTTCTTATTGCCACTAGGATGAAATATAATTTTCTTTGTGTGGCATATAAGGTTCTCCACAACCTACTCCCTTCCTACCTTTCAGCATTTTTTATGTATTACTCCATAAACTCTGCAAATACTGGGCTATTTGTTGTTCTATACCCACAAATTTCCTATGTGTTTACATTAACTCTCCCTACTCCATGCTTGGGATGCATTCCTTCTTCATCTAGATCTCTTAGAATCCCTGGTTTCCCTTCAGTTTTCAGTTCAAGGGCCATCTTCTTTCTGAAACTTTTCTTGGTCCCCTCAGCTGCTGAGGCATCCCTCCACCAAAATACTATGTGTTCATGTATATATCTTATTTCTATACTTTTAAGAATATATGTTGCCTCCCTCATTAGAATGTAAGGTCCTTGAGGGCAGACAATGTTTTTGCTTTTCGTTTTGTCTGTGGTATTTATTAGTTCCTTGTACATGGTAAGTACTTAATGTCTTTTAACTGGTTTATTGAATGAAAAAAACCCATTCTCATGTATTCAAATCTAAGCTTCAGTAAGTCCAATTAGAATTATTTTATGAACTTGGAGATTCAGAGCCTTTGATTGCAACCAGCTAAAAAGTTTAATTGCAAGGGGATCTTAGTGAAGTTATCATTCTGAATAACCATTTACAGGCTTTTTTGTACCTAGGCAATAATAATTTTCATTTTTCTTCTCATGAACATAGGTGCCCCTATTCACACAGTAATCATTTGCTGAGATGCCTTAAACATTCATTGCCCCTAAATGTTTTTAGCTTGTGCTATTCTATGGAAACTAATGTTATTTATAGAAAAGAACTTTAGAATAATTACACATGGAAATAATGAGGGAGATATCTGAAGTATATGATGCTAGAGTATTGATTTTGGAGTCAGACAACTTGGCTTCAAACCCCAGGTTGGCTAGTAGCTATCTTATATGCTAGACAAAATGTTCACTAAGGTTCCTTCCATCTCTAAATTGTGCTGTCAAAATAATGTCTTACATTCATGTTCACAATTCACAGAGAACTTTGGTATTCATTATCAACAAGCCTGTGCAGGTTTTATTGAGGTGAACCCAGAAAATTTATGGCTGGGCTTCTGTCACAAAGAAAGGATGTAGGGAAAGCCAGGAGTAGAACCCAAATTAAATCCCATGGAATTAAAAAACCTTTAAAGATACCTACAGAATTCAAGGAACTATGTGAGGTGGTGGAGATAACAAAGATAAAAATGAAAGGGTTTTCTACTAGGAGGGGATATAATATATAGGAAAGACAGCACTAACAACTGGGTGGGTGGGGCAGTCAGGGAAGGTGTTACATGGAATTTACACTCAGTTTGAACCTGGAATGAATACCTAGATTCTAAGATGTAGAGATGAAATAAATCTAGTTGTGGGGATGCCTGGTACACAGGTGTAGAGGTGAGAGATGGAGTGTAGAGTTTGGAGAATATCTGGTAGTCTTGTTTTACAAGAGTAAAGAGCTCAGGAGGGAGAGGGTAAGGGTCAGGGAGAGATCCCAGAAAATCTCAACATTAATTTCCAATGGATTACTGTTCTATCAATAAGCCTAATATTTTCTTAATGCCAATAGAACTTGTTTTACAATGTAATGTAAAAATATGACTGTTGTGAAATGACAACTCTGTTTTGTTGACAACCTTCAAAATAAAAAAGTGAAGTCAATTTATAATTTTTCTACCTTAATTTGCAACAATTGTGGGTGCCATATTGGTGTGGCATGGTCTGCTTCTTGACACTCATCTATTCTGAGGTTTGAAAACTTTGTTATTTAGAACATAGTAACCTGGGCTTAGCTTCTTTTTTGGAAGACATAGTCTTATTGAAATGTAACACTTATCATAAAATTTATATTTTTTGTACCTGAGTATGATCTCAACCCCAGACTGATCAACTTGTTAAGCACAGGGAGGATTAGCACCAGTAAATTGGCCACTAATTTATTAGTTCTTTTGGCAATCCATGAAATGAAGAAATATACAAATGCCTTGTACAACTCCCTTCAATTTCCACTGTGACAGTTAAGTGAAATCAAAAATGATTTAAGCAACTATGACATGCCATTTACTGTCATTGGGGATACAGAGAAAAGCAAAAACAGTTCCTATCCTCAAGGAACTCACTATCTAATGATTACAGTCTTTTTTCCCCAGTCATGTCTGACTCTTCATGACTCCATTTTGAGTTTTCTTGGCAAAGATACTTGACTAGCTTGTCATTTTCTCCTCTAGCTCATTTTCCAGATGAGGAAACTGAGGCAAAGAGGGTTAAGTTGACTTGCTCAGCATCACAGAGCTAGTAAGTGTCTGCGGCCAGATTTGAACTCAGGAAGATGAATGTCCCTGATTTGAGGCTATAGCACCACATACTGTGGTAAAGTAGAAAAAGAACAAATGTGCAAAGGATCCTAAGTATTTTCAGACTATTTGTAAATATTATAAATCTAAATGTCATTTGTCCAATGACCAATGAAAGGACATTCTCTATTCATCTATCTCTCTCCCTTTGTTTGCCCTGAAATCACTTCAAACATAGCAAATCAAAAATCAAATTCATATTTCTCACCTACGTTTCTCATTACTCCCTATTTTCTCTTCTTTGTCCTTGGTAATATCATTATCCCAGTTACACAGATTTGAAACCTCAGAGTCATTTTTCACTTTTTCTTCTCCTTTATCTTCTAACGTTTGTCATAAAGTCATGTTGAAATTCTTCCTTTGAAGTAAAGCCCTTCACCAAACCTACCTTTTCATTCCATTGTCCTTACCCTAGTTCAGTTTACTTTAGGTGCTCATCATCTTACTAGACTGTGGCAACAGCCTCCTTATGATCTCCTTGTCTCCTGTCCTTTCATCCACCTTTCCAGCCCATCCTTCCTAATTTACCACTTTCATTAGTTTCCTTCCAGTTCAAAATTGCTCTACATCCAATGCTTCTACTTTCTTACTTCAACATCTCTTTTCAACCCTTTGCTATTTGCAGTCTGACCCCATGACTTTTTTGAAATAATTTTCTCAGGGGTTACCAAATCACCGCCTTATAATTGTCTTTTCTCAGTTTTCATTGTATGGAAGCCTTCCAGTTTCTCAAAAGCTTTTTAAATGCAGAGCATTCTTTTCCTGTATACATGTGTTATTGTGGGCTGCCTGTAATTTGATGGTTGTCTTCTGCACTATAGGCAGCTGCTCTGAGTGGTGGGTGACCTTTTTGCGTCGTTTGAAAGGTTGAGAGAGAACTTTTTGATCTCCAAATAAAAGGCACTATATAAATATCGCTTATTATTATCAGGGAAGAATCCAGCTGTGAGTAAAGGATTTTTAAAAAATATAGTCAAATAAGTACACCTACATAGAACCAAAAAAACCCCTAGTCCTCATTTGGGAAAGAACTTTCAGTTAATATGGTTGTGATGTACTATACATATTTGTCGGTGTTCTTGGGTTGAAATGACCTGTGTGTTGATTGGGTGGCTTGTGCTCACTCCTTCACTCAGACAGACCAGTATCATGCTATACACTGTTCTCTGAATAAACTGTGGTGACTACTATTTTACTTGATTAATTGAGAAAGATGAGCTCATTGGAACAACATGAAACCTAAAAGGAAAGTATACAAAAATGTGCCACGTTGGCTGAATGAAAAGGTAGGAAACTCAGAGTACTTGGCCTATCTCTATGAAAACCTGTCTGACTATGAAAGGCATGTGTAGACTAAAAGGGGAAAATAACGTATTTGCACAAAAATATTGGTAGCTCTTTTATGGTCCTAAGAACTGGAAATCAAGGGGATACCCATCAATTGAGGAACAGCTGAACCAGTTGTGGTATATGATTGTGATGGAATACTATTGTGCAATAAGACATGACAGGTAGGATGATTTCAGAAAAACCTGGCAAGACTTACATGAACTGATGCAGAGTGAAGTGAGCAAAACCAGAAGAACATCATACATAGTAACAGTGATATTATACAATGACCAACTGAATGACTTAGCTATTCTTAGCAATACAGAAGATTCAAGACAATTCTAAAAGACTCATGATAAAAAATGCTTTCTGCCTTCAGAGAAAGAACTGATGGCATCTGAATACAGACCAAAGCACACTATTTTTCACTTTCTCTCTTTCTTTTTTTTAGTTCAAATTTTCTTCAACAAAATGTCTAAGACAGAAATGTTTTACATGATTCCACATGTATAAACTATATTAGACTGCTTACTGTCTCAGGGATGGGGTTGGAGAGGGAGGAAGGAATGGAATTTGAAACTGAAAAATTAAAAAACCCCAAATGTTAAAAATGTTTTTACATGTAATTGGAGAAAAATATTTAAAAAGGCATGCATAGAGTAAGGACTGTGTGTGTTATCACACTCAGTTTATGCTCTGAAGTCAAGAACTGGTGTTATACAAGAGGTGGTGATGGAGGAGAAGTGTGGGTGGGAAAAAGGATGACAAATTAATACCCATGTTCTCAGATTCTTTTCTCCTCAATTCAGGGCTTATTCTACCTTTAAAATTTTGTGTAGGACAGAAAGAAGAAAGCTCTATCTGAATTCCATTACTTTGGAATGAATAAAAACCATTCTGGATTACCCCATATCCAATTTTCCTTAACTTTGTACCTCCCCATGTGGTAGGATTGGGTGATGGTATTTGGGAAGAGAAGAGAAAAGGGAACTATTTCTGTATCTGTTTGTTTACCCAACAAATTCCTTTATGTCTGTATACCAGGCAAAGGTTCCAGGTAAACAAAGTCATGAAAACTCCCTCTTATCTCTGGAAAAGTAAAGACTTTCCCAACTGTTAAATGACAACTTGTCCTCTGTAACAGTCCCAATATGTCTACCTCCCTACCTGCTCTGTAGCTCTGAGTGAATGACATGGAAAAATATTTTTAGGCTAACTGTCTGGAATCAAAGAATCAAAAGTCTTCAAAACTGGAAAGGACCATCAAGTCCAGTCCATACCTGAAAAAGAATCCTCACTATCTCCTAACCAGCAAGTGGTCTTCCAATTGTTGCTTGAAAGCCTCTAAAGGGGGAACCAACTGCCTTCTAAGATGTTACCAAAAGTGGAATCACTTCTGAATAGCTCTAATGGATAGGAAAATTATCTTTACATCAAGCCAAAACATTGCTTCTAGTTCTGCCCTCAGGTCAAATAGAGAAAGTTTAATCTCTCTTCCTTATAGTAACCCTTCAAATCCGGGAAGAAAACTCTCTCCTTTTCTACTCCCCATCCATAGCCTTTTCTTCTCCAGGCTAAGCACCTTGATTCCTTTAATAATAATAATTTTTAAAAACCCAACCTAAAAAAATAAAACAACACACCCCCCCTCAACCAAATTCCCTACTCATTCTCCACTTCTGACTCATTTTCTGGCCTGCTCCATGTCCATACCTACTGCCTGGTCTCTGCATGAGATTCTCTTTCCCCCCCTTCCAGCTCTCCTTTATATTTTATCTTCCCCTATTAGAATGTAAGCTCCTTAAGAATATAGACTGCCTATCGTCTAGTCTTTGTATGCCTAGCACTCAGCACAGTGCCTGGCAAATAATATGTGCTTAATGAATGCTTTACGCATCCATCTAGCCAGTTCTTACCCAGCATGAACTCAAGGTCCTTCACCATTCTTGGTCTCTAGACCAAGAGCTATAAACCTATAAAGTCCACAGACATTACATGGATCCATGGAGAGATTTCAGAGGGTCCATGAACTTGCATGGAAAAAAATTACAACTTGATTTTCACTCATCTCTGACTGAAATTTAGCATATTCTTTATTTAAAATTTTTTTAAAAATGTTATTTTGGGAAGGGGTCCATAGGCTTTACCAGACTACCAAAAGCATCCATGATACCAAAAAAATTTAAGAACCCCCTGCTCTAGAAACTCTTCATCTTGTCAATATTCTTCTTAAAATGTGGTGTTCAGAATTGAGAACAACAATACACAAGAAATCTGACTAGGGCAGTGTACAGTGAATACCTATTTATTTCTGGATACTATACCTCTCGATGAAGTATGATTTTATTAGCTTTTTTAGTTGACTTATTACACTATGAACTTATTTTGAGTTTTCAGACAACTAAAACCTCCATTTATATCTTTTTCAGATAAATTGCTTTTTAGCTATGCAGAGAAATGGCAAACATTTTTTAATTTATTAAATTATTTTTCGTTTTCAATTTTCATTTCCACAAGATTTTGAGTTCCAAATTTTCTCCCCATCTCTCCCTTTCCCCCATCCCGAGATACCATGCATTCTGATTACCCCTTCACCCAATCCACCCTCCTTTCTATCACATCCCTCCCTTCCCTTATCCCTATCTTTTCTCTTTTCTTGTAGGGCAAGATAGATTTCTATACTCCATTACTTGTATTTCTTATTTCCTAGTTGCATACAAAAACAATTCTCAAGATTCATTCCTAAAATTTGAATTCCAAATTGCCTCCCTTCCTCTCACTCCACCCACACCCAATGAGAAGGGAAGCAATTCAATATAGGCTATACGTGTGTACTTAGGCAAAATATATCTATAATAGTAATGTTATGAAAGACTAACTATATTTCCCTCCATCCTATCCTGCCTCCATTTATTCTATTCTCTTTTGACCTTGTCCCTCCCCAAAAGTGTTTACTTCTAATTACTCCCTCCTCTCATTAGCCCTCCCTTCTATCATCCCTCTACACCCCCACTTATCCTCTTCTCCTCTACTTTCCTATAACATAAGATAGATTTTCATACCAAATTTCATGTGCATGTTATTCCCTCCTTGAGCCAAATGATGAGAGTAAGCTTCACTTTTTCTCTTTCACCTCCCCACTTCTCCCCTCCAATGAAAAAGTTTTTTCTTTCCCCTTTTATGAGAGATAATTGCCTCATTCCATTTCTCCCTTTCTCCTCCCAATATATTCCTCTCTCACCCCTTAATTTTATTATTTAGACATTATTCCTTACTATTCAACTCATCTTGTACTATCAATCTATATGTATATAATCCCTCCAACTACCCAAATACTGAGAAAAGTCTCAAGAGTTACAAATATTATCTTTCCATGTAGGAATGTAGACAGTTCAACTTTAGTAAGTCCCTTATATATTTCTCTTTCCTGTTTACCTTTTCATACTTCTCTTGATTCTTGTGTTTGAAAGTCAAATTTTTTATTCAGCTCTGGTCTCTTCATCAAAAATGCTTGAAAGTTCTCTATTTCATTGAATTACCATTTTTTCTCCTGAAGTTTTATACTCAGTTTTTCTGAGTAGGTGATTCTTGGTTTTAATCCTAGTTCCTTTGACTTCTTAAATATCATATTCCAAGCCCTTTGATCCCTTAACATAGAATCTGTTAGATCTTGTGTTATCATGATTGTATTTCCACAATACTCAAATTGTTTCTTTCTAGCTGCTTGCAATATTTTCTCTTTAATCTGGGAACCCTGGAATTTGGCTACAATATTCATAGGAGTTTTTCTTTTGGGATCTCTTTCAGGAGGTGATCAGTGGATTCTTTCAATATTTATTTTACCCTCTGGTTCTAGAAGATTGGGCAGTTTTCCTTGATAATTTCATGAACGATTATGTCTAGGCCTTTTTTTTGATCATGGCTTTCAGGTAGCCTCATGATTTTTAAATTGTCTCTCTTGGATCTATTATCCAAATGAGTTGTTTTTCCAATGAGATATTTTACATAGTCTTCTATTTTCTCATTCTTTAGGTTTTGCTTTGTAATTTCTTGGTTTCTCATAAAGTCATTAGTTACCATCTGCTCTATTCTAATTTTTAAAGAATTATTTTCTTCAATGAGCTTTTGAACCTACTTTTCCATCTGGCTAATTCTACTTCTTAAAGCATTCTTCTCCTCATTGGCTTTTTGGATCTCTTTTGCCATTTGGGTTAGTCTATTTTTAAAGGTTTTCTTTTCTTCAGCATTTTTTTGGGTCTCCTTTAGCAAGCTGTTGACTCACTTTTCATGATTTTCTTGCATCTTTCTAATTTCTCTTCCCAATTTTTCCTCCACCTTTCTTACTTGATTTTCAAAATCCTTTTTGACCTCTTCCATGACCTGAGATCATTGCATATTTATTTTAGAGGTTTTGGATGTAGATGCCTTGACTTTTATGTCTTCTTCTAATAGTATTCTTGGTTTTTCCTCATCCAAAAGGATGGAAGAAAATAACTTTTCACCAAGAAAGTAACCTTCTATATTCTTATTTTTTCCCCCTTTTTTGAGCATTTTCCCATGCTGTTACTTGACTTTTGAGTCCTTTGTCAAGTGGAGGGTATACCCTAAGGACCTATAAGTTCTCTGTTCTTCCAAAGTGGCACAATCAGGGGAGAGGAGTTTACTCCTTTCCTAGCCTGTGCTCTGGTCTGGGAACAACTACAAGCTGCCCATGATATGCAAGTAGGATTCCCTCTCCACAGCCACCTACAGCTCTACCACATCAGTGCTCCTCCCACCCTAGGGCTACCACTCAGGGCTGAGATCCAGATCAGCCAATTGATTCCCCCAGGATCTTTAGACCAAGGGCTCCAAAAGGGGAAGTGCAGTGACTTCCACTACCCTGGGGCTGGGGCTAGGGCTAGATCCTGCTCCCTCATTACATAAGTGAAAGAGTTTTCTCACTGACCTTTCGATTTGTCTTTAGTGTTTGTTGGTCAAGAAATCTGCAGCTGCTGCCCATGATTCCGCATCCTGAAGCCTGTTCCAGTCCCATCCATGGGGTGCTATGTGTTGCAAAGCCTGGGCTGCCCTCCACTCAGAGCCTGATGTGATAGACCTTTCCTGTTGGCCTTCTAGGCTGTTTTTGCCTGGAAATCTCTTTCATTCTGTTGTTTTGTGACTTATGCTGCTCTAGGATTTATATAGAGTCATTTGTACAGGTATTTTATGGGCTATAGGAGGAGAGCTACAATAGGTTAGTCTTTCTACTCCATCATCTTGGCTTTGCCTCCATGATGAAATACTTACTACATTCCAAACACTGTGCTAAGTTCTGAGAATTAAAATATAAGCAAAAAGAAAGGCAGTTCTAAAAGGGAACTGAAGGAGGGCATGGATGAGATTCAGAGAAAGGGGGGTCAGCATGGTGGATAGATATTCTGGGATAATTGTGGTAATAATAAGAGTCACAAATATTTACATTGTACTTATGTGCCAGGCACTGTGCTAAATGCTTTACAAATATTATCTCATTTGATCTTTGTAACAATCCTGGGAAGTAGGTATCATTATCATCCCCATTTTACAGTTGAGGAAACTGAGGAAACATAAATTAAGAGACTTGCCCAGGGTCAGAGGCCAAATTCCAGGTTTAGTGTGCTCTCAGCTGTGCCATGCTAAATCATTGTGACAAAGTTTAGGAGGGAGTTCAACATGTCACCCACATGTTATAGTTGTGAAGTTGAATTTTTAATTTGAAATATAATTTTAAATTGAAAATATAATAATTATAATTATTCCAATTAACAATGGACAAGACTGATAGACAAAGTGAAGATATAAATAACACTATATAAACTGTTCTTTTTATCCTTCCCTCCACAACAATGACTAGAAGAGAGGGAGCACCATGTGAAATATGTGGGTTTATGGAAAAAGTGACACCTAATGTTTAAAGGTAAAAGAAGCCAATTAGAATCATTATTTAGATTTGCTTTAAAAAGGAATCAACCTATAAATGCAAATCAACTGCCATCATCATCAAAGTGATTTTGAGCAGCAAGAGTAGGTCAAAGATTATTGGTTGATTGATAAGGGAAAATGTACCTGTTTCCTAGGCAAGATCAACAAACTAACAAAGAAATGTGATTTAAAAGTTTATATTTTGTGTTTACAACCTGACCACACTGTGGTTAGAAAAAGAGGAAGCCAACAGAATGATCCAATATTTAAATTTTGCCCTGTGGCATTATGATTCATGAAGGAAAGTGACACCATCTCCAAATGAGATGTTAATGATTCACAACTTAGTGCTTCTCTAGTCTCTCATCACCCACTACAAGCAGATATATGACAACAAAGTTTGACTGTGGGTTCCCTATTTTATTCTTTGATTCAAAATCCATTGACAATATAATTCACCACCTTCTAAATAACACAAAAAGCAACTTATAATCGTGGTGTCAGAAGTGTCTTAGGGCTTAAAGTTTTCAACTCTAATAATTGGACATTTTTTCAACAAATATTTATTAAGTATCCACTATGTGTAAAGCATTGTGCTAAGTTCTGGGGATACAATGATGAAGAAACCGGTATTCTTTGCCTGCAATGAGTTTCTAATATAGTAGAAGAGAGAAAATGCTATGTCTCTAAAACAAAGTAGAACATAAATTAGAATCTAGTTGTACAAAGCCATGATAAAGGTTATTATTGGTGTTTTCTAAATATGTGCCTCTGGGTTTTCTTTCTTTAAAAAATATTTCACTTTAGGAACATGGTCTATTTTTGATCAATAAAGTACTTCTAGTTGGGAGCATTTAGGGAAGTTTCATGGAAGAAGTGGTGTTTGAACTGAATTTTGAAAGATAGAATTTCAATAGTTAATAGAGAAGTCATGAAGCAGAAACAATTTTAAATGTAGAAAATAACATGAAGAAAGGCATAGAGGGGGAAATTCCAAGGCTCTACTTTAAGCAATAGTGAGTAGAGCACTTTGGTTCAAGTATAGCATATACATAAGCAACATGAAATAAAGCTGCAAAGGTAAGTTGGAGTCAAACTATAGGGTTGGCAATAAGAAACCTCTGGAGGATTTTTAACAATGGAATAGTAGGATCAAAGATATGTATTTGGAAGATGAAGTTGGCACCATATAGGTAATATGACTTTGTCAGCTGTTTCAATGATGTCCTTACCACCACCCCACAACACTTTACCCCACTGGCCTTCTGGACTTGCTAATTCCTAAACCTAGATACCCTACACAAGATGTGTCAAACATAATGCCAGGAGGCAGCAGCCTCCCTAGTGTTTCCTGAACCATATCAAAATATTATTGGGAAATATTTAACAAAATAAATAAAAGCACAGAAGAACATAATGTTAATGTGTGGTTTTCTAAATCAGTATGTAACCTACTTATTTACCATTTAGTGGTTCCCTTTCTATCTGAGTTTGATACCACTGCTTTATTCATTTCTATCCCAGTTAGCTGTCAGGCTATCTACGTCCGTCAAACCTGAAGGAAATCAACAAACTCCTTTGATTTTGTCCAATAGAATTTCATGTATTACATGATACCAGCAGTGTCCTTACTGTTGCTCCACAATCCTTTATCCCTTCTTGACTCCCTATTAGATTCCTGATAATCATTGTTCTAAGCCTTTTCTCTTTGGAAGTTCTGCACTTTAGCTAAAATTCAAAGGTATGAAAAAAGATGACTACATGGAATTCAGAAAAACTTGGGAAGATTTGTATGAACTTACAGTTAGTTATGTAAGTAGTCCCAGAAGAATAAAATACATGACTACAACAATGTAAATGAAAAGAATGCTAAGAAAACTAAGTAATTTAAAAACAATAGTCCTAGAAAAGAAATAACAAAGTCTATTTTCTGATCAGAAAGGAAGAGGACAAGGGCAAAACACTGGTTCTGTTAACAAATTATTGATTGTTATATGTTCCCTGAGTGATCACCAACTCTGGAGACTTTAAATTACAGTTTTGTTCTTCAAGTAACTGGCTTTATTATGCTAGCATAGCAGCTTGTGTATTGGGGGAAAATAATGACTCATTTGAAACTTTAAGAAATCTTCAGAATTGGATTGCTGCAAGCTCTCCTCAAACCTCAAATGGTGGGTTCAAGTTCAGAGTGCTGGTCTGAAGTTCAAGCCTCAGTTTGAAGAAAAGCAGCCTGGGCAATAATGTCCTCGTGAGGGAATTGTGTCCAGCCATCCTGGAAAGTATTTTGGAACTGTGTCCCCTAAGTCATTAAATTGTGCACACTCTTTGATCCAATGATACTAGGTCCAAAGAGGCAAAAGAAATAGGAACATGATTCATATTGCAGAAATATGTATAGCAGTCATTTGATCTTCAGGCTAAGGGCTGTCTATAAATTAGAGACATGGTTGAATAGTTATGATACTGTAAAAAACAATACAAAGGATAGTTTTGTTTTGTTTAACCTAGGATGTCTTACAACAACTGAGGCAAAGTTAAGCGAACAGAACCAAGAAAATCATTTATATAACAATAACATTATAAAGAAAAGTGAATGAAAGACTTAAGAATGCTAATAAATTATCAAATATGATTCCAGGTAACCAATGATAAAGTATGATACCTCATGACAAAGAAATGTTGGACTCAAGATAGGAAGAGAGAAATACTTTTTGGATATAGCTAATGTGCAAATTTGTTTTTTCTTGATTTTAGATATTGTTTCAAGGTTTTTTTTCTTTTTCAAATGTATGAGAAAGAGACTGGAGACATATGGAGACTCCTCCCAAAAGAGAACAAAAGGAAGACATGCAGGACTTACTGAAAAGCAGGACAGTTTTGAAAGTTACATGTTGAATGTACATTTTTTTTTAAAGAAAAGCAAGTTCTACATAATAAACATCTGCAGTGGCATGGAGAATCCTCTCCTATTATACAATGTGTAGGAAATTCAAATTTTATTTGTTATTTACCAACTAAGTTTAGAAAAAATGAAAAATTCAATACAGGGAGAATTGATTGGCTTGCCTTTGGAATATTAGAAAACTGTTTTAATGGTCTCCACACTTCCTCCTGAAGCAAAAGCTTATCTTTGTAATAGCAACTTTCTTCCACTATTATTTATGAAATTTAATAATATATTATATATTATTTTATATAATATTGATGTAATTATTTATATAATATATATGTATATATTGTCTTATATATTATTTTATATAGGACATATAGCTCTTATATAAAACAATGGTGTGATTCAACCTCCATCTTTGAAGAGATGTGCACACCAAATGAGATCACAAATCTTTTTGAATATTTTCAACAATATTTACTTTTACAGCGTTATGAGGATCAAAAGAGGCAAGACATTTTATAAATTACACAAACATTGGCTATAAAGCAGCAGATAATTTATTTTTGATTATGATTTTCTTGCTATTTTACCATCTTCCTCTTTACAAAAAAGGCTACTGTGATTTAAATCTTGTGTTTGACTCTTTAAGGCAAAGATAATCATTGACTTTTAAAAAGGTGAAGATGATTCAAAGTGGAAATAGAGGACAAAAATGTGGAAAGTACCCTGGGGAAAGTTGTATCAATATATATAAATAAATATATAATATAAACATATAAATAAAATAAAAAATGGATTTTACTTAAATCCACAGGCCAACAGATAAAATTTTGGTCTTTGCCTTTTTGTCCATGGTCCTTACTTTTCATTATCCTTGGGAAGGGAGGAGGAGAAAAAGAGAAGGGGATGAAGTTGGGTTTTGCTTTTCTAGGTGAAGGAAATAGGATGTTTGTATGTATGTGTGTGTCTGCAAGCTCACATATGCATATGTTATATGTGTATATATTGGGAGTGAGACAGAAGTTTACTCTAGAGTAGGGATGACAGGAGGCAATCTGATATAGGGGGATGATCATTAAATAAATGGCCAGGTGTCAGGAAATTTGGATTTTTCTGCTAGTTGTCCTCTGTGACTTCAGGTAAGTCCCTTAACCTTTCTGAATCTCAGTCTTCTCATCTATAAGATAAAGGTTTTTTATTTAATAGTTTCTAAAGTCCCTTTCCCAAGGGATTACATCAAGTCCTTTTTTTTTCTGAGGCTCCCCATCACTGACATATGTGGATACTCAGAAAAGAGTAAGAAAAAAATGAATGGATAATACATTTCTATTGTGTAGATTACAGGTGTGTGTGTGTGTGTGTGTGTGTGTGTGTGTGTGTGTGTGTGTATCTTGGATAGGAATTGCAGGTGGGCAAGAAATCTATGATAAAATAGAAAGAAGAGAGGCATGGAATGCATTTAGAAAATTCACAGTTTTATTTATAATCTCAAAGTGCAGCTTGACAGAAAAAATCCATCCTTTTAACACATACATACTCTGAGTGGTCCCATGTGGCTATGAATCAATAATTATCACAATTAAGAAGAATCAAAACTATGAGTGACTCAAAAGACAGTGGAAAGATGCATGGTAAGTGTAAGGACGCAGGAAATAAAGGAGGACATCTGCACAGAAGTGGCATAAAAGGTATCATTCAGGAAATATATAATTGCAAAAGAAGAGATATGCTAATCATGTACCAAAATCAAAGCATTGGCAGTTTGGATGTTGCACTGTTCTCAGGAAATGTTAAAAAATCTAGAGGAAGGATCCTAGTGAATTATGTATATACTCTTTGAAGGACTGGGGAGTTGATGCAAAGAAGAATTGCATTAGGTTAAAAAGATGTGTGTAGGTCATGATGTTGTACTTATATTAATGAGATCACAGATATATTGCAGTATTGAAGCGTAAGGTACCTTCCAACTCTTTACATTCTGTGAGTCTCTGAAGACCAAACTGAACCATGCACTCCATGGGCATGATGGGGAAAGAACAAAGGAAGAAAAGGTGGTTGTGTAGCCACAGGTTTCTCAAATGTTTGTCAGAAAAAAATTCGATTACTTGAACATAGACTATGTTCAAAGTCTATACGTTGTGCTACTAAGTGATACAAAAGAAATAAAAGTCACCTAATTCCTGTTACCAGAAAATTTGTCATCCAGCTAGGGATTCATGGCACAAACATAAACAGTTGTTTCCATCTTATAAAAACACAAATTCTTAACAGTTGGAAGGGAATTCAGAAATCATCTTGTCTAGTCCATGCTTTAACAGAAAATCCCTTTATAATATTCCTGACAAATGGTCTTCTAGTTTTGACTTGAAGAATTCTAAGAGTGAGAACCAACTATCTCCCCTTCGTTACCCAACTCTCAGGTAGTTAATCCTATTTTGGGATAATTTTAATTTTTAGCTCCTTCCTCTTCCCCTGCCAAATAATTCTTTAATGGGCAAGGAAAGTATGTCAGTGTTCAATGCTTCCCACTGCAACAGAAACCAATCTCTTGGTCTTATTTCCGCTTATTTTCTTTAAATCTATGGAGAATATGAGAACAAGAATGACAAGAACATGTTCTCAATGCTTATAGATTTGATAATTCAGAAAATACTCTTTTGCCTCCCTGGACTTGGTTGAGATCATGAACATAAAATCTTCAGTCTCTATAAAGTAATAATTCTCTTCTGGTAAGTAGACTTTATGTTTCTTGAAAGCAGGTGTCACTTTGTTTGAGAACAAGATCTCGATTTAAGCTTCTTGAGAACAGGGTCCAAATTCATTTTGATCTGTCTTGAGCACAAAACTTGCCTTAGCAAATGTTTATCATAATAACGGCTGGCATTAATTTATTGACGTTTGCAAAGCACGTTGCAAGAATATCTACTGATCCGAACAACAGCCCGGAGAGGCAGATACTTCTATTATCCCAATATCACAGGTGAGACTGAAGCACAGAAAGGCTGGATGACTTCTCCAGGGCCACACAGCTGGGGAGTGTTCGAGGCTCAATGGGAGCATGAACTTCCTGACGTCGAACCTTACACTTACAGCCTCTCTGCGTTGTTGAGGTGAGCTAAGCCGACACGAAATGAAGGAAGCCTTTGGCAGACGTGGTCTCATTCCATTACACAGAGGAGAAGACGGAGGCTCAGAAGGGCTGGGTGCCCTGCCGAGGGCCACGCAGCTGCTGCGTTCGGACCCCGGTCTCCCCGACTGGACGGAGGCAGCGATCAGCACGCAGCTCGGGATCATCCTCGGGCATCCTCCTCATCCCACCAGCCAGAGGGAAGGGCCGTCCTGCGCAGCCTCCGCGGCCATGGCCGCCACGGTTTCAGACCCGCAAGCTCCCAGTCCTTCCATCAGACTCCAGCCCCCGTCCGGTCGGGAAGCGGTAACCTAGATTCCGCCGCCCTGGCGAGCGCTGTCCATGGTGCCCGTCCTGCCTCCGCCATCCTTCACTCAGCCTTGCAGGCCGCCAAGAGCAGCGACCTGGCCGGCCGGGGGCCGCGGTGCACATGCGCAGTCCTCCGGGGCAGGCTGCCGTAAAGGGTATCGGTCTCCGCTACTACACCTGTTTT
Source organism: Potorous gilbertii (assembly GCA_028658325.1). Taxonomy (NCBI): domain Eukaryota; kingdom Metazoa; phylum Chordata; class Mammalia; order Diprotodontia; family Potoroidae; genus Potorous; species Potorous gilbertii. Next base: position 595,462,581 of record CM053770.1, on the reverse strand, counting down.
GAATATAGGCGCGTGCCAGGGCGGGGGCTGGCCGGCCTGGGGCGGGGGGAGAGGCCAAGCGGGGAGGCGGGAGGAGGGGGATAGTCACGTGCTGGCAGCGGTCCTTGGACGATTCCATTGTCTCACCCCCCCTTCTCTTTACTCTCCTCCGCCCAGCCCCCAGCCCCCCCACGCCACCCCATTCGCTGTCTCCGTCCCCTCGGCCCCGAGATTCACGCTCGTTCTGCGCCCCATCCCCGCTTCTTGGCTCCCTCTCTTTACCGAACTCCGGCGCCTCTTCCTCTTCCCCTCCCACCCCCACCACGCAGTTGGTGCGGTCCATGGCGAGCACATCATGGCGATTGAGGGTAAGTGGAGGCCGCTCCCCGGGGTGGAGAGGAGGTCGGGGAACGGGGGGCGGGGAGGGGGGAGGGGGTGAGGTGAAGTGCATCCTCGGGGATGCGGCGGGGATTCGGGCGGCCCCTAAGGGCGGGGAACGGCAGAGGTGAGGCGGGGGGGGGGCCCGGCGGGGAGCGGCCCCCCCGCCCCGCCTCCCTCCCCTCCTCCTCCCCCTCCCCTCCCCCCTCCTACCAGGTGCGAGCAGAGGGAGCGGGGCGGGCTGAGGGGCGCGGGCCGCCCCCTTACCTGGCTGGCCCGACCCTCCGCCGAAGCTGAAGCGACGGAACCCCGGAGGCTTGGATGAGGGGCGGGAATGGGGCGGGGGCTTCAGCCCCTCACGGGCCGGCCCGCTCCAGCTGTGACCTCCCCTCCTCTGCCTCCCGAGAGAGAGAGAGAGAGAGAGAGAGAGAGAGAGAGAGAGAGAGAGAGAGAGAGAGAGAGTGAGTGAGTGTGTGTGTGTCCGTGTGTGTGTCCGTCCGTGTGTGTCAGTGTGTCTGTGTGATTGATCACCTCAGGTATTTCACTCTCGAGAGTGTCCCCTACTTCTGAAAGAAGTCAATGAATTTTCTCAGAGCACCCCTCTTGTGAATGCTTTGCCTCGGTTTTTATTTTTCTGAAGAATGAGTAGTCCTTGATAGCAGAGATTACTGTGATACTCTTCAGTGAAAAGTTAGTGCATAGGGAGTAGGCATGAAAGAGGGAGAGACAGAGAGGGAGGGAGAGAGAGACAGAGAGAGAGGGAGGGAGAGAGACAGAGAAAGGGAGAGAGAGGGAGGGAGAGACAGGGAGGGAGAGACAGAGAGAGAGGGAGGGAGAGAGAGAGACAGAGAGAGAGGGAGGGAGAGACAGAGAGAGAGGGAGGGAGAGACAGGGAGAGAGGGAGGGAGAGACAGGGAGACAGAGAGAGAGGGAGGGAGAGACAGGGAGATAGAGAGAGGGAGGGAGAGAGAGAGAGAGACAGAGACGGAGACAGAGAGAGGGAGGAAGAGAGAGACGGAGGGAGAGAGAGAGAGAAAGGGAGACAGAGAGAGAGAGGGAGGGAGAGACAGAGAGACAGGGAGGGAGAGACAGAGAGAGGGAGGGAGAGAGAGAGAGAAAGGGAGACAGAGAGGGAGGGAGAGAGAGAGAGAAAGGGAGACAGACAGAGAGAGAGAGGGAGGGAGGGAGAGAGCGAAACAGAGACAGAGAGGGAGGGAGAGAGACAGAGAAAGGGAGACAGAGAGAGAGGGAGGGAGAGACAGGGAGGGAGAGAGAGAGAGATCCCAGTAGTTCACTCTTGAAATTGTTTCTCTACTTCTTAAAGAAGTCAAATGAGTTTTGTCTTGGCACCCCATTTGTTTTGGAAGAAATGAGTGATTGTAGACTTCTGACCATATTCTTAGGCTTTTTAGTGAAAAGTTAACGCATTAAGGCATGCTGATTTTTAAATTTTTCCTTCTTTCAAAGAAAATCTAGTATGAGTTAAAGCTATATTCCTTAAACATTAAGTAGAACAAGGCGAGTCAACAAGCATTTATTTATTGTCTGCTAGTTGCTAGTAAACTTGCTAAAGTAAGATTAAAAAAGAAAAAAAGGCAAAAACAGTCCCCACTTTCGAGTTTATAGTCTAATGGAGAACACCAGCATAATAAACAACTAGATATAGAAAGGATAAATTGCAGATGACCAGAGAGAGAAAACAGAATCTGAAACTGATTTGACAGGTCAGAGGCGTTCAACAATACAAAAGCATTCAGTGCAAGAATAGGAGATTTTTTAAAATCCTAGTTTCTCAAGGAAACTGTGAAACTGAAAACATCTTGTGTTTATGTCCATGTCTATTTCAGTAGTGTAAATCAAAATTCCAGAGTCTTCCTCCCCACCTCCCAAATCAGAACTTTTTGAAGACCTTTCCTGGCAAACACTGTCTCTCCAAAAACTCATCTAGATAAGCATTTATGAAATCAAAATTTGCATAAGTTGCAATGCTAGATGCAGATATAAAAAGTGAAACAGTTCTTGCCCTCAAGGAGCTTACATATATATATATATATATATATATATATATATATATATATATACATACATCTACATATGTGTGTATATATATATATATATACATACATCTACATATGTGTGTATATATATATATATATATACATATATACACACATACATACATACACATATACATCTATAGTCTGAACCTACTCCATGGATATAACAGGAAATATTTCAAATTAGCAACCTGTGAGCATTGTGAACATAGTTTTGCTAGTCCTGTTATCAAATTAATTTGAGACTCTGCATATCTGGACCGTATGGTGTGAATCAGTATAACAGAGAGAGTTCCTTTTGTTTGCTTCCATGAACTTTAAGAACAGATTTATTCCTTGTTTGTCTCGGTTTCCTCAACTATAAAATGGGGATAATGACAGTGTCTACGATTCAGGGTTATTTTGAGGATCGAAGGAGATAATCTTTGTAAAGCACTTAGCACAATGTCTAGCACTATAATGGTAGCTCTTATTACTGTCATTATGTGTGTCTGGTTCTCTGATTTAATTGGCATGGGTATCTACTAATGACTAAATGTCCTCTAACAATAAATATCTTCAATACAAAATATATGCATGTACGTGTTTATGTATATATATACATATATATGTATATATATACATAAACACACATACACACCCATACATATTACATATGTGTTCCTTCAAATAGTTGTCAGTCCATGGTGATAGTAGTCCTAAGACTGTGTTACATAGTTTGGAAGCGTTTATGTGTGTGTGTGCGTGCGTGTGTGTGTAAAGAGAGCTTTTCATTAACCATTTTTTAAAAGCTAGAACTACAGTCAAGTAACTAAATTTATTGATTTAAAAATTATTTTTGCTGCACATCCACTCAGTAAAGTGATACCATAGTCAGAAGACCAAGGGGAAGGATTAAATTGTAGACAAGGAATTAAACATTGACAAAATAATGCTAGAATAATAAAGAATTGACTGCTTAAGAGTTTTAAATGAGGTTGTCATTTTTTTCCTCCTCCCTAACATTTTCTGCTCTCCACCCTCTTTGATTTATTGCTCTTTGGTAGTTAGGTTCAATTCATCTTTCTTATTATCAACAAATGAATTTCTAAATTTGACTACTTAAATAGTTTTTAAATCACTGTTTTGTTTTCTCGCTCTATCTTTATGCTTTAGCAAAAAGCTTATAAATACTGTCACAGTCTGTCACAGACAAATTATTTCATGATATCAAAATTAAGATTTGTAATTAATTTTCTGCTCTGGAAGGAAAATAACATTTAAAAATTGTAGCATTTAGAATAAGAATTATCAGGCCAAGTGACACTAACCCTTGATTACTAAATATTTACATTTTTATACACAGAAGCTCAGTAGGGTATCGAAAACAGTGTTGTACTGAGTCTGAACACTTAGGTTCTAGTTATAGAATCATAATGTTAATTGCGTTAATTTAAATAGAGTTGGAAGAGACTTTAGAAAACATCTAGGTTAACTTCCTGTTCTACATGAAACTTGTGGTCAGTCAGCATCCCTAGATCCTTGTGATAAGAACTTTTGAAAAGCCAGTTTTCCTCTATCCTCTGTCTATAGTTGTAGGTCTTTTTTTGGTTTTAAACTAGTTGGAAAACTTTTTTTATCTTATAAATTTCACCTTTTTTATTTTGAACCATCAATCACCTGCCCATAACATTCTCAGTGTAGCCAGAACTAGATTAAATTGTAATTGGGAAATGTTTAACCAAATAAATGAAAAAAGTATGTGGCAAGAGAAATTTTCTGTACAACTTAGTGGGACTTGATTTTTTTTTTTGAGTTTAACACTACTGTTTTAGACCACTGAAAAAATTTGGATTCCTGATTCTGTTATCCAAGCATATTAGCTATTCCTCCTAGTTGTGTGTTATGCATAAATTTGGTAAGCAAACCTTTTCTGTCTTCATTAAAGGAATTTATAAAATTGTTGAGCAGAATAGAGATAAGGGCAAAATTTTATAATATGATACTAGAAACTTTCCTTCAAGTTGAATTGATCCATTAATCAATACTCTTTGCATACACATATACCATATTTCATTATCATGTTCCTAAGGATATCATTTTGTCATAAGCTTTACTGAAATCAAAGTGATGTTTCCACTACCTGACTTGATGACGTTGGGTGAGAGGCAGTTTGGTGTCATAGAAAGAACACTGACTTGGGAACAAAGGACCTTGGTCCCAATCCTGGCTCTGCTGCTTTAGTCTGTGGGACTCAAGCAAGTCACTTAACCTATCAGGCTTTTGGTTCCTTCATCCTGATGAGAAATGAAGGGGTTTGGAGTACGTGACTTCTAAAGACCTTTTTAGTCCTATCTTCCATAAAATAGCGTTTCCTACCAAAGCGGAAAAGAGAATAATTATAATTAACTTCTCCAGGCTTCAGTTTGCTCATCTGTAAGAAGAATGTTCCAAACTTAAATCTCTATTTCCTCTAAAATAATGTTAAGGTGAAATTAAGGCTAAGAACAGAGATGTTTAGTTAGAAGGTCCAGTAAAATGTCACAATTACAGTAGAGTTAGGTTGCTTATTTCAGAGATTCAAAGCTTTTTGTATTCTAATAAGAAAAATGCATTACTGTGTACGCTGTGATTTAACTAATCTGTGACGTCATATGCCGTTTTATGTTTTTTTAAAGTGAGTTTATTTAGTGTCGAATTTATAACATTTTATAGCAATTGCTTTCATAAATATAGAATGGTTTATTTTTAGAGAAAGTGCAATTCAAATATATCAGTGGATAGTGGATAATAAATAAATATTTAAGATATAAATATATACCACATGTCGTAGTCAAGAGAATCCAATCTTAGAGTCAGGAGATCCTTGGTTTAAGTCCTGTCTCTGATTCATATTTGACTGTGTCACCCTGGGTAAGGGTAAAACTGTAAGTTGCACAGAAGGTCCTAATCTAAAATGTTAGAAAGAACTTCTTCACCTGAAGATTCGCTGTATTAGTGAAATCCTAGATCCAATTCTTATTCCTTTTTTATTCACTATTTTTAGTATTTGGATAAAATTGAAATAAGGATAAAATTGCTTTTGATACATAGTGACTATATATAATTAAGGGCCTATATTTTTGAGTAGATTTACGCAGTTTATTTGAATTTTCTCCTGATAACTAGCTGATAAAGTTAAGGACTACCAGGGAGAACTCTGAAGTTTTTATTAGGATCTATATTATTTTATTTTAATTGCTTGAGCTAAAGAGCAGTAATAGAAGGTTGCAAATTATGTTATTGTGAGAGGTACTAAGAGCCATGCACAGTCTAATTAATTAGCCTTACCTCAGCACAGGAATAACAATACTACTGGTATCCTCTAAAACAAAAGTATTAGTTTATATGTTTACATGTGAAGATAGTAATTCATCTCTGCCTTTCATCCTGGGTCATTTCCAGTCATCTTGAGGAATATCTGGTCACTGGATTCAGATGGCTCTGGAGGAGAAGTGAGGCTGGTGCCCTGCACAGCCCTCCCTCACTCAAAACAAAGTCAAGGGCAAGTCATGTCATTATTTTTCTGATGGCATGGTCTTCTTTGGCAACGAAGGACAAACACACACATTCATCTCACCTGATTGTTGCTTGTATTTTATGGCCTGTCCAAAATGCTGGAGACCTTCCCCTGGTTCTTTCAATGTTTTAGAGGTATTTCTGTTGTATTTATTCTGTTGCATTTTTCCTCACATACTCATCCTTCTTCTTTATACATGGACTTGATGTTTTTCACTTGACTTCTTATGCACAAATCATCACTGATAATATATTGTGGTTTAGTTACTTTCCATCCCTTTGTTTTCCCATTTTGCATGTTACCTATGATTTTTACGCTTTTGAGCTATCTTATGATTTGCAGCCATATAGCGTCACTAGGAAAATATCCATGTAATATATTTTAGTACAGTAGGATTCTTTTTCATGGATTTAGTTTCATAAGTTTTATCTTGAGCATGTGATACTCATTTTGGCAATATTATTGACAGTTTTGCAAAATTGAAGCTCACTGTTATTGCAGACCTTTGAACTTTTCTTGAGAAAGACTACAGAGATGTTTAAAACAGTAAATTTTCATTAATTACAGTCCTCAAAATTCTCCATGAGAATTTTTTTTCTTACACTCTACTTTTAGGAGAAAAAAGCAAATGATGGGTACTATCTTTTGTTTAAAAATCTATTTAAGAACAATGTTATCTTCCAGGAGTCTTGGACATTTTGGGGTCAGTGTGGAGTCTACTCAGTTATCTGTACCCTTCACATCTCCATTACACTGTGGTGAAAACTCATATTCACAGTAATGAACCTGAACGAATCATTTGATGATCCAGAGTCATTAAAGAAATTGTAATACAGGAGATAGTACATAAAGGAGAGACAACCAGGAAAGAGATTTATGGTTTGAAGGCCACAAAGATGACGTGTAGAACAGGACAGACAATTAACACCCTTTCCAGTTGTACTGTTGATTTGATTACAGCTCAGAAGGGAATGAGGAAGGAGGTATTACTAGTATGCTAGCTGGATGAAGATAAGGATGGATGGTCTCCATTCTCCATGGATGGATGGCTACAAAGCTTTGTGGTATATATTCCCAGCCAGATTTCTAGAGGAGGATTGTTTTGCTTTTTTTTTTTTTTATCTCTAGTGCTTACTAAAGTGCTTGGCACATAGTACTTAATAAATGCTTTTCGTTCAATCAGATATTAAGTGCCTTATACAGCAAATGGTACTAATATGCTTGAGCAAAATTTAGCTAACTAGGACATTAAACAACCTTCCCTCTAACTCCATTTCATTGAATATTCAAGTTAGTCAAGATTTTACTCACATTTACACTTTTAAGGTTTACGAGTTTTATTAAAATGATCTTGTGATCCAGGTGGTATAGTCCCAGCAGAGGTCGTGTAGCTTTCTCAATGTCACCAAACTATAGAGTTATAGATCTGGCTATCTTGCCAGTTCTTGTGACTCCAAATTCATGTTCTTTCCATGTTACTGTTGCTCCCCCTAATATGAAGAAACTTTCTTCAGCCCCTAAATCAAAAGTAACAAAAGTAAACAATTGGAGTACATAGAAAAATGTTTTAGAGATTGGGGATATGGACTGAATTTATGAATAGTAGATTCAGTTATAAGACACAAAATATTATATACCTTGGGGTAAAAATAAAAATTAATTTCTTGATTAGCATTTTAGTGCTGATTCATAAATGATATTTATGTTCTTGTCACTGTACTAAAAGTTGGGGATACCAACAGTAGCAACAGGTATCTGCCCTAAAAGCACTTTACATTTTAATGAAGACAGCACTTTAAGGGATCTGGAAGGGGCTGAAAATAAGTTTGGAGGGTCATGGTTTGGAGGTGGTGGCAGGAAAGAAAAATAGAGGTTTGATTTTGGGTAAGACAAGATAAAGGTCCACCTTCCAGCCAGGGTGGTCCTTGTAGGTGGAATACAGTTTTCAAATGGGAATGATGGCTGAAATGGAGGAGACTTAGTCTGGAAAAGGTGACCTGAAAAGGAGGAGGAGACTTGACTATGCAGTATAGAACTACTGTTGTGTTAATGTTTATCTCAGAGATCTTTGGAGACCATAGGTAGAAATTAATGTAGAGAATTAACCTCTGAATTCTTGAGTCAAAGTACATGGATTCAGATCCCAGCTTTGTTAGCTTGTTATCTTGGGCAAGGTCTTTAACCTTTCTTTAGTTTCCTCAGTTTGAAAATAAAGAGTTTGGACTAGATGACTTTAGAGGACCATTCTAGCTTGAATTTTGTTAATTACTCTTTGCTCTTGTTTGTGGATAACATTGTGCTCCTTACATCAAGTCCTGGAACAATGATAAACTTTCTAAATGAGGTCCACAGACATTTAAAAGATGTTGCCTTATTTACGTTAGTCCAATCCACTAAATATTTATTAAGCACCTATAATGTGTCAGGCACTGTGCTAAGCTCTGAGGATACAATTACTAAAAGGACAATCCTTGTCCTCAATGAGCTTACAAGCTAAATGGGGAGATGAATCTGTAAAAGGAAGCAGAAAAAAGGGAGGGCATCATGTTATATAGAGTTCAAACCAGGCAGGGGAGCAGGTGCTGGGTGAAGTGATCTAAGAATCTAACTTCTGCCCTCTATAAAGGACTCCACCCTCCAGCCCTCCAATCAGAGATGAAGCTGAGGGAAGTGGAGTTAGTAACATGGTGGTGAATTTAGAAGTAACGAGCTTATCCTGCGTGGCATCTTGTGGGGAATTGAAAGCCGGCAAAGCAGCAGCTGTATAAACTGCGATATTCATTCATGTGAACAGTCCACAGAACTGCTCCATCTGTAAATACATATTGGAAAATATTGCAGCTGGAAAATGACGGGGTTGCTGGGTCCAGGATTCAATAAGAGAGTTGGAGGAGAGCAGCCCTGCTTGTCCTTGGAAAATTGTATGTTGCTTTTAAAGGTTACAACCTTTTTTTTTTTTTAAAAAAAGCATGTGTATATATGTACATGTACACCCAAATATGTATAATTATTTCCTCCACATTACATGGGTTGGGGACACAGAATCCTCATGAACTGGAAAATCCATGTAAAATTTTTTAGTCCTCCCTTTGTACCAGAGAAATCTGATTTTTTCTTTTTATTTTGTGGGGTGTTTACAGTACCTTATTGTAAAATTTGGGTTAAATATTTAATCACACTCTGTGGCATCTGTTGGCCTTGGTGTATTGTTTGCAGTTTCTGTAAAACTCCAAAAAAATTCCCATTTAATTTCTTATGCCAAACTGGGATATATATGAACCATGATGGGGTAAGTTACAGTGTGGGAGAGCTAACTACATGTTACAGTAATAGTGATTTGTTACAGTAATAGCAATGTTAGTCATTAGTCAGTCAATAAACATTTATTAAATACCTACTATGTTCCAGGTACTGTGTTAAGTACTGAGGATACAAAGAAAAGCAAAAAGACTGTGTCTGCCCTCAAGGAGCTCACAATTTAATGGGATAAAACAGCACATAAAAAGAAGCTAAAAGGTGGTGGTGTTAGGAAGGATACCTGCCAGGGACATGATGAATTCAGTCCTCCAGCCAGGTGGGAGATGATGACCTGGCTGCCCTGGGCTTCCTCCTTAAATAGAAGATCTGGGAAGAGCTGTCATGTCTGGCCTCTGTTCTCTCCCATCAGAGGGATGGAGGGAGGGACCCCATGGGCAGGGGGGACTGAGGAGGTATGAGTTTCAGAGTTGGTGTGATCTTTCAGGAAGATGAATTTCTGGAGCAGTGAAGTCCAGGGAGAGCAGTCAGGTGGGGAATTCTAAGTAGCTGCAAGTCATGGAATATGATAACACTATTAGAATCACCCAAAAGAAGGATGGAGAGGTGCATGATTGGCATGAGTAGGTTCTAACATTAACACTGAGGAGAAGGCACTTAAAGTATGTCATCAGAGATGGATTGGAGAAGGAAACAGCAAGGAATAACAAATTTATAGGTGTAAACATGCAGTGATTGTGGTTGGTAGCTATGGCAGAGATCTAGTGGAAGGCCCTTAGCATATTAAGTGGACCCCTTGTGGAGAATTTATAAAAGCACATGGACAAGAATAAGACAGGATGAGAAAATATGGTTGGGTTTTGATGTGCCCCAATTTGAGATAGATCACCGATTCATTTAAATATGGATTATCCCTTACATATTTATAACACTGTAAGTAAATAAAAGAAATCTTAGTACTAAAGACTTTTAAAAAGAAAGAGATAAAAAGTAGGACTAAAGTTTAGTGACATAAGGGAATGAACATATGTGTTAGAATAATTAAGGAAATATGTTAAATATTGAGATATGCAGGAGTAGAGGAAAAGGTAAGAAGGCTTCCCTGTATACAGAAGTTAACTTACAATACAATAATACAGTAAACATTTACTGAGCACCTGCTATGTCCCAGGCACTCTGCTAAGCACTAAGGATGTAATTAAGAAAAGGAAAGATATCCTTGCCCTTAAGGACCTTACAGTCTAGTGACCAGACACCAAGGGAAGCTGAAAGAAGTTTGGGAAGGTTGTGGTGTTGAACAAAAGTACTGCTGTAGCTGGTGGAAATGGAAGAGTTTTCTGGGCGGTTTAGCCCTCTTTAGGTGGGGGCTTTGGAAGAAATATTTTCTCTGCCTCCAGGCCTCTAATTAGAGGAATTCCAGAATTTTTTCCAATCTGTCGAGTATTCCTGTGGTCAGTGGAGAGAAACTCTGGAGTCCCAGGGATCAAACTGCAAGAAGGTGTACACTTGAGAATTCTAAGTTGTCAACCAGGAGGATTTCCTTGTACTTCATAATTTTGGGGATAGATTTAAGAAAGATATATTCAGCATTAACTAGTTGTAGGTTTAATGTCTATTGATATTTTAAAAGATGTGATCAGGAGGTGTTTTCTTTACTCAAATGAAATAACTCCTGAATCAAGACAAAGCCCAAATGGACAAGAAATTAAAGTTATAAGGAAATGGGGAAGTTTGTAATTTTTTTTGACCTTGGTTACAGTGCCAGAATGAACATCTTAGTGAACATACTAGTGAAAAAGAAAATGAGTCTTAACAGTTAAGAATTGACTAGTTTGCTTATTTAAACTTATAAATCTGTTAATTTAGTCCAGATTTTAGAGGGCCTAGCTTGGATATCACTAATATAACTTTGACCTGCTGTAGAAATGGCTTTCTCCCCAAGTTACATATATATGCTTACTGCATCCCTATACCAACTGTGAAAAATTATAGCAATTTATATTCTGTTTCTACATAGATTTGCTGGAGGGACAAAAGAGAGACATTGACCAAAATTGTGAATTTCATTCCACTTTTGCTCATCTCCATGCTGCTGAAAAAGATTATTGCAAAAGGAGTAGAGTTGATGCAATCTCTCCAAAGGCCTTATTGAAAAATAGTTTTTATTTTAAATAACTTAAGGTTCAGTGTAATATTTGAATGTTTTAATAATTTCCCTCGAAATGATAACCTTCATAAAAATGGAAAATAATAGTTTCATGCTTAAGGGGTGAAAAGTACTAATATATCCCTACTCACTTTACAGATGAAGAAATTGAGGACTACTTGACCAGGATCACATAGGGAGTAAACAGGAGAGCAGGGATATTTCCACTGCATCATTTTCTCTCCCTTCTTCCCTCTTCCTTCCTTCCTTCTTTCCTTCCTTCCTACTGTCCTTCCTTTCTTCTCTTCTTTCTTTCCTTCCATCCTCTTCGCCCCTCTTTTTCTTTCTTTCTAGCTTTTCTACTCAATATCCAGCTATAAGAGCTTAGGTAAATTGTTTAATTTCATCAAACCTCAGTTGTGTAGTCTGTAAAATGACAAAGTTGGATTAAATGATCTCTAAAATACCTTTCAGAACTAAAATTATATGAATCACTCACTCCCAGACTTCATTTCTTTGTTTACATTTATATTTTTTAGATGTAGAATGAATATATCTTTCTATTTAAACTGAACACTTCTAAGAGAGTAAGTTAGAAATCAAGAGTGCTAAGGACAATAGCAAAATTCTAGTATTCATTCCTCTCTTTTCTAGTTATGTTGGTGACAAGAGGGGAGGAGAAAGGAAGAGATAGGAGTGCTGTTATTGGTAGTTTGGGTGTTAATAGCGGCAAGGATGTCATCAGCTGAGGGTGTATGGACTGTCTGGGTTCAGTGAAGGGAGAGAATGACCCCAAAGACAAGGGATCAACCTCTTCTTTCACTCTTTGGATCATTATGCCCCCTCACTGGAAGTCCAGGGAAAATCTCTTAGGTTAGATTTGGCTCATACCTTAGGGTCTTTTCCAGAGGGATGAACAGGATGCTTTCTAGAAAAGTACTTGGTGTACAACTAAAGCTGGAAAAATATAGCTGTTTTCCCCATCACAAAAGAAATGCTTAAACTACAAAAGATTCATAATTATGCATTAAGAAATACTTAAAACATGAAACAGTAACCTATTACACATTATTTCTCCCCATGAGTGACTGCTAAATAGGAATTTTGCTTTCAACTTTCAATGTGTACTGTCTGAGTAACTTAATGTTTTTATCTTTTGCCTTCACTGCATATGCATAGTTATTTCTTCTGTTGATGGTCATCTCTTTTGAAGAATTATAGCAGCAGGGAATATCTCCTTCAGGGTAGTTCACACCAGCTGTGCAAACCAGGGACTCATGATTTCTCTAGATAGCCGTTAGACTCAGAAAGCCTTATATCTCAGGATTTCTATTCGGTCACCTGTATTCATGAAAAGAACACAAAGTAGAAGAGCCAGGACCTGGAGATCCAGTTTTAGGCTCACTTATGTGCTCTCACCTGCATGTGTTAGCAGCTGCCATAGCTGCAGGTGGGAGGAGGTTCCTGAGTATGTTGGGTGGAACCCCCTGAGGAGAGTTTAGGGGATGATGTAAAAGTCAAATCAAATTAATAGGCCTGGATGCACTGCGATTAGCAGTAATGGGAGGATGACCCCCATTGATGAGATCACAGATTATTTTCTGATTTTGAGTATGTTTAAAGTTCTCTACTTGGGTTCTAAAACCCAACTTCACAAATATAGAGTAGGGAGAATCATGACTAGAAAAGAGTTCCTGTGAAAAAGGTATGGAAATTTTAGTGGATTGAAAGTTCAAAATGAATCAGTATCATAACGTGGCACCTCAAGAAGTTAATACTATTTTAGATTGCATTGAAAAGACAGTGTTCAGAATAAAGAAGGGAAGAGTTCCATTATACTCTGTTATGTGTTAGACTAGGTATGAAGTACAGTGTGAGTAGCATATTTTAGAATAAAACACAGATGAGGTCAAACATTTATGAGAAGAAGACCACGACGGTGAGGTGCAGGAGAAAGTCAAGGATATTATAGAAGAGATTTTTTTGATCAAATTTGTGTTGGTTAAGATTGCTTCTGAGGTTCCTTTTAACTCTTAAATTTCCTGATCTCTTTGAAGTGAAAAGACAAAAAGAATAGACAGAGTCCCAAACATGCTAAATGATGAAGAAAAATTTAGATAACATTTATATTTCTTTTTACTTTCAATTATAATTTTCAAAATAGTGCTCCCTTTTAAAAATTTCAACTCATTACTAATCGGTTTGTTAATCTTTGTTTTAACTTTCTATTTCTATAATAATGTGGATTACTACCGAGCTGTACATATTTTTTCTAATTTGCTTTTATGATCTTTGAAAAGCTAGTTGGTTTTTTGATTAATGTTAAAAGTTTGGGGAAATAAACTCTTAACTTGTTAGATATATTTCAGTGTGTTTTTAGATCTGGAATTTCACCAGTGTTTGACTTTAATTAATTGGTGCTAAGTTTCCCAAAGTAAGATTATAATAATTTAATGATTTATGTTTTTATTCCTTATGAGTTTCTGATCTTTAGGAATTGCATTTACATTTAGGAAATAGGCGGTCTGTGTATGCGATTTTGTAAGCTAAAGCAGAAACACCCCCCAAAAAGACATAATCATTCTTATCATCACTAATTCCTATGAGCTGCAGCTTGGTGTTGGGGATGGAGGATTGGCCTGAGAGTTAGGAAGACCTGGGTTCAAGTTCTGCCTCTGACACGTCTTGAACGTGTGAACTTGGGCAAAGTCAGTCCCACTTTTCAGGGCTCTAGGCCCTTTTCTTTTTTATTATTAATAAATTTATTTAAATTTTTACATTCATTTTCACAAGATTTTGGGTTCCAAAATTTTCTCCCCATTTGT
>CM053770.1:595420600-595447903 GCA_028658325.1 Potorous gilbertii | reverse complement strand
GGGCATTTTCCCAGCCAGTTACTTGACTTCTGAGAATCCTCTCCACCCCCTGGCCTAGATCCGCCCAGCTAGTGCTTGGGGTCTGGGATTCAAATGCTGCTCCCCAGCCTCAGGGCTTTTGGTGGCAGGCCTGACTGCTCTTCAATGGGAGCTTATCTGCTGGTTCTCAGGTGGGGGCAGGGCCGCCTCTCAGGCTCAGTTCCCTCAGGGGGTTTATGCAGAGAACTTTTGTAATGGAGCTGCTGTGGAGCTCCTGCCAGCCTCTGGCCGACCTGCCTCTGCCGCAGTGGCGGCCTCCCGAGGGGGTCCGATTCCCAGAGATACCCACTCCCCTCTCAGCCCGTCTCTCTCACTGACCTGTGCGTCTGTGGGTGGAGGGACCTTCGCGGCCGCCGGAGATTATGGACTCTGAAGCTTGCTTGGGTCTGCTCGCTCCTCTCAGTGTGGTGCGGCTAGGGCAGGGGGAGGGGAGGGCTCTGCTCCCGTCTGGGGCTCGATGGACCCCTGGGGTCGGTTTTTCAGGGCTCTCTGCAACGGAAATCTCCTTCACTTGTTTCTGCGCGGCTTCCACTGTTCCAGAATTTGTCAGGAGTTCTTTTTACAGGAAAACCATGGGCTGTGGGTTCGGAGCTAGCAAATGTGAGTCTTTCTACTCCGCCATCTTGGCTCTGCCCCCCTCTAGGCCCTTTTCTAATACTTCATAGTTAGAATTCTGAGTTTCAAAGGTCAGCTCTACACTGGTGGAGAGAGTGCCTTATTGCCTTATTATTTCCTACACCAATCAAATCACAAGCAAATTCATTAGGGTTTTACAGACTATTGTGTGCTGTAAATTTAATTCCAGATGTATATAGTAAAATTTTATTCATGCAAACCAAATTCTTTCTGAATTTTAGATTATTTAAAAAGAAATCTTTTTAGCTTTCATGCCAAGAATGAATAAGGTTAAATTTATTTCATTGCAAGAGTTCTTTCTTAACTAATGAGAATGATTTATATGTAACATATGCCCTAACCTCTCTGTTGACCTCCAGTCTTGTGTCTCTTAACTATCTTTGTAACATATTCAATTAGATGCCCAGTAGATATCTTAAATCCACATGTCCCAAACTGAACTCAATTTCTTTCCCCCCATAGCCCTGTCCTCTTTAAAACTTTCCTGTTACTGTTGAGGGCATCAGCTTCCTCCTAGGCTCTCAATCTAGGTATCATCATCAACTCTAATTTATCAATTAATTATTTTATTTATTTACATATATTTATTATTATATTAATTTATATATTATAGATAATATATTATTATATAATTATATATAAAATGTATATAATACATATAACATACTAAAATATAAATATAATAATTATAATATATTAATTATTATATTTATTTATCAGTTAATCAACCTAATTATCTCTCACCCCCTCCCCACTCCCATATTCAATCTGTTGCCAAGGCTTGTCTATTTCACCTTTGCAACATCTCTTGAATATATTTCTTCCTCTCTTCTGATACTGCCATCATCTTGGTGTCAGGCCCTTATCACTTCACACCTAGACTATTGCAGTACTTTGTTGGTGGGTCTGCTTCCTCACTCCCATCTACCTCTGTTCAGCTGCCAAAATAATTTTCTAAAGTACAGTTCTAACCATGTCATCTCACCTATTTGATAAATTCCAGTAGCTCCATGTCATCTCAAGTATCAAATACAAAGTCATTTGTTGTTCAAAGCTGTTCATAACCCAACTTTTCTACCTTTTCAGTCCTCTTAGACTATACTTCCCATCACATACTCTTTGCTTCAGTGACACTGGCCTTCTTCCATATCTCTGCTCCAGGCATTTTCTTTGCCTGTCCCACCATGCATGGAATGCTGACCCTCTTCATCTCTATCTACTGACTTCCTAAGGCTTTCTTTAGGTTCCAACAAAAATTCCATCTTATACAGGAAGCCTTTCCTAACCCCTCTTGATTCCAATGCCTTCTCTCTCTTAATTATTTCTTGTTTATCCTGTATAGAACTTGTTTGTACATATCAGTCTTCCCCATTATATAGTGAGCTCCATGAGGACCTCTTTTTGTCTCTCAGTGCTTAGAGCAGCACCTTGGCACTTAATAGGCCTCAGTAAATCTATGTTGACTGACATATCAAAATACCAAATGTTAGGTTCAGTTTCTACTGTAGTTACATTATAAAAACTCACATTTCTGTAGTATGTTGTAAGCCACTTTTCTCATAATAATATGTAAGATAATATAAGCACTGTTTCCCCTGTGTTACAAAGAAGGAAGCTGAGGCATAATGCAGTTGTCATGAGAATCTACATTAACACTCCGTATCAGACATTTAATACCTGTGTGACCCTGGGCAGGACTATTAACTTTTCTTTGACTTGGTTTTCCTCATCTGTAGTGATTGTACTTAATAGTGTCTGAAGTTACTTGGAACTCTAATTTAATGACCCTATGATACTTAATGACTTGCCTAAGGACATGCAGATTGGGTTAGAATAGAGAAAAAAATCCACGTTTTCTGACTCCCAAGTTCATTATTCTTTCCACTGTACTATATTTACTAATCCCATCCTGGCCCAAATTCATACTTACTCTTCTCACTTCAGGACCTCACACCGCACTTTGTCCATATCATTTAATTCAACAGTAGGTGTTATGTTGAATAGTCATTGCATTCTGAGCAGGGTGTTGAGTGAGGCTATGCGTAGACTGGATAAGATTTGTCCTATCATCCTGGAGCTTATTGTCCAGTAAATAGGTAGGTTCTACACACTAATAGCCATAATATGCGGTATTTCAGGGGAGAAGCATAAAACTTGAACATGAATTCCAAAGCTGATTCATATTTTCAGACTAGGAGGATGAATAGTGTAAATAAAGAAATGGAATCAAGAAAGTACAAGGCTTATTATGCTCCAATGATAGAAAGTAGTGGAGAGGAATAATAGGAAATAAAACTGAAAAGTTGGTAAGGTTAGGTATTAGGTTGTAAAGGGGCATGCTTTTATGTTATTTAATTGTTTCAGTCGTGGCTAACTCTTTTTGACACCATTTAAGGTTTTCTTGTCAAAGATATGAGTAGTTTTGCCATTTCCTTTTCCAGCTCATTTTACCAATGAGGGAACTGAAACAAACAGGGAAAATATGACTTGTCTAGGGTCACATAGCTTGTAAGTATCTGAGGCCAGTTTGAACTCAGGGCCTCTTGACTTCCATCCTACCTGGTGCTCTATCCATTGATTCACCTTGGTTACCCATGCTCTTACTTAAATTTTATTTTGTATTATAGTAATTTGCGAATGTCTCATTTTCTCTTACTAGACTATAAACACAAAAGGATAGGAACCTTATTTTAGCTAAACTTTTTGACTTATGTAGTGCTAAGCACAGTATTCTGTATATAGTAAATGCTGAAATTTTTTTAAATTTGCATATGATGAATACTTTTGCTTAAATATAGTTTTTTATGAGTACGTAAATATTTTCTTTTTAATAATCTAACCATTTGCTAAGCCAACTTTTTAAAAATATAAATGACTTGAAGTAAGATTCAGTCTAGTCTTTGCGTAAATCAACAGAGTATCACAATCGTAGGTATAGGTTAGGTTTTTATTTTAGTATCATAGATTTAGATATGGAAGGACCTTAAATGTCATCTAATCCAGTCCCCTCTTATTGTAGTTTTACAGATGAGGAAAGTGAGATACCTATAAAGGTTGTAAGTGACTTTAGTGACTTACTTGCCCAGAATTGCACAGGTAGAAAAAAGCAAAGTTGGGATATGAATTCCGTACCTTTAACTCCCACATATAGGGTGTGTTGTATGATATGCTAGATACTTACAAAGTGATTAATTTGTATTAATTCTATTTTAAAATGCTGGTATAGTTAATAGTACAGTTAGTATATAGACTAAATCTACTTTAGTGCTAGAAATATTTTTTAAAAACTTTAGACTCCTTGCCAAAGTAACTTAGTTTTTTTGGTAGACATTGTAATTATCCTTTCATATTGTTATGGTAAATATTTCTCTTTGTTGTAATGAATAGACGCTTTTCCTATAAGTAAAAATGTAAAGATAAATTGAGAAATACTCCTCAACAGAATTATGAGGCACCATGTGTATACAGAATGCCTTAAAACTTTGATTAGTTCATATTAACGAAAACAGTAAGTAAATAGTCATCTCATTGCCAGAAATACCATCATGAAGATTGATTCTGCTTTTATATTCTACACTTCTTTAACACCCTCAGCTACTTTTCTCTCATTGGAGGGCTAGTCACTGAACTTCTCCTGAGGCCTCTCTTCATAGAGGGCTCCTATTTTCCAGCTAATTTCATTTCCTAACAGCTGCTGTGTCTGGCCTCTTGCATTCAGTACTATAGTGGCCCTTCCCCTCCCCCATTTCCTCTTCTTTTGTCTTTATCCATTAGGTTCTAAGCATCTAGGTGGTGCAGCGTGCCAGGCTTGGAGTCAGGAGGACCTGAATTCATATGTGGCCTTAGACACTGACTAACTGTGTGACCCTGAGCTCTGTTTGCCTCAGTTTCTTCATATGCAAAATGAACATCATAGTAGTTATAAGGACCAAATGAGAAAATAATTGTACAGCATTTAACGCAATCCCTGGCATGTAGTAGGTTCTTAATAAATATTTATCGACTAATAACTCTTAATGGAGGAGCATTTTAATCAGTCCTATTTTGGCATCATTATTTACCAAAATGGAAGGATGAAATAGGAGTTTATGTGATAAAACTGTAGAATTGCCTCTTGTAATGGTATCTTACCCAGAAGATTGGCAAAATAGGGGAATATGATGTAATTGGCCTCCTGTGTGCAGAGGTCTGTGCTGCATGTTAAGAGATTTGAGGAAATGGCTACACCTATTGCTGGAAGGTGCGCTCTCCTCATCTCTGTCTCCTGGCCTCACTGGCTTCCTTTAAGTCCCAGTTAAAATTCCACCTTTTAAAGGAAGTCTTTCCTGATCCCTCTCAGTTCTGGTACCTTTATTTGTTAATTATTTATCTTGTGAATAGCTTTTTGTGTATAGTTATATTTGCATGTTGTCCACCCTTTAGATTGTGAGCTCCTCAAGAACTCTGTATTTTGCTTTTCTTTGTATCCCCAGACCTTAACGCAGTGCCTGGAACTTACTAAGTGCTTAGTATACGTGTTTGTTGACCAAGTGATTGACCTGTGCAGTTTGTTCCTTCTAAGACCTTCATGAGTCTGTGTACACATTTGAATAGTCTTAATTTTTGATCTATCCCTGCAAATTCTGGATGTCTAGTTAATATATTTGGTTAATATGGCTTAAAGAAAAAAATCAAGGGTATTTTTAAAATGTCTTCTCTCTTTTAAAACTTAAAAGTTTAAACTTTACTTTGTGACAGTCAAACTAAGATGAAAGTATTTTCTGTCTTTTCTGATACTTTTTGAACAGGTGGAGAACGAACCTGTGGAGTCCATGAACTTATTTGTATTAGAAAAGGTAAGCATTGAACAGTGGAAATGCTTGAATAGTAAATATTTTGTTTTATGTTATACTTTATAGCAAGGTAATAAATTACTTGGACACCATAACAGTGTTTTTAAATATAAAGACTATTTTTATGCTAAAGGGTCCTTTCAGTGATTTTGATTGTAGGATATGATGAGCCAGTAGTCTTGTTTCTAATAATTTGGTTTGATGAAAAGACAAAGAATGGAGGGTTTGACTTCTTTTCCTTTCTAATATCTAAACTCATGTGCTTATTTCATTCCCCTTGACTTAATACCATTCACCATATCTGCCTTACATTTGGGTACTGCCTTATCGTTTCTTTTTAAAAGCATCTGAACGTATAGTATTACCTTAAATACTTGTAGTAACCATGTGAAGTAGGCAGGCCAGTCATTATAGTCCATTTTTGCCAATGAAGAAATGGAAACTGACGCTAAGTGGCTAACTTACCTAAATTCATACTGTTTGTAAATGACAGAACCAGAGAGTCACAGCCAGGTCATCTGACTCCAGATTCAGAGTTATTTTCCACTACATCAACCTGCCTCTTCTGTTCTATTACTCTCTCCCACCAGAAATCTGAGGTGTTCATTAAAATTCAAATTGGGAACATATCCAAAGACCACAACATCCTTTGAACATCAGCAACTGGCTATGCCTACTTAAGAGGAACCACCTGTCAGCTGGGTGGCTTATCAAGGTGGCCCCAGGACAGGTAAACCACTTGTTAGATAGGAAGCAAGGAAAAAGGTAGACTTGAAATAGATTTAGGAGAAGCCTAATGGGTCTCCTACTCCCAGAGATTCACAATGTGTGGGGCGGGTGAAAAAAGAATGAACTAAGGAATCCCCCAAAATATACTTAGAGGCGAGCAGGTACAAAATCTCCCTTATCTCTTCTTCAATTTGGGGGATTATGCTTTTCTTGCTTATTTCCAGACAAAGTGCTCATTCTTGCTGCTGGTACCCACTAGCAGTTATACTTTACTAGCATTCCATGAATTCATTCAATGAATGAATGAATAATTAAATGTAAAGTTTTTTGGTGCTATAAAATGATCCAAGTAATTAATCAACAAGCATTTATTAAGTGGCTACTTAATGCCAAGCACTATAGATTCAAAGACCAAAAAACCACCTTGACATCTCAAGTAGCTTACATTCTACAGAGGGGCATAAACATGTACAAGTCAATATAAAATATATGCAAAATCTGTTGGGAAAGACCCCATGTAAGAGGTGACAATGAATCTGAACCTGGAAAGAATCTGGGAAGTTTAAGAGGTGGTGAGGAGAGACATCTTTTTAGGCACAGAGGACAGCTTGTGCAAAGGCATGGGGCATAAGTGTTGAGTGTGAGGAGTAGTGAGAAGATTATTTTGGATCTGCATCATAGAGTATGTAAAGGGGAATAATTTAACTAACTTGGAAAAAGTGAACCAAAGTCACATTGTGCAGTGCTTGGTATATCAGAGGAATTTGTATTATCCTATAGACATTGGGAGCCACTGATGTTTTTTGAGCAAGGAGTGTCATTATGACAGCTGTATTTTAGAAAGATTAATTTGGCAGCTGTGGGTGGATGGATTGGAGAAGAGAGAGGCTTCAGATAGGGAGACCAATTGAGTTGCTTTTGAACTTGCCTAGGTGAGAGGTGATAAGGACCTGAACTAGAGAGGTGGCAGTGTGAGTGAAAAGAAGAGGATAAATGTGAGATTTTGTGGAAGTAGGTTTAGTAAGACATGTCATCTGATTGGCTAAAGGGGTGAAGGAGTATGAAAAATGTCAAGAATGATGCTGAGATTGTGAATCTGGGTAATTAAAAGTTATATGTGCTGAGAGAGCTGAAGGTACTAGTCAAGCATGACAACAGAACCTCTCTCCATAGTGGGGAGAGAAGAGTAGGCAATAATATATAATCCTTATGTTGACAATGGTTTTCCGCAGTTCTGCATATTTTGCTTTTAATTAATTTTAGAAATATTCACAAAATGATCTAATTTGTTAGATGAATTAGATTTATAGTCAAAAGCAGAATTTATATGTACAAAACAACACTGTTAGTAATTTCATTTCTTTGTTTTAATGGTAATCATAACAGTCCAAGTTCTAGTTTACCAACATGAGAATTATCCAGAAATTCATTCCTATTCTAGCCATTTCATAGCAAAGTGCTTGGTGATGTGGGTCTTCATAAACAAGACTGCAGACCCAAGGATGCCCTCACATGTGATGAGGGCTCTCCAGCATCTTCAGGAGGATAGTTCAAGCTCACAAGTGCTTCTGTTTCTTTCTGGAACTTATCATCTGCATCATCCAGATACAAACTTGATGGGAAGACTTGATTGCAGAACTTTAGAGGGAAAGCTTTTTAGTATCTCTGTTATAGAATGGCACAGCAAAAAGGAGCAATGTACCCAGGTTAAATCCTGACTTCGCCACTTATTACCTGGATCACTCTGGGCATCAGGTTCCTCATCTGTAAAATGAGAGGCTTGCACTAGATGACGTTCCATCTTTAAATTTTAATACAGCTAAACTTAATGTGCTTTAGCTCCGACAATACAATTCTTTGACCCTACTGCAAAAGATAGACTTTTGCCACCCTAGTTTAGAGTGTGTTGTTTTAGCCTGTGGAGTGGGAATAGGAGAATCAGGTGAGTTAAATGGTAAGCAGAATCTCTACTGACAATTCCTGTACTTGAGCCAATATGTATTATTCTTTTACTGTACTCATAAATTCTAGAAAAAGAATAATGTTGCAGTACTATTTGCAGTTTGCCAATATCCCTGTTTTTTGTATTCTTTTTGCTTATAATACATTTATTTTTACTTTTCATTTTTATGAAAATATTCTTTAACAATTATGATTTAAAATATACTTTACATAGTTATACTCCTGACATAGTATATGTAATTGAACTTATTTCAAGGATACCAAGGTAGTTGAAATGTATTAGAACTGCCTATTAATAGGAAGACAGTGTTGAATTCTCAAATTAATTTGATAAGTTTTATCTGTGAATTTGTGTTATCTTTTTTTTAAAGTGGGGCATAAATGTAATTAATTTTTTTTAGAATGAGAAGATATCAATGCTTAGATGTGAAGTAGATTTAAAAATAAAGATCATCTTGATTTTTGTTAAACATTTAACACTTTTTGACAATTTATAATAAAATATGTAAAGTTTTCGTTTAAGTCATATTTAAAAGAACTTTTAAGTAAGAATTATCTGACAGTAATACAGGTTGCTTCCTGCATTACTCTCTATCACAGAAATCATTCAGGGACTAGATGACCATTTTTGAGAGTATTATAGAAAGAATCCCTACATTAGGAGGGAGGTTGAATTAGAAGTGCCCCAAGATCTTTTCTAACTATAATGCTATGATTCTGTTTATGGAACACTTAGCACTTAGCACAGTGTCAGACACATAGTAGATGCTTAATAAATGCTTGTTTTAGTCCAAATAAGCTTGGAGAGCATCATTAACATTGCTGTGGCAGCATAAATTTTTTTAGCTACAGCAACTCACAAAGATAATAAATCAAAATGTGGAGCTGGTGCCTGCTAATATAGCATTAATAGCATTTATATAGTATTTCAAGTGCTTTACAAACATTGGCAGGCTATTATTATCTTTTTATAGATGAGGAAATGAGACAGACAGAAATTAAGTGACTTACCCAGAGTCACATAGCTAAGTTTATGAGACCAGATTTGAACTCAGATCTTCCTGACTTCAACTCTGGCATTCTATCCATAGCACTAACTGTCTCTGGACAGAGTCACAGATCTAAAAGGCCACTTTAGAGGTCCTTCATAGTGCAACCCAGTGTTGCTAAATTTGAAAAGCGATTCCCTGCCAGTTGCATATTGACTTAAAAACTCCATATAGCAACATTATCTCTGTTATAGTTTTATTTATTTTGTTAAATATTTCCCAAAGACATTTTCATCTGGTGCAGGCTATGCTAGGGCCAAACACCTCTTGTCCAATTACACCTCAAATAGAAATTCCCTCTGTGTTATTTAGTTTATTCATTTATTTTGCCAGGCAAAGGGGTATAAAATTCTAGAATGTTCTATAAATAGTAACAGGTTTATGCTACATCATATCTTTAAAGTCTTATAGTTAACTGACAGGTACAGGAAATACAAGCTCTTGTTTATTTTGTTGATTACCAAACACCCAAAACATATTTTACTCAATAGAGCAAAAGTTACTTTAAAGGATTTTCTGTCTAGAGTAAGTATAAGAAAGGGATTTTGGACAGAGAATAAGTTTCTTTAGATTTTACTCTTTGCAGATGACATTATACTGATTGCATCAAGCTTCAGGAAAGTACAGGGTCTCCTCATTAGGTCTAGCAGTACTTTAAAAAGATTGGCCCAACAGTCCACCAGGAAAATGCAACAGATGAAAATACCTGTTGTCCAAATTATTACATATAGCTAAAGGGCCAATCTATTGAGTTATATCAGTAAATTCATGTGTACAAGTAGAAAGTCAACTGACCCTAGTATTTTCTTAAAAATTAATCATTTATCCATTTATTTTTACAATCATTTATTCTGTCTCTCCCCTCTCCCCATAGAACAACAATAACAAAAAACAACTCAATAAATATACAGTCAATCAAAACAGATTCCCAAATTGGTTACATAGAAATATGTATATGTCATTTTAAGTCCATAATCTCTCTGGCAGAAGGTGAATAGCATGATTTGTGTTTGGTCCTTTGGACTTGTGACTTACAATTGCATTAAGTAGAGTTCTGAAGCCTTTCAAGGATGATTTTTTTCCTATTTTTTTCACTGTGTAAGTTGTTCTCCTAGTTCTATTCACTTTACTCTGCACAAAGTCACAGATACCTTCCTGGTTTTCTCTGAAATTGTTCATTCTCTCATTTCCTTTTTTAAATGACTTTATTTATTTTTACTTTTCAACATTCATTTCCACAAGATTTTGAGTTCCAAATTTTCTCCCCATCTGTCCGCTCCCTCTCGCATTCTGATTACCCTTTTCCCCAATCTGCCGTCCTTTCTATCACACACCTCCCTGCCATTATCCCTGTCTTCTCTCTTTTCTTGTAGGGCAAGATAGATTTCTATACCTCATTACCTGTATTTCTTATTTCCCACTTCCATGGAAAAACAATTCTCAACATTCATTCCTAAAACTTTGGATTCCAAATTCTCTCCCTTCCTCCCTCCGTACTCATCCCCACTGAGAAGGCAAGCAATTCATTATGGGCTATACATGTATAATTAGGGAAGAGACTTCCATAATAGTCATGTTGTGAAAGACTGACTATATTTCTCTCCATCCTATCCTGCCCCCATTTATTCTATTCTTTCTTTTGACCTTGTCCCTCCCCAAAAATGTTTACTTCTAATTACTCCCTCCTCCCATTTGCCTTTTTTTTCTATCATCCCTCCTGCACCCCACTTATATCCTTTTTCTCTATTTTCTTGTAGTGTAAGATAGATTTTCATACCAAATTGTATGTGCATGTTATTCTCTCCTTGAGCCAAATGTGATGAGAATAAGCTTTACTTTGTCCCTCTCCCCTTCTCCCCTCCATTGAAAAAAGCTTTTTCTTGCCTCTTTTATGAGAGATAATGTGTCCCATTCCATTTCTTCCTTTTTCCTCCCAATATATTCCTCTCTCACAAGACCCATAATTTTATTTTTTAGATATCATCCCTTCCTATTCAACTCACCCTCTACCCTCTGCGTATATGTATGTAATCCTTCCAACTACCCAAATATTGAGAAAAATCTCAAGAGTTACAAATATTATCTTTCCATGTAGGAATTTAGACAGTTCAACTTTAGTAAGTCCCTTATGATCTTTCTTTCCTGTTTACCTTTTCATGCTTCTCTTGAGTCTTGTGTTTGAAACTCAAATTTTCTATTCAGGTTTGGTCTTTTCATCAAGAATGCTTGAAAGTCCTCTATTTCATTAAGTGACCATTTTTTCCCCTGAAGTATTATACTCAGTTTTTCTGGGTAGGTGATTCTTGGTTTTAATCCTAGTTCCCTTGACTTCTGGAATATCCTGTTCCAAGGCCTTTGATCCCTTAATGTAGAAGCTGCTAGATCTTGTGTTATCTTGATTGTATTTCCACAATACTCAAACTGTTTCTTTCTAGCTGCTTGCAATATTTTTTCCTTGATCTGGGAACTCTGGAATTTGGCTATAATATTCCTAGGAGTTTTTCTTTTCAAGTCTCTTTCAGGAGATGATGGGTGGATTCTTTCAATATTTTACCCTCTAGTTCTAGAATAACAGAACAGTTTTCCTTAACGTTTTCATAAAAGATGATATCTAGGTTCTTTTTCTGATCATGGTTTTCAGGTAGTTCCATAATTCTTAAAGTGGCTCTCCTGGATCTGTTTTCCAGGTTAGTTGTTTTTCCAGTGAGATATTTCACATTGTCTTCTATTTCTTCATTCTTTTGGTTTTGTTTCGTAATTTCTTGGTTTCTCATAAAGTCATTAGTTTCCAGCTACTCCATTCTAATTTTTAAAGAACTATTTTCTTCAGTGACCTTTTGAACCTCTTTTTGCATTTGGCTAATTCTTCTCATTATTTTTTGGACCCTTTTGCCATTTGGGTTAGTCTATTTTTAAAGGTATTATTTTCTTCAGGATTTTTTGAGTCTCCTTTAGCAAGCTGTTGACTCACTTTTCATGATTTTCTTGGATTGCTCTCATTTCTCTTCACAATTTTTCCTCCACCTCTCTTACTTGATTTTCAAAATCCTTTTTGAGCTCTTCTATGACCTGAGATCATTGTGTGTTTTTTTGGAGGTTTTGGATGCAGAAGCCTTGACTTTTATGTCTTCCTCTGATGGTATACTTGGTTCTTCCTCATCCAAAAGAAAGCAACTTTCTTTAGCCTTATTTTTTCCCTTTTTTGAGCATTTTCCCAGGCTCTTACTTGACTTTTGAGTCCTTTGTCAAGTGGAGAGTATACTCTAAGGATCTTCAAGTTCTCAGTTCTTCCAAGGTGGCACAATCAGGGAAGAGGAGTTTACTCCTCTCCTAGACGGCACTCTGGTCTGGGAGCAACCACAAGCTTTTCTGCCCAGGATCTGTGAGTAGAATTCCCTCTCCAGAGCCTCCACCAGCTGCACCACACCAGCTCTCTTCCTCACCCCAGGGCTGCCACTCAGAGCTGAGACTCAGATTAACTGCTCAATTCTCCCATGGTCTTTAGACAGAGGGCTCCAGAAATGGATGCTGCAGCCACCTGGGGCTGGGGCTGACACCAGACCCTGTTTTCTTCTCACCCAGGTGAAGGAGCTTTCTCACTGACCTTTGAAGCTGTCTTTGTCATTTTGGGGGTGAAACATCTGGGAACCAGAGCTGCTGCCTGTGATTCCACGCTCTGAAGCCTACTCCAATCCTATCTGAGCTGCACTGTGTGCCCAAGGCTGGACGGTGCTCTGCCCCAAGACTGGTGCTATAGACCTTTCTTGTCGGCCTTCCAGGCTGCCTTGGGCTGGGAATCTTTTTCACTCTGTCATTTTGTGGCTTCTGGTGCTCTAGAATTTGTTTAGAGACATTTTTTTATAGGTATTTTATGGACTATGAGAGTAGAGCTAGAGCAGGTCTGTCCTTCTCCTCTGCCATCTTGGCTCTGCCTCCCCCATTCTCTCATTTCTTAGGACATAATAATATTCCATTATATTCCTATACTATAATTTTTTTAGATATTCCTTAATAGGTAGGAATCCTCTTAATTGCCAGTTTTTGGCTACAATGAAAAGAACTGTTGTAAATATTTTTGAACATATGACCTGAGTATTGAGTAGAAGACTCTTATAGACTCTTGAGTAGAGCACACTATATTACATTTGTGAAATTGTCGAATATTTTTGATTATTGCATGCCATTTCCTAAAACAGCCATTGAAAAACTTAAATGTTCTGTTATTGGTTTTGTGTGATGGTGTTCCACCAAAATCTTTGAACAACGTAAAGTTGCCAGTGACTCAGAGGGCAACAAAGAGATGAATGGTGGATTTCTGGGTCATGTGACTAGCAAGTTGGAAGACTAGACAGTTTTCTCTGTTTTTCTCAGATCTCTTCAAAATAGAAATTGTGTACTAGAGATAAAGCAACTTCAGCTGTCTCCACAGGCTAGGACAGCAAGAACCAAAACAGGGTAGCCACTCAGTGAACTATTAATAGGAAACAAGGCCAATATTCTCTAACCCCTAAAAGCACTCATTCAGAATCCTCTCTTCTGCCATCTGCCAAGTTTCTAGCAGCAACAGGGCTACATAGGTTAACCCACAGGCTTACAATAGAACATCTCCACATCCCAAAATTTTCCAGTACCCCATTTCCTTGGCAGTCTAAGTACCAAATAGCAGAAATTTCTCAGGCTTTGATGGCCAGTGCTCTGTGCTTCTGGGCATAGTTGTATGGGGTTGTGTAATGTTCCACTGAGCCTGAGGGAAAGAGCCCAGTTTCCAACTAAGTAAGCAGTTCTGTTCCCCTAGAAGTTATTTGGGATAGAGACTGAGGCTCGTAAACTGTGAATTGCCCAGTGTGGGAGAAGGCTGAGACACTTTGAGAGCCAACCTCCAGGGAAACTACTACCAGAAGGAAGGAAGTCAGAAAGTGGGAAAGTAAGGGAAAAATAAGGAAAAAAGACTGAAATGACCAAAAATCTCATGAAGAAGAAAACTCAAAGACCTTAAGCATAAACAACTAAACCAACAGGGAAGACATTAAGAATGGAAGGAAATAGGACCTCTAGTTCTAATAAAAGAGTTCAGACATCTATGAATAAATAATACAAGACAGAGGAAAATGATTTATGAGGCAGAGAACTGTGGATTTTGAAGACAGCATGGAGCCACAGCATGCTTTTCCTTGATGGTTAAAAGAGAAATAAGAATTGTGACAGTAGAATTTATGACCTATACCGCAGAAATAATTCGCAGGACAGAAAAACTTGAATCCATGGTAGCAAGCCTCACTAAAAAAGCCAATAGAGAAGGTAACTGATTAAGAATGGAAGTAAATAGAAGCAGAGGACAGTCTGGAAGAAGAGACATAGAAAGCACTAACATTAAAAGAGATGAATGGTGGATGTAAGTTGGTTATTTCTGCTAATGATATATGAGGAGGGACATAAGGGATATCATCAAGGAAATATGTGGTTAGAAAAAGAGATGGGCCATTTATACAACAAGAATGAAGAGCAACAGGTAGACATCTTGAATGCTACACTGGTACTCATGAGCTGTAAAAAGAGCTAGAGGAAGTATCCACTATGTATGTGGAAGACTTATGGGGATATGTGGACAAAAATCACATAGGATGAAAAAGTCTAATCTTCAATCTGTCCCAATCCCTTCCCTGCCACTCCTTTCCCTGGGTAATCAGCTCTACTTGCCCCCGCCCCCCACCTCATCCATTACCGAAAAAACAAAAAACAAAACCTCACTTCCCTGCTCCTTAAACTGCCATACAATATCTCTTCTCTCTTTCAGAGACCAGCTCCTAAAAAAAAACTGGGTGCTCTTACTGAGTCCACTTCCTTTCTTTTTAGTCACCTCATAGTCCTTTGCAGTTTGGTTTTCTACCTTATCACAAAACTGAAGCTGCCTTCTCCAAATGTGCCAGTGATATTAGTTGCCAGATTTGATTACTTTTCTCATTTTCTTCATCTCTGTGCTGCAATGTAACACTATTGACAGCCCTCTTTGCCTGACTACTGCCTTCGTTTTCTTCATATTTATCTGACTGCTGCATCTCAATCCTTTACTGGTTCATCACCTACTACTCCCCCAACTCCAAAGCTCTGTACTGAGCCCTTTCCTCTTCTCTCTCTACACTATGCCTTGGTGACCTCATTTTCTCCTGTGGATTTAATTATCATCTCTTTGAATATGACTCCTAGCTGTATATATTCAACCCTAGTCTCTGTTCTGAGTTCTAGTCTCCCATCACGAGTTGCCAATAGATATCTCAGACAAGAAATCCCTTTGGCATCTCAAATTCAGCATGTCTAAAAGAGAAGTCATTGTCTTTCCCTACCCCTTCCTTACCCCTCTTCTGAACATCCCTATTTCTGTTAAGGGTACCACCAGTCTTATAGTCACCTAGATTACCCACCTTAAAGATATTTTCAATTCCTACCTCTTTTTCAATCCACATATTCAGTCAGTTGCCAGTTCTTGTTTAGGTATCCGTTTAGAATTTTATGTGGAGTATATACAGTATAAGGTTTTGTTCTAATTTAATTTCTGACTGTTTTCCCAACAGTTTTTTAAAAATTCAAATAAATGGTTTTTCCTCTAGATAATTTATATATTTTCACCTTTATCAAGCACTGGATTATTGCATGCCATTGATTTGAATTCTCCCTTGCCTACTCTGTCCCAATGAGCTGGTTATTTTAATCAGAGCTTTTTCCCATTGTTTGCTCATTTCCCCAGCCAATTATTTGACGTTTTAATTCTTTCTTAAGTCAGGGCCCTGCTTCCATGATGGAGGGCACACTGTTCCAAGCTTCAGGTTTTTGTGCAGTTGTTTCCAGAGATACTTCTAGGGTCCTGTAAGTTTTCAGATCTTCCAAGGTAGTAGAATCTAAAGAGAGGTATTTACTCCTCTCCTGACCTGTGCTCTAGTCTGTGAGTGACCACAAGCACCCTTTTCTTCTCTGGAACTGTGAGTCCCTTCCACTGCTGCTACAAACTCTGCTATGCTGCTGTTCCTCCTTGCCCTGGGACTGCCACCCAGATCTGCCACCCAGATCCAATTATGGGCAAAAGCAACACAGTCCTGACTCAGTGCTAGCAAAAAGACAATTGTAATCTCCTTCCAACCAGTTGTTTTGACCCCCTTACCATCTGTGGGCTGAGAGCTCCAGAAGCAGTCACTGCCACTACTGATTCAGTCACTCCCAAGGCCTGCTTCTGGTTTGCTGGAACCGGGGCTGTGCTAGCATAGGCATGGTCTGCAGTGGACTGTGTTCCACTCTCACTCGGGTGCAACAGACCCATCCTGCTAATCTTCCAAGTTATCTTGGGCTGGAAATTTGTTTCACTCCATCTTTTTGTAGATTCTTCTGTTCTTGGATTTGTTTAGAGTTATTTTTAAAGAGGTATTTAGAAGTAGTTTGAGGGAGAGTCCAGGTAAGTCCCTGCCTTTACTCTTCCATCTTGATTCTGCCTCCAAGCCAGTTCTTGCTATTTCTATTTCAACAACATCTCTCACATCTCTTTTCTTCCACTCATATGACCAGTATCCTATTTTAAGTCCTCATCACTTCTCTCATCTGTATTTCAACAGCCTCGTAATTGGTCTCCAGCTCTCATCTCTCCCCTCTCCAATTCACCCCCCCACCTACATGCCAAAGTATTTTTCCTAAAGCACAGATTTCATTTTATGATGCTCTCTTGCTCAGAAAGTTCCAGCGGCTTCCCAATGTCTTTGGGATAAAATGCAGACGACTCTGACATTTAAATATTTTTTACAGTTTGGCCCTAGCTCACCTTTCCTAAGCTTGTTAGACATTACTTTCCTTCGTATATTCTATGTTGTAACCAAGCTAATTTTCTCACTTTTCTTCATAATACGTTAACTGTCCCTCATGCATGTAATTCAATCATACTTATCCTCTTTCTTTTTAGAATGCCTAGCTAAGTGAGATGGTGGAGGAGAAGAAGGTCTTAGACTGCGATATACTCATCAAAGAAATTTATGTTCGGAAAATGTTGAATCATTTTTCCAGTGAAGTATAACATTGTATACAGATGGTATTATTTAGTTCTTTCAACTATAACAAAAATGTTTGCCCAAGAGGCACTTGAATAGATTTTTGGTTAAATTGATATCTAACTGAGTCTTAGTTCCCTCAAAGAGAGATGTGAACAAAGCGCTTTATAAATTTTAAAGGCCTACTGGAATATGAGCTACTATATAATTAAATTGTGAAAGCAGTAATTTCAAATTTCTTATAGCTATAAAATAATGTTACTGTCAAGGAGAAGACAAATTGGAATATAGTAGAACCTTGGTTTACAAATTTAATTCATTCCAAGATTCTGTTCGTCATGTGATTTGTTCATATTGCAAACCAAATTTTCCCATAGGAAATAATGTAAAATTGGATGATTGGTACCACATCCCCAAAAATATTCATGTAAAAATAATTATTTACAATTTTAAGTACGTTTTTGTCCCTAATGTGCCTGAAATACAATAGCAATGATTAGTACACAGCATAAACCAAAAATAAAATAACCTGAACTTTACCTTTGAGGAGAGTTGTGACTGGTGTGGGAGAAGCAGGAAGGAGAATCTGCTATGAGAACGTTGGGGATTTCAAAGTCAGGAGTGTTTTTTCTAACGCTACTTTTACTAAAAGTAAGACTAGCACTTCTGTCTTCCTTTTTTTTTGTTTTTTAGAATCACTTGCATGTTTGACTCGCTGATATTTTTTTCTTTACATTGGTTTCTGACTAGGAATCCATCTAATGACACTTGTTTTTTATGTTTTTTTTCAGAATGTCACAGAAATGTGATACTGCATTATTGTTAAAAATATTCATGGCTCTCATTGTCACAGCCTTATTTGGGTGACGTTTTTCCAACAAAATTTTGATGTTTGAACTGCAAATTTTTGTTTGTCCTGGAAGACAAATTTTCCTTGTCCATGAAGCATACCATAAACCGAATTGTACTGTATATACAAAAGTAATTAGAGGCAGCACGGCATAATGGAAGTACACACTGAATTTTTGAATCAAAGGACTTCAAATCCTTGCTCTTTTACTTAACATCTGTGAGCCAAGGGATTGAACTGTGGTCTTTTCCAGCTTCAGTCCTTCGATTCTATAATGAGGAAAGGTCCCGCATCCAATATAGGTAAGGAGAGCCCGTTAGCCATAAGGAGAAACCATGGTACTTGTAGAATAGAGGTAAGAGAGATTTCTTTCTTGTACATGATAGAAACCTTCTTTTGGTCCATCCTCTCTCTTGACTGATAGGACCATACACCTTCTTGAGGCAGACTGCTTGCATCGGTCTTGGAAACCTTTCCCATGTAGGATGCCCAGAGTCAGTCATGAGATCTGCAGTAATTCTGGTAGATAAATGCTGGCCCTGTGATATCTCAGGGTCTCTCCCCCAACATTCATTCACTTGAATTTGCCCCCGGTGCTAAAAAGCCCAGTTTTACTCCTTCCAGATTCCCCCTGGCAGGCTCAGTGCTGGATGGAAAAATGGAGTAGACAGGTGAACATATGATATCATTTGAAAGGTCCCTCGTGGTGCGCATGCCTTTAGATATCTTGTTCACCAGTTTGTCATTGTTCCCTAGTCTCTAACATTTCCACCACAGGAGAATTTGGCAAAGAGACACTATCTCAACGGTCATTTAAAAAATATACATTTTAGCTGGGATGAGAAGGAAGGTCCTGTAGGACTTCTTTTAGCATTCTTATAGGAATACAGTATGAGATGTTCACCAGATTAACTAATTGTTATTGTCAAAGGCAGAAAGCCTAGGTATATTTGGGGAGATAAAAAACACTATAGGCAATCTAGGGTGGTGGTAGTAAGGACAGAAGGGTGAAAAGCCTGATAGTTACCTTGCATGGTAATGAGGACAGCTTGAGGCAATGAGAAGTCCATACCAGATGAAGAGTACCAATGTGTGGTAGGGGTGGATATTTTGTGGGGAGGAGTTATGAACGATTATATGATATTTCATAGTTATATTTTGGCCTGACACTGTTGTTAGGCACTGGCTATAGTTATACCCGTTATCATTGGGAACTAGAAAGGAACGATTATCCTTGGCATCTTTTGTTATTTCCTTGACCAACAATGGAAAAAGGGATTCATAAATGAGAGGGAAGGGACATCCTGGCAACTTAGTCTTTGTGGTTGTTACTGTTTTCCTGCTCATTCTGATTGTGGGTATCGTAGTGGATTCCAGGATGTCAAGATTCTAGTTGTTACTAGTAAACTATCTATTAATTTACCTCTTGCTGCTGTTCAGGACTACTGCTTTGCCTCTACCTTCTTCCACTGCTTCACAGGAAACACACGAGCATATTGTGGAAAGCTTAACCATGTTGGATGCAGCAATGGCAGGCAGAAGGCCAGCTTTAAAAGCACTGTTTCTTATTGCGACCTGACTTTAAGTAGATGGTGGGAACTGAAAAAAGACTACAGAATATAATACTGCAGTCAGGAAGGATTGAGGGAGGGACTTTTTTCTTTGTTTCCATGTGTTATTGGCTGTGTTTTTGTCTCTCTGCATTTATTGTAAAAAAGGAAAAGTCAGTAGTTCTTGCACTGGAGGAGCTTATGATCTAAAGCATTAATTTTAAATCTTTGGAACACCCCATTACTTGTATGTACATTCTGTGCCTTTCCCCATACATTATTTTGTGGGATGTATTTATTTAAAATTAATTTTATGATTAAAATATTATGCTACCTCATGAGCTAAGTGGAGATACCTTTGATCCCTCTGAAACTAGAGCCAGAGCCATCAGTTTAAAGATATACATAATGCAAACTATGTAGACATCTTTTTTCAAGAGATCTTCTTTCTTTTCTTTCCTGTCTTTTCTTCCTTACTTACTTCCCTCCCCTTCCTTCCTTCCTCCTTCCTTCTTTCCATTAGAAAATCAGTAAGGTGATTGTGAAGTGTAGAGTAAGTTTGTCTTTGATACCTCCCAACTATACAAAATCTTTCTTTCCTCCTATCCCCCTTTCAGCTCCCTGGTGTTCCTTGGTTCAGCATCCCATCCTGCACCCAGTATTTGTTTCTGTCATATTCTTTCATTTTCCTTTGTCTTACTGGTCTTGTATTACTTCCTGCAAAAGCCAACCTTTCTGTACCCCAAGAAGCTTTCTGGTAAACTTGTTTGTGTATATGTATGTATTGTGTGTATATTATCTGTATGTTTATTTCTGTATACATTATCTTACCTTACCTATATACATTGCCTTATGTATATAAAGTGTGAAACCTTATGAAACTCATACCTTATGAAACATAAGCTCCTTAAGGACAGAGAGTGGTTTCATTTTTGTCTTAGTATCCCTTGAACTGCATAGTGCCTACATATCATAGGTACTTAATAAATCCTTATTTATTGATTTGTGTATATTTTTCTTGGACTTCTGATTATGTAATTATTGGAAATTCCAGGTGCAGAAACTCCTTCCACAAATATTTTATAGAGCTTCCATGGGTCCTTAGAGGTTCAGTGACATACAACTACATATATGAACATACAGCTAGTATGTATAAGAGCAGAATTTGAATCCTAGCTCTTCCCAATTTCCAGGCTGCCCATCAGTTCATTAGGCCACGTTGCCTCTGACCAAAAATCTACTAATGCTAATGTGATTATGGTAGTGGACTTTAATAAATAAATTGAATTGAAATTAATTGCATGGGAAAACGTTTTAGGAGACCACCCAGGTTACTGACTGCTTTCTCAGTTGGTTCACATTTTTAAATTGACATTCTAGAAGATAGTTTGGTTAAACTGAGTAGAGTTCTGGGCTTAGATTCAAGATCTGTTTTCAAATTCCACCTTTGGTACTAGTTGTTTGACCTGGGATAAACTGATGAATGGTTTTCTCCTTTAGGCTATTCCAACTAAGTCTGATCTACTAAGTTGCAGTCTTGGTAGAGTCCTCACACAGACACTCTTTGGAATGGAATAAAATTTTTAGGTCAGTTAAAAAGGTTGGAGTAACATGTAACATCAATGAAAATATTTTTGAACAGGGATGCTATTACAGTCGCCCTTTAGTCCATACTTACCCTCCTTATATATAGGTCTGTCTAAAGGTATGAAAGAGTCCATGTTGCTTCCCAAAGAGGGCATTAAAAGTCAACAGTGTACGATTTGTCAGGATTCCTACCTGAGTCATTGAAACAGATAGCTTTCTGCTTTATGTGTTTTGGGAGCATGAGGCAGGATCTCTTGTCCCCAGATACCTTCTCTTCACTTGAAATTTCACCATTCAAAAGTCATTCTTTTGAATAATGAAGAATTTCAAGATGATCTACAAAAAGGTAACCAATTCCAGAGAAGTAGATGTGATCCCAAAGCTACCCTTGGAAACATTAGTAGCTTTGTAGGAAAGAGGTTTCAAGTATTGTGACATAAGACTCCATTTCTTCCTTTTAGGAGAGCACTGTTTTCCTTCCTTGGATGGTTCCTTGAGTGTAGACATGAGAGTGGTAATCAAAATTCCCATTTTTATATGGTAGTCTAATAGCCTTAGGGACCATGTTTTTTTGGTGGCAGTCATTCTTAACTTTCTACAACCTAGTAGGGTCCCTAATGAGGGGTTCTCATAATCCCAGTTGTACAACATAGGGCCTACTTTTATTGTTAACTTTGATCTAGAGACATATTTACTCATTCAGGCAATAATCCTGGTGAAGGATGAGGAAAGAGAGATCCCAGGCATTAGAGGAAGAGATCAGGAGAGGTAACGTTTCCACAGTACTTTACTGTGATCACTAACTGATTTTGTGAATAACATATATTAAGAGGATGGACAAAAGAATTATCAAGGGAGATAGAATTTTTATCTTCAGATATTTGATGTGATACAATGTTGAAGGAAGTGGTGTCATATGCATAACTCGGTGAAGGCTCAAGGATTAGTGAATATAAATTCTTTTGGAGGCAAGGGTTGTCTTAGTATTGTATCTGCATCTCCAGTGCTTAACATTTTACCTGTCACATGGTAGACAATAAATGCTGGTTAATTGATGGGTGTTTGTCAGATCCTGGGCCTTAGACAAGGTAGATGTGACTGAACTTTGATAGTTGACAGGTATGTGGGAGTTAGTATGCCAGAAGCCTTGGGCATCGCTGTCAGCCAGGTACTGAGAATATTGGTGTTAGAGATCTACAAGGAAAGAGAATTGAGACCTTCAGAACTAGCTCAAAGTATTAAAGGAGCTAATTAAAGATGTAGCTGAGATAAGAGGAAGGATCTGATATTTTTTTCTCAATTTTTATCCTTCTTGAGCTCTTTGTAGCATTTATCACCACTGATTACCCACTTGTCCCAGATATTCTCTCCTCTCTGAGTTTTCATGACACGT
Source organism: Potorous gilbertii (assembly GCA_028658325.1). NCBI lineage: Eukaryota > Metazoa > Chordata > Mammalia > Diprotodontia > Potoroidae > Potorous > Potorous gilbertii. Next base: position 595,425,252 of record CM053770.1, on the reverse strand, counting down.
CTCCCTCTTATTTCTCCACCTGCCTAACTTTTCATCTCAGTCTTTTGCTGGATGGTCATCCATGGTCAAGCCCCATAGCTTTTCAAAAATATCTGTAAACATTTTATTTAGCACATTAGAGTGGAGGGAGTTTAAATACATGGTTAAAAGCAAGGCATTCCTGGTTTAAAGCAGGAACTGGGAAGTTATTTGGAGGTAGATACCAAGGCAAAGAAAAGAGTGCCAATATTTCCAAGTTACAACCAGAGAGGGTAGTTTCTGCAAAAGAAATAGTGGTATTTTGTACACTGGTGTCTGGCCTCCCTGCTATAATTATGTAAAAGTACAAGATGTTTCTACATGAAGATAAAACATTTTGGTGATAACAGTAACAGATATTAGGAAAACTGAACTCAAAGCTGGTGTCCTTCATTTGCCCTTTCTGTTTTGTTTATATGCAGCAATTTCAACAGCTATGAGATCATTCTAAGAACAATAAGTAACGCTATGCTGAGATCTCAATTTTGTCTCAAGATATCTTGTATTTATTTTGTCCATACAGATTCCCGTCCTGATAACAAAATTAATCTTGTTGTATTTTTGAAGAATAGCAGAAAAATGACAATAGCTATTACAAAAATAACCCTTCAGACTCATAATCAGTTATATGTGAAAAAATTTTAATTTCTTATATAGCTTTCCCATGTACAAAAAGGGCACCTGACCAGAATAAAAGCATAATTTAGAAGTCTGATTTGGGAATGGGAGAGAAATTTGGGAATAATAGCAAAAAATGTACAACCAACTCGAGCTGAAGCAGGTAACTATCAGTGAAAGTCATGACTCAACTTCTTTGATACTACACAGTTGTTTCAAATGTGATTCCTAAGGTTGTTCATATACTGCAAGCTACCAGAAAAAAACAACATGCCACCATATTTTGAGAAAATGGAGTGGGGAAGACAGCTTATACTTCAGTTCTTTAGCTTCTTAGGGAAAATCACTGATTCAGAAGCAGAAACACAGTAACTAAAGCATTTCAAAAGAAAGAAAGACTTGTGAAGCCACTCAAAGTTTGAATGAAATATAAATATTTAAAAATTTCCCTATAGCTCTGAGTTCCACTTGGTACTTTCATTTTGCTATGATAAGCACATCTTAACTGGATCATAGCAATATTCTTTGCTGTGACTTAATGTTTTGCAAAAGAGAATTTTTGTTAATATTGACTATACTTAAACATCATGTTTTTAAAGGAATTATTTCTGGTTAAAGCGATATACTCATCAAGTGACAGGTTACAATAAAGAGAAAATAAGTATCTTATACAGTATTACAAGTGACTCAGAATAAGTCCTCTTACCATCTTTTAAAAAGGTGAATCAGATCATATTTTATTAGTATCTGATATGCAACACAGTGTGAATGGGCAAGAGGTTATTTGACAAGTTATAAAAAAATATCAAAGCAATGTACAACCTTTCAAATATGTCAGATTTATGCTAGGTAGAAGTTTTCTTTCAGGAAGGCATAAGTTGTAATCTGATTATTCATTGGTATAAATGTGGATTAGAAAATAATATGATATTCTCAAGAAGGCAGATTAGAAGCAGGAAGCCAGCCAAAATCTCCCAACATTTCCCTCCAAACAATTTACAATAATACCTCAAGCCAAATTTTCGAATGGCAGGACCAACAAAAGGTCAGAGTGAGACTTTTTTCCAGCCTAAAACACTTTAGGAGGTTGACAGGAGAGGTCTGCAACATTGGGATGAGGGTGGTCCAGACCACACTTCACACCAGCACAAATCGAGACTTTTGGATGGAGTCTTGACATCAATAGCTGCTTCAGGAGCACTTAGTCCAGAGATGGAAAGGGGTTGGACAACTTGTCAGAAAGAGATTATAGGAGATCTTTTGCTGGCACTGCATGCAGCTGGTGCTAATTGCAATCAGATTGGTCATAAGCAATTCTAGGTTTCAGTTCCAGGGCAGAGAGGAGTGCTTGTGGTCTGTCACAATGGATCATGGGTCCTAGTCACAGTTTCAAGGCAGAGTGGAACACTAGTACTTCTGGCTGCAGGACAGAAGGGAACCTGGTCACAATTCCAGGGCCTAGAGGAACACTAGCACTTATGACCACAGTAGGGCAGGAGTCCTGGTCCCAGTTCCAAGTTGAAGAGGAATGCTAGCATTTGTGACTGCAGAGGAACAGGGGACCCTCTTGGGTAAAGACTATATAGCACCAATGCAATATTCACAGTGCATGGTGGTTATGAATATTCTGGCACAGTTCTGAATCCCAAAATATAACAGACTCTCCACGTGGAAGATAGACCAAATCCCAACACCAGAAAACCAAATCCATCATAGCAACAAAGAAATCCATCATAATTAACCAAGAAGTCTATAAACATTATTAGACCTTCCTACAAATAGCCTCCCTTAAGCAAAATGCCCTTCCCTCACTCACAGCCAGCTACCTGCTTTCTATGTCCTTTCCAGCTCTGACTAGTCTGACCAATTTCCTCTCAGCTCTGCTCCAGCTCAGCCTCTTCATGCTCCTGCTCCATCTCTTCCTGTTCCACCCATTCAGCAAGCTCCTCCCACCGTAGGCACCATGTGAATCAGACTTCCATGTGACTCAGCAGGTCACATGAGCCTATAAATGGATGAGAAAGATCTTTCCATTTAAATTACCATTATAAACCAGTACACAGACCAGGAAAGCAGTGACCACATCACATATCCACCCCTAACCCCCTGGATCACACTGTCTTGGAAACACCAAAAACTTGCAGACCCCCTGATCTGGCTCTGAAAACAGCAGCACCAAAACTGCCCTCGGATGAACAGAGCCCAACTTTAACATAAAGTTTAAAGACAAGAAGTAGGCTGGAAAAATGAGCAAACAACAGCAACAAAACTTAACCATAAAAGCTACTGTGGAAGTAAGGAAGACCAAGGCACAATCTTGGAGAAAGGCAACAGTGTGAAAATAACTACAAGCAAAGCCTCAAAGAAAAAGCTAATCCGACCCAAACCCAACAAGAATTTATAGGAGAGTTAAAGAGATTAAACAGATAGAGGAAAAATTGGGGAAAGAAATGAGAATGCTACAAGAAAATTATGAAAGAAGAATTAACAGCTTGGTAAAAAAGGAGTACCAAAAAATATTGAAGAAAATAACACCTTAAAAAACAAAATTGGCCTAATGGAAAAAGAGGTATAAAAGTTCACTAGAGAAAATAATTCCTTGAGAATCAGAATTGGGCAATTGTAAACTATGAGATATCAAGAAAAAGTAAAGCAAAGTAAAAAAATTAAAAATAGAAGAAAATGTAAAAAAAAAAGTGCTGACCTGGTGTGATAGCAATCAGATTAGGATCTTTTGTTGTTTTTACTTATATCAAGAAGTATAATGCCTCTATTTGAAAGTGATTAAGGATGACCTTCCCCACCCATTGATAGACCTGCCCATTGAGGGAAGCTTCATTAGGGAAGTTGTTTGGTTGGAGAGTCCCAGGTACCTGTTGTTTTTTCTGTTGAGGCATTGAGTTGGAGGGTTATGCTCTTTGACTCTGAAAAGTGTATAAATGCTCTTAGAATGGGGTTTTACTTTGGGGCTTACTGACTACAGCGTTTGTTTGACCAGAAGAGGACTCTGGGAAGGCACTAAGGAGCCCCTTGGCTTTGAAAAACCCAGATGTTCCCTCTCTGGTAAAGATATATGTGTGTTGGGGGGGGCAGAGCCAAGATGGTGGAGTAGAAAGACTCACATTTGCTAGCTCTGAACCCATAGCCCATGGATTTCCTCTAAAAAGAACTCCTGACAAATTCTGGAACAGTGGAAGCCGTGCAGCAACACAGTGAAGGAGATTTCCATTGCGGAGAGCCCTGAAAACCAACCCCAAAGGTCCATCGAGCCCCAGACGAGAGTGGAACCCTCCCCTGCCCTGCCCCGGCCGCGCGGCCCTGAGAGGAGCGAGCAGATCCAAGCAGGATTCAGGGACCGGAATCTCTGGCGGCCGTGAAGGTCCCTCCACCCACAGACTCACAGGTCAGTGATACAGATGGGCTGAGAGGGGAGCAGGGTATCTCCGGAACTCAGGCCCCCTTGGGAGGTGCAGCAGCAGCGGCCACAGGCTCCCGGAGCAGGCAAGAGCTCCGCAGCAGCTCCATTACAAAAGGTCTCTACATAAACCCCCTCAGGAGGCGGCCCTGCCCCCACCTGAAAACCAGCAGATAAGCTCCCATTGAATAGCAGCCAGGCCTGCCGCCAAAAGCCCTGAGGCTGGGGAGCAGCATTTGAATCTCAGACCCCAAGCACTAGCTGGGTGGACCTAGGCCAGGGGTGGAGAGGACTCTCAGAAGACAAGTAACTGGCTGGGAAAATGCCGAGAAAAGGGAAAAAAAACTAAGACCATAGAAGGTTATTTTCTTGAGAAGATGATTCCGCCATTCCTCTCTGACGAGGAAGAGATCTGCTTACCATCAGGTATAGATGTAGGAGTCAAGGTCTCTGTATCCCAAATATCTGAAATAGATACCCCATGGGCTCAGGCCATGGAAGAGCTCAAGAAGGATTTTGAAAATCAAGTTAGACAGGGGGAGGAAAAACTGGGAAAAGAAATGAGAGAGATGCAAGAAAAGCATGAAAAACGGGTCAATAC
>CM053770.1:595408008-595420100 GCA_028658325.1 Potorous gilbertii | reverse complement strand
GGTGTATTGGGGTGGGGGGAGGGGACAAATGGGGAGAAAATTTGGAACCCAAAATTTTGTGAAAATGAATGTAAAAGCTTAAATAAATAAATTTATATTGAAATTTAAAAAAAAAATGCAATTTGTTCCATAGGATAGCTCTCTACAAGGGAAAGGGGAAGGGATACTGGCGAAAATTATGATGATGAAAAAGACAGAAGTCGTTAATAAAAACTTATTTAAAAATAGTATTGGGCCAGAAAGAACCATAGAGGTCATATATCACAATGTCCTAATTTTACAACGAGAAAGAAGTTAACTCAGAGAAGTTAAATAAACTAGCCTAAGGTCATACTGGTACTAATTGGTAATGTCACAACCTGCACCCAAGTCTTCTGATTCCAAATCCTTCATGACTTCTATGTGTTCAACCAAGTCAAGAAAATTCAATTCAACAAACATTTAAGTGATTACTGTTATGAAAAAACTGTGCTAAGTGCTAGAAAAGATGTAGGTTGGATAAAACTAAATCCCTGGAGTATAAAATATAGCGGGGGAATAAAACTCATACAACAGATAACTAATACATATTACAAATGTATCAGTGGCATACAAAATAAAATTATATAAGGAATCATGGGGGAAAGATTGTAATAGACAGGAGGAGGTTAGAGAAGGCTACATGAATGCACTGGCTTTTGAGTTAGAAAGAATTCACCTGGTAGACAAGGGGAAAGAAGACATTCTAGGCATGTTGTATACTATGAGCAAAGAAAAAGAAGCAAGAAAACAGAGAGCTGATTTGGGAGACAGAGAGTAGTCCATCTTCGCAAGATCTTCAAAGTAAACAGAGCAATAATATAAAACAAAGCTGGAAAAGTAGAGCAGCAGCAGATTGCTCAGGGCTTTGAATGCCAGTGAAAGAAGTCTGAATTTTACTCAACAGGCAAGAAAACCTAATGAAGGTTATTGAAGACAAAAGCAACATTACATATTCATGCATATGACAAATTAAGTTAGCACCACTTGAAAGATGATGGAGGGGAGAAGACAGTAGAGGTTGGAAGGTTAGAACAATAAGAGATTCCTAGGAAGATAACTGAGCAAATTATCAAAGAATAAACTTCAATGGCCTGAAAAAGAAGTAGTATGAATATTCCTCTAACCATTTATCTAATGTGGAATGTCTTCATTGCTTTGAATCGCAATGTAACAATTTCTCTTTGTGCTTCAGTGACCAACCACAAAGAAAATGAATAAAGAAGAAAGAAGTAGGTATGGTCTATCTTTTTTAGTGTTTAAATCTTAAGATTTAACATGAAATTATATGTCCATCCATAAACCTGGAAGATATGTTGTAGGACCAGTATTCAAACCCCACCCCAAAAGTACTTCCTAGTATGTAGAATGCCAAATTATTATGATTTGAAAACAAGTTTATTATGCTATTCACCACAACCCACATCACCTCTCGGAGGGGTGATCACTGTCATCCTCCTGCTTGCTTATTATCAGCAGACTAGAATTTTTTCCCTTTATATCACACTCCTTGATTTTGCCATATATCACGACCTCCCCCCACTAACATGGTGAACAACAGGGCATTAAGTGCAAAAGAGGTAGAACAGCTATAGACCTGGAACGTACCTGGTCCCCCAAATCTACCTATTTTTGCAAGGCAAACTAAGTACCTTGTCAAAAAAACTAATAGGATTACAGGAGTATTTGCAAGCCCAGCAGGCTCACATACCCAAGAAGTGACTATCAATCTTTCAGAATCAAGCTAACGAGACTTTCTGAGAACAGGGATCGGTTTTATTTAATCCCTTTATCAATGACCTAAATGAAAGAACTGGGAGCATACTCATTAATTTTGCAGATGATCACTTAATTGGTTAGGGTTGCTAATATGTTGGAATACAGGAACAGACTCTGAAGTGACCTCGATAAATTAGAGAAACAGTATATCAAAATAGGAAGTTTAACTGGGATCATTGCAAGTCATAATACCATGACAGCATGAAATGAAACATCATACACAGAAAAATTTAGCTAGGCACAAAGAAGACAAGAATGGTCACAAAGCAACACTGGTTCAGTAAGACATTAATAAGAATTCAACTAATACTTATTCGGCACAAGTACCAGGTATTCCTCCTTTCTCAACATTAGTACTAGGGATCTTGAGAATTTAAGAAGCATAGTCCTTACCCTTAAGAATTCTATAATCTAGCAAGGAAAGTAAAACATGTACACATTATAATTCAAGATTGAATGAGATACATTTATAATCTTACTACTATACTCATCAATTAGACCTTTATTAGGGTCTTTATTTTTAAATTATAAAAGGATATGGGAAAAATTGAAGAAGAAGAAATAAAGGGCATGGTAAAAACAAAAAGGTTCAGATAAGTCACCAGTAACTAAAAAAAAAAAAGAAGTTGATGTTGTTCATCCTGAAAAAGGAACGGAAAGAGTCTGGCAAAAATAAGGTTTAGATAAACATCTTAGACAGTAAGTTGAAAATTATATATACACAGCCTAAATACAAAAGTTCAGACCATAAAAATCAAAAGAGAATGAAATCACAACTCTAGTTTAGTTTTGAAAAGAGAGATCATAAGACAGAAAATTTTGATGACACAAAATTGCAAATCTTTTAAACAAAATTAACAAAAATAGATTAGGAAGAAAGATGGTGCTGTTGCCATTCAGTTGATTTGGTTGTATGTGACACTTCATGACTCCGTGGACGATACTGTTAACAGGGTTTTTCTTTTTTTTTTAATGTAATAACTTTATTATATATTTAAAAGGAATAGCAAGTTGAACCTAACAGATTTGCAGTTTTATGTGCAATTATCTTTTATTATACTATCTTATGGAAATATTTGTTCTATTCCACAAATTAAAAATAAAATCATTTTTAAAACCCAACAAATATATATAATAAAAATATGTAATATATATTATGTATGTAGTCAAAACAAATTACTTCTCTGACCATCTCTAAAATGTATGTTTATGAATACTGATTTTCCAAAATAATCATAAACTCTATTTTTGGACCCTCAAAATAGACTAGTACATTATTTTTCCCACTTAATATTCTATTTTTTCCATGTATAAAGTTTTCAACATTCATTTTTATAAGATTTTGAGTTTCAAAATTTTTTTCTCCCTCCCTCCTGCCCTCCCCAAGACAGCAAGCCATCTGATGTAGGCTATACATGTACAATCATATTAAACATCTTTCCATATTAGTTATGTTATGAAAGAAGAATCAGAACAGAAAGGAAAACCACAAGAAAGGAAAAAAAGGATAAAACAGTATGCTTCAATCTGTATTGACTCCATAGTTCTTTCTCTGGGTGTGGATGGCATTTTCCATCATGAATTTTTTGGAATTGCCTTAGATCCTTGTACTGCTGAGAAGACCTATCAAAGTTGGTCACTGCACAACATTGCTGTTACTGTGTACAATGTGCTCCTGGTTCTGCTCATTTCACTCAGCATCAGTTCATGTAAGTCATTCCAGGTTTTTCTGAAAAGTGCCTTCTCATCATTTCTTATAGCACAATAGTATTCCATTATTGTCATATACCACAACTTGTTCAGCCATTCCCCAAATGATGGGCATCCCCTCAATTTCTAATTCTTTGTCACCACAGAAAGGGCTGCTAATAAATATTTTTGTACATGTGGGTCCTTTTCCCTTTCTTATGATCTTTTTGGGATACAAACCTAGTAGTGGTATTGCAGAATCAAAGGGTATGCACAGTTTTATAGCCCTTTGGGCACAGTTCCAAATTGTTCTCCCAAAGAGTTGGATCAGTTCACAACTCTACCAACAATGCATTAATGTTCCAATTTTCCCATATCTTCTCCAACACTGATTGTTTTTCTTTTTTGTCCTATTAGTCAATTTGATAGGTGTGAAATGGTACTTCAGAGTTGATTTAATTTGCATTTTTCTAATCAATAGTGATTAAGAGCATTGTTTCATCTGACTAGAGATAGCTTTAATTTCTTTCTCTGAAAACTGCCTATTCATATCCTTTGACCATGTATCAATTGAAGAATGACTTGTATTCTTATAAATTTGACTCCGTTCTCTATATATTTTAGAAATGAGGTCTTTGTCAGAGACACAGGCTATAAAAATTTTTTTCTCAGCTTTCTGCTTTCCTTCTAATCTTGGTTACACTTGTTTTGTGCAAACCCTTCATAATTTAGTGTAATCAAAATTATTCATTCTGCATTTCATAATGTTCTCTTGTTTGGTCATAAATTCTTCCCTTCTCCACAGATCTAACAGGTAAACTATCCCTTTCTCTCTTAATTTGCGTATGGTATCACCCTTTATGACTAAATCATGTACCTATTTTGACCTTATCTCAGTATACGGTATAAGATGTCAGTCTATGTCTAGTTTTTGCCACACTATTTTCCAGTTTTCCAAGAAGTTTTTGTCAAATAATGAATTCTTATCCAAGAAGCTAGAGTCTTTGGGTTTATCAAACAGTACATAATATAGCTTTAGGTCATTTGTTTTCATTAACTCCTATAATATTCTTGACAGGTGGGGTTTTCTTGGCAAAGATACTGAATTGGTTTGCCAATGGATTAAGACAAATAAAACTTGCCCAGAGTCACATAGCTAGTAAGTGTCTGAGGCCTGATAAGAACTTAGGTCTTCCTGACTATCTACTGATCCATCTTGCTGCCTCCTAAAAAATATTTGCATCAAATATCACAAGTGAAAGTCTAATCATCCAGGGAAGTAGTCCCAGTAGAGAAGGGGCTTGATGTCCCAAGCTACCATCAATACCAACTGCTGACCAACTGCATCTATGGTAAATCAAAGAAGCCTGAGAACAGTTGTACTCTTCCCAAAATTCCCTACATCCAGACTGCCCTGTAACCATTTTCCAGCCCTTACAGAGATATAACTTGGTAACAGCTTCTACAGATGCTCTAGTCCTTGCCTCAAATGATTCAATGGATGTAGTTTTAGTAGAAAAAAATGCATTACTATCTGCCTTATCACTAAAAACCAACAGGCCTGTCCATCTGACATGCAACTGAAACCTCCTACTTGTGTCTGTTGATGTCCCTTCCAACTCTGAAATTCTGATTTCATCATTCTGTTGTCTTCTGATAATAGAACGTGAGCTCCCAGAGAGCAGAAACTCTTATTTTTCTATTTGTATCACCAGTGCTTTGCATGTAATAAACATTTAATATTTTTCATTAATTCATATCCAAAGTATGCAGGGAACTGACACAATAAAGAGTCATTTTCCCAATAGATAAATGGTTAAAGAATATGAACAGCTATCAAAAGAATTGCAAAATAACCAAACAAAATTACTCAAAATCTCGAATGATAAGAGAAATGCAAATGACCACAACTCTAAGATTTCATCTCACACCATGCAAACTGGCAAAGGTATCAAAGACAGCACAAGTCAGTGCTGGAATCATTACAAGAAGGCAGACTTACGGATGCACTGTCTCTGGGGCTAGGAAGTAGTCCAGCTGCTCTGGATAGCGCTTTGTGACAAAATTATCTATTCTACTACTGTTCAGATTCCTCAGGAATTCAAAGACAAAGATAAATTTCCAATATACCAAAATATTTATAACAGCGCTTTTTATGGTAGCAAAGAACTGGGCAAAAGTGACTAACGAGTAGCAAATGAATGAAAAAACATATCATATGAGTATGACATAATAAGGTGCAGTTAAGAAGGAATGACTATAAGAAATAAAAAATTCATGACAGCATAAAAGAAAATCACTGAAAGGATGTCAAACTACAAATTTATTGAAAGACCAAGACTGAAGATTTATCTGAAAGAACAAATAATGACACGTCCCCTTATTCTCACAGCTGAGAGAACAGAGTATTGTATACACTGTCAGATTCAGACACTGTATCGTATGTTTTGCTTAATTGTTCTGTTTGTTACAGAGAAGAATTCAGCCTGAAAGGGGCAGAGGGGAGGGTTGAAATAAGTATAAAAAGCATCAAGAAAAGCGTGGGTGTTTTTTTTAGAAGAAATGGAAAAGAAATGCTTCAATAATGATTTTCAGTACATAAAACGTGGTTCTGAAAGTTGTATCACCATGGAAAATGCAGAATAAGTAGCCCCCAATTAAAGAGCAGCTTGTTTAGATTTATGAAAAATTAAATTGTCTTGAATAATTAGAGACCAAAACAGGGTTTCAAGAAGGGCCTTAGAAATAGGAAATTTAAGGACTGAGAAAAGTTTGACTAAGTAGAAGTTATAGAATAAGGGAGTCAGAAATATTTGGACCAAAACTGAGCAAACATTTTTTAAAATAAGGACACAAATAGTTATATCCAGGTAGATGAAAGTATTTAATTACATATTTTAAAAGATATATGGACATTTCCAAAAAGAAAAAAAAAGTTAAATGGCATAACTATAAAGATGAAAACACCGTAGGAACACAGCAAGGTGTACAAAGACATTAAATAAGGAATTAGGAACATAAAGCAAAGAGTAAAAGGTCAAAAATGAAGAAAATCATTTTTTCTTCACAAATTGTGATTGTAATTGTAAAAGTGGCCAAAACGAAAAAGGCATTTACAAAGGAATTCAATATTTGTGAATGAAAAAAATGAATATGCAAATTTCTATGTAAATATATTTCTGCATATTTCCCCATTCAGTCACTTCACCTGAACATATACTTTAAGGGGAAAAAAAGTTTTTCCTGCATAATTCCCACATTCATATCGTTCCCTGCTGAGTAAGATCAATTGTTGCTGCCAACAGAAGATTCTCTAAGCATAACTCCTGTTCTTGACAGCACAAAGAGTTAATCTAAAGGACAGCTGATTACTTGCCACTGTGGAGGAAAAAGCTAGTTTGTCTCTATGACTTGCTCCTATCTCCCCTGGGCTTGGGTGAGAAGCAGCCAGCCTGTAAAGCATCCCCTTCAATCATTCTGCAAATTATCTCCTTTTCTTTCTGTCTCTCAAACACATATGAAGACTCCATTAAAAATTATTGGCTCCAAGCTACGAGAAATTGCTGAAGGGAGAAATGTTAAGAACTGAATTCTACTATTAATGTCACCCCTAAATACCATGCAACTGAGTGAGCTGCTATTTTTAAGTGAAGTAAGAACTCAAGCATTAATAGAGGTTGTGCATACCTAGTTACCACATAAAACATTCCCTTCCTTTTCTCTTGGCTTTTCCTTTGCCTCACAGCCCACACCACCATCTTTATTAGCTGGCCAACACCTCAAGCAACTAGAAGCTGAACCAGCAGATTTATAGACCACATCAAATTTCAGACAACCAGGCACTGGTGGAACACCTACAAGTCAGACTGAATAAAGATGCCAATATGCAACCTTTGAGCTAATTGGCTCTCCTATAAGTTAAAAAAAAAAAAGGTATCAGGCCACTGAACCATTCCTGCTAATTCAACTTATCATTCTATCGCAAAGGCAATATTCACAGCACTGATGGCAGCTATGAATATGCTGGCACAGTACTGAATCGCAAAGAAAAAAAATATTTATTCAGACATCAGAAAGCCAAATCCCAACACCAGAAGGGTGGTTTGGTAAAAGAAAACACTTTATCAGAGACTACTGAAAAGGAAGAAAAAATAGGGAACCATGTCAAGGGGTTCTGATATGCAGAGAAGAGAGAATCTAAAAAAATAGCCTCTATTTTCTCAGTAAAGTATGAGATGAGGTCCTAAGCTGAGATGGTAGGAAGGTAGTGATAGAGAAGGTTTGAAGAGAAAAGATTTAGAACAGCTTCTGTAACAAGATAGAGAATGAGAGAAGAATAAAAGAACTGTCACCAAAAAGGCTAAACTGGGATGAAATAACATAAACTTGGAGTAGATTAATGTAGTTCAGTTCTGTGACTTCCTCCAATTCTGTTCATGAGGACTGTAGTCAGAGCAAAAGAAGTGGATATTGGGAGCCATCCCAAACTGGGGTATTCCAAGGCATATGATAGGATGGGGGAAAGGGCTTGATGGAGGGTACAACTCTAATGCCATCACCCTCTTAGTTCAGGTTGGAAAGAAATGAGGCACTTGGAATTTATTGAATAGTTAACAAGGTAATTTTGCTCTGCCCCAAAATAAGTGGATTGGCATCCAGCTGGAGCCAACTCTGCTACTCCAAAAGTCACTTGGTTAGAGACTGTTGTTCATAAAATGAGAATTGTGCAGCATGGGAAGAAGTAGAGACAGCTTTGAGGTCCCACCCCCAGGGTAATCTCAATCAAAGGAGAAGGAATCAGAAATAAGCAATAAGGGAATAAAAAGAAAAAAAGATTGAAATAACCAAAGATCTCAGGAGGAAGAAAGTTCAATTAAAGACCTTGAACATAAGCAGATAAACCAACAGGGAAGATATTAAGTAATAGAAGGGAATATGGCCTCCAAATCAGCTAAGTGGATCCAGACATCTATGAATTAATATTGCAAGACAGGGGGGAAATGAATCAGTACCTGATGAGGCAGAGAATTCAGTGGATTCCTAAGAGAGCATGGAACCACAGGAAAATGTTTTCAAATAGTTTAAAAGAAAAATGAGAACTGTGAAATCAGAATTATGGCACACACTACAAGAGTAATGAACAGGTTTTTAAAGTATTAAAATGAGTATTTACAATTAATATGTATTACAATGCCACAGATTATGCATTTTAACTTATAGTCTGCTTATGTTTAAAGAATAAATCACTTATTTATCTTTTTAAAGTAGTAACACATCCAATACTGCATACTTTCCTTAATAACTTCAACATTTCATGAATTTGTGATTTCATGAATGTGCAGCTTCTCTCCACCAATTAATTCACTAACTAGAGATCGACATCTTTAAGATATCCTACCCCTGAAAAACTTTATCACTCTCTGGTCAACTTCATGAGCCTCTCTGAATTTTTCACAGTTTCTTGGACAACAGGCTCAGATCTGAAATCAAACGTAATAAGGAATGTAAAATATCTTAATATCTAAATAGAAATTCCTCACTCAACCTTAGTTTATAAATTAAGTCAGCACAAATAACCACATATAGAGAAACTTACTGTTAGATAGTATGCTCTGCATTACATATCATTTTTATATTAACCATTAGATGGCGCCACATAACTGCAAAGGTAACAATATTGAGCTCTGTTTTTTTCCCCAGTCTTATTTTGTACTATTCCATTTCTCTATGCTCTAGCCAAATCAATATACTCGTTCTCTCAAACTCTCCCCACTAATAAACTTTTCTATTCTCAGCACCATCCTTCCACTCACTCAGGCTCCTACTTTTGTCCACTGTGATGCACAGTTTCTTACTCTCACCCACCATACCCAATCTGTTGCAATGTCTTGTCAATTTTACCTTCATAACACTCTCCCATATACCCCGCTTCTCTCCTGTAACACTACTGCTGCTCTGGCACAAGCCCTCATCACTTTGGATGTATGCTCATTAGGCTCCCTGCTACAAGTCTGTCTCTGTAGCATGCCATCCTCCACTCAGTTGTGGCATGCCATCCTTCCTAAAGTGAAGGTCTGACCAGGTTTACCCTCTTTTCAACAAACCCCAGTGACTCCACATCAACATATAAAATCCTCTGGTTGTTATTCAAAGTCCTTTATAACCTGGCCCCTTTCTCTGCCTTTCCATTCTTCTTACATGTTATTTCTCTCCAAATATTCTGTGGTCCAGGGACACTGACCTCCTCACTATTGTTCACACAAGAAACTTCATCTCAACTCTAGGCATTTTTGTTGACTGTCCGCCAGGGTCTGGAATTCTCCCCTCCTCATTTCTGCCTCCTGGATTCCTTCAAGTCTCAGCTAAAGATTTAATGTTAATGCCTTCCTTCTGCTGATTACCTCTAATTCGTATATAGTTATTAAAATATCTCCCTATTAGACTGTGAACTCTTTGAGAACAGGGACTGGTTTATCTGTTTTTGCCAGAACAGAGTGGGACCTTAATAGATGCTTGTTGAATGACTGCCCCACCTCCAACATATCCAAAATAATCCTATGGTTATACTTATCATCACTCCTGCCTAGAACCTAGAACTGGAACAGAGTACAGGTGCAGGTACAGAGGCAGGCAAGTAGCGAAGTCTGACCTTTGAGAGGTAGGCACACCAATGGAGCAGTGCTAGCCAAAAGGACAACTGCCTTTGATAACGTTTCCAGTGATTTTGGGATGAAAAATAACTAGAAGGATGTAAATCAAACTATTCACACATTTTAAGGGTTACAGGTTAGATTTGGAAAATTGTACAATGCCTAACACTTTTCAATTGCAAATGATGAAACCTAGAGCCAAGGAAGGCTAAAAACAACCTAGAAAGGCTTGGAGGGGGAATTAGGGAATGTGAAAGCAAATAAGAAAGAATTTTTAAATAGTAGGGAGATGTACAGTTGGTGGTATGTTGTTGTTTAGGGGTAGAAGGAGGGAATGAGGTCCTCTAAACATGTTAGAGTTCTTAAATGGAATTAGGGGAGTCCTTTGTAGCCTAGTTCTAGAAGTGAGGCCAGAGGAATCACTACATGTAGGGAGGCCCTCATATGGAATAAATTTGGAGCCCTTCATATTTTCGGTGACCCCCTCCCACTGAGATTTTCCATCCCAGATTTACATTGTGAGATACTCTATTTCCACTAGAAAAAAATAGCACTTTTTTTCCTCTCACTTCTTTTAAACTACAATTGCATATTAGTCCATTTTCAAGGGTATTTTCCTTACAAGTCATTACATTTGAGATCATTTTTGTAGGATATTGCATTTATTGACTTGCACAATCTCTAAATACAGTCACCTGTTGTATAACTGAACTCTTCATAAATAATGAAGTTGAGAGTAGTCTAAGAAGTATGAACCAAAACACTGGTCCCTATCTGATAAGTGCCTGCCATATTTTTTGTGTTCAGAAAAGACCTAGCCTACTTCCCTTCTGAGAAGATCCTTATGTCCTCTTAGTCCATAAGATAAGGTTTGCCTCCTTGCTAAAAATCCTACATAATCAACCGCCAGTGTTTAATTCATTTTCAGAAGAACCTCCCCCTTACTCCAGACTTATTTCACCTTGTTTGCTATTTTCTCTACCTAAGCTTAGTTGTGCTATTGCTGGGGTGAAACCTGAAATTCCAGTGGGAGTTCCCATGCAGTGACAGGGATACATTTGTGAGAATGCAAGTGTCCTGTGGAATAAGGACTGACAAAATCTGCATAAGGAATAAAGACCATAAAGCAATGAAGTCAAACTGACCTGGGTAGCATGGTGAACAGAGTCATTCAGGAAAACCTGAATGGCCTTAGACCATTTCTTAGTTGTATGACCTGGGCAAGTCATTTAACTTCTGTCTCAGTTTTTTCATCTATAAAATGGGGTTATCAAAGGAGATAATCATTGTAAAATCCTTTGCACAGTGCCTGGCACATAGTGAGTGCTATATAGAGTATTGTTATTGTTGCTGCTGTTATTACTCATTGTGGGCACTATATTGAGTGAGAAAACCTCAAATTAACATTATTCATGTCGCATGATAACTTTGATTTATTTTGTTAAATATTTCCCAATTACATCTTAATCTGGTTCTAGCCACAAACCTGGGAGTTCTGCGGGCCATTTACAGCCCTATAAGAATTTCAGTGTGCCCTGTAGCAAAGGAACATCTAGAAAATTTTGTCTAGCACCCAACTGGATGGCTTTGTACACAGACAGAATCATGGAGGATTTTTTTTACCTAGGACAATTTGGTCTCTCATCTAAAAGTGAAGGGATGACTTTTAGTAAATCCCAAATCCCGAATGCAGCTAGGTGGTGCAGTTGGTAGAGTGCCGGGCCTGGAATCAGGAAGACCTCAATTCAAATCCAGCCACAGACACTTACTAGCTGTATGACACTGGCCAAGTCACCTACACCAGTTTGCCTCAATTTCTCTTCTATAAAATGAGCTGGAGAAGGAAACCACTCCAGTATCTTTGCCAAGAAAACTCTAAATGTGGTCTCAAAGTCAGACATGACTAAAATAAATGAACAATAACAACAAATCCCTAATCCCTGTGGGGGAAAATCC
>CM053770.1:595389864-595407908 GCA_028658325.1 Potorous gilbertii | reverse complement strand
CCCCCGGGTGCAGAGAATGCTAGGTCTTAAATTCCTTCAAGGAGAACTCCATGAGGCCTGGGAACATCTGTAGGGAACAGATTTCCTTTTAAAATAAAAAGCCAATTTTCTTTGTCTTTTTCTTTGCCTTGGGGTTGTAAAAGAGCATTTCTAGCACAAAGATGGGCCCTTTTAGAGGGCTAAGCAAGCAATAATGCTTGATAAAATAAATTAAATATTTGTTTTTTAACTTGTTTAATTAACAGGGAAGCAAGTTTTAAAAAAATATATTTATTTTCAGTTTGAACCCCTCCAAATCCATTGAGAAAGCAAGAAATATGATGTCCATTACACACATGACATCATAAAAATATATTTCCAAACATCAGCCATGTTTTGGGGTGGGGGTAGGCAGGTGGGATAAGAAAAATAAAGGAAAAAATATGCTTCAATCTACATTCAGGGTCCATCAGTTGCAATACAGCAGATAGCATTTTTCATCATGAGTCTTCTCAAGCTGAAGGGAAACTTATCAGAGTTATTAAGTTTTGATTATCTGTCCAATATTGCTGCTACTGTATACCTTGTTCTCCTAGTTCTACTCATTTTATTTTTCATCTTTCCCCACAGCCTATAAAATACCTGTAAAAAATGACTCTCAACAAATTCTAGCACAGTAGAAGCTACAGAACAATAGAGCAAAAGAGATTTCCAGCCAAAGGTAACCTGGAAGGCCGACAGGAAAAGTCTATTGCATGGGAGGTGGAATGGAGTGGAGCCCAGCCTTGGCCATGCAGCACTGGTACCAGGAGGAGCAGGATCGAAACAAGCCTCTGGGGCAGTATCCCCAGGAGCAGCAGAGGGTCTCAGATCCCTCAACCCACAAACACTAAAGAAAGCTTCAAAGGTCAGTGAGAGGGCTTTCCCAACTGGGTGAGAGGGAGTAGGGTCCCCCCCAGCACTGGCACCAGGTGGTGGCAGCAGTAGCAGTGATGGCGACAGCTGCAGCTTCCATTTGTGAAGCACTCTGCCTAAAGCCCCTGGGGGAATTGAGCAGCTGATCTGAACCTCAGCCCTGAGTATAAAGCCCTTCCCATAAAGCCCCTGAGGGAATTGAGCAGCTGATTTGAATCTCAGCCTTGAGCAATGTCCTGGGGAAAGGAGGAGCACTAGGACCCTCCTTCTGACAAAGGATTCAGAAGTCAAGTAACTAGCTGGGAAAATGCCCAAGAAAGGGAAAAAAAATAAGACTACAGAAGGTTACTTTCTTGGTGAACTGGTATTTCCTTCCAACCTTTCAGATGAGGAAGAACAATGCATACTGTCAGAGGAAGTCAAGGCTTCTGCATCCAATAATTCCAAAATAAATATGCAGTGGTCTCAGACCATAGAAGAGCTTGAAAAGCGAGTCAACAGCTTGCTAAAGGAGACCCAAATAAATGCTGAAGAAAATAATTCCCTTAAAAATAGGCTAACTCAATGGGAAAAAGAGGTCCAAAAAGTCAATGAGGTGAAGAATGCTTTAAAAAGCAGAATTAACTTAGAAATGGAAAAGGAGGTTCAAAAGCTCACTGAAGAAAATACTTCTTTAAAAATGAGAGCAGAACAGATGGAAGCTAATGACTTTATGAGAAATCAAAAAATTATAAAACAAAACCAAAAGAATGAAAAAACAGAAGATAATGTGAAATATCTCCTTGTGAAAACAACTGACCTGGAAAATAGATTCAGGAGAGACAATTTAAAAATTATGGGACTACCTGAAAGCCATGATCAAAAAAAGCCTAGACGTCATCTTTTATGAAATTATCGTGGAAAACTACCTTGATATTCTAGAACCAGAGGGCAAAATAAATATTTATAGAATCCACCGATCACCTCCTGAAAGAGACCTGAAAAGAGAAACTCCTAGGAATATTTTAACCAAATTCCAGAGTTCCCAGGTCAAGAAGAAAATAAGGGAAGGGTGGGGTGTGACAGAAGTAAGGGCACATTGAGGAAAGGGGTAATCAGAATGCAAGGTGTTATGAGGTGGGGGGAGGGGAGAGATGGGGAGAAAAATTGGAACTCAAAATTTTGTGGAAATGAATGTTGAAATCTAAAAACAAATAAACATTAAAAAATTAATAATTTACTGTAAATTTGTAGGGTTTTTTTCCTGCATTGAAATTTTGATTACACAATATGACAACAAACTAGTCATTACATGCACATATTCCTGCTGATGCATGCTAGACTTCCCAACAATATGCAACACACCTGCATGCCAACCCTTTCTTGTTAATATCTGTTGGGGGACTTGACTACAGATTGGTTATAACTTGCATTTTGTGTGTTTATTTGGAAAATAATGTAATCACTACAACTTTAACTCTGTTACACAACAGATGAAACATGGATGAACAATTTTTCTTCTCTGTTTTCCTTATGCTTCCACCACCTCCTTATCTTTATTCAATGCCTTCCCAATTGCATCCAAGGCTACTAACACCCCCCCCACCCCGAATTATTCTAGTACCCCCCAGGGGGATGTATCACCCACTTTGGGAACCTCTAGACTCTAGACAAATACTACTAAATGTCTTTTGTTTCCATGTAAATTCAATACATGAAAATTCACATTTACAAAACAGATAAAGTAAGGATTCATTTGTTTCCTTCACCGGTGGATTATTATTCACCAAAAAGATTCCTCTAAATAGTAAGTTCCAAATTCAATTCATATACAATTTTTTTTCAGGAAGATTTGTATTGCATAAAGTGAGGTACACCCACACTTCCTGTTCTTATGGTCTTGCCCCTCTCCCTGACTCAAAACCTAGGTATTACTTCTATTTGATTCTCACTATCTCACTCTCCAGACCCAATCCGTCAATGATACCATCATAACTAACCTGTCACACATGCCTTCTTCTCTCCTCTGACAATGGCAGAATTCTAGTGAAGATCTTTATCATCTCTTACCTAGAATACTGCAATAGCCTGCTCTTTTGTGTCTACAGCACAAGTTGCTCACTGCAAAAGCAATCTTGCTAAAGCACAAGACTGGTCATGTCACCCTTCTTTTACTCAATAACTTCCAGTAGCTATCTATTATCTAAACGATCAAATATAAAAACCTCTGTTTACCATTCAAAGCCCTTTAAAAACTGTACCATTCAAAGCCCTTTATAAACTGTTCCCTCTAACTATCATTACAATCTTCCTATATCTTATTGGTCTTTATATATTCTGCAATCCAGTAATAATGGCCTTGCTGTTGTCCTTCACACAAGATATTCCATCCTCCAGAACCAGCATGTTCCCAGGCTGTCCCACATACCTGGAATGCTCTACCTTCACATCATTTCCTGGCTTCCCTCAAGTCCCAGCCAAAATCCCACTTTCTATAGGAAGCCTTTTCCAAGTCCCTTTAACCCTACTTCTTTCCCTCTGTTGATTATCTCTAATTTATCCTGTATATATCTTGTTTACATGTATTTGTTTGCATGCTATCTCCCTCATTATACTATAAGCCTCTCAAGAGCAGGTACTGATTTTTGCCTTTCTTTGTATCCCAAAGGCTTAGCACAATTCCTGGCACATACTTGGCCAGACCTGTACAACCTGCAGCCCACAAGCTGCTTACAACCTGCAGGTAGGTTGTGACACTCCAAAGGATTTCAAGAAGACCAGGGAAAACTGTAGAGGAAAACAACTTTGATAGCCCTAGTTCTTTTCAGAAATGCAAGGACCTAAGACAACTCCAAAAAACTCATGATGGAAAATGCTATCCACATCCAGAAAAAGAACTAGGGAATCTAAATTCAGATGAAAGTATACTATTTGCTCTCTCTTCTTTTATTGTTATTTCTTTCTTGTGGTTTCTGCCAATGGTTCTAATTCTTCTTTACAACATGACTAATGCGAAAATACATTTAATATGAATTCCTACATATAGCCTATATCAGATTGCATGCTGTCTTGGAGAGTGGAGGGAGTGAGAGAAAATTTAGAACTCAAAATCTTATGGAAGTGAAAGTTGAAAAATAAAAATTAATTCTTTTTTAAAGAAAGGTTAGATAATCTCCCCAAGATCACAGAGATAGCAGAGCCAAGATTCAAATCCATATATGTACTCTGATTTCAAATCAAGTACTCGTTTTCATTTTTGTACTGTGGCACCATGCCTCCTTTTTCAAACTTTGTTATGCGTACTCAGATGTCTCTTATCCTCCAAATGCTAAGAGTCTCCCTACTTCATCTTTTTTTTCTTTCTCTGATTCATCCTGTCTTCTCCCTTGTTACTTAACTTTTTCCTGTTTTCTATGACCTAGGTTCAATCTTTCATCCACTCTTCTATTTGCTTCCAATCTCCTCATTATGACCAACATTTTATAAATATATTCATTTGTAATGAGTAAAAGATGGTTCCTGTCAAAAGGGATTGATATATATATATATATATATATATATATATATATATATATATCAGAAAATTCATACATAATATATGCCCCTTTCTCTCATCTGATATCGCTGTCACTCTAGTTCAGATTATTACCATGTCACACTTGGATTACTACAATAGCCAGGTGAGTTTCCCTGCTTCAAGTCTCCCTCCAATTCAATCAATCTTCCATTCAATTGCCAAAATGAATTTCCTAAAGGTTAGGTCGAATAATGTCACTCCCCTACTCAATAAATTTCAGTGGGTCCTTATAACCTCCAGAACCAAATACAAAATCTTTTTTGGCATTCAAAACCCTTCATAATTTAGCCCCTCTCCCCTTCTCATTTTTCTTATACCTTACTCTATGAGAGGCATTCTTCAATCCAGTGACATTGGCTTCCTTGTTGTTCCATGAACAAGACCCTCCATTTCTCAGCTCTGGACATTTTCCCTGCTGTCTCCCATACCTGGAATATCTCCCTCCTTATCTCTGCTCCTGGATTCCCTGGCATCATTCAAGTCCCAACCAAAATGCCATCTTCTACAAGAAGCCTTTCTCAACCCCTTTTTATTTTGATACTTCTTTATAAATTATTTCCCATTTATCCTTTATATAGGTTATTTGTACGTCTGTTCACTTGTTGTCTCCTCTATTAGAATGTGAACTCTTTACATCAAAGTTTTTGCTTCTATTTTAATTTCCAGCACTTAGCACAGTACTTGGCACATAGTAGGTGCCTAATAAATGACTAACTAAATGAATGAAATGAGAAGGCATCATAGAAAAGTCCTTCAAAATATATAAATGAAAAACTCTTCATATCATAATGGATGTTACTAGACTACAAAGTAGCATTTCAATGCTTCCCTTATATTTTTTCCACCCTGCAAGGCCCATTAAGGGATAATGAGGTTGAATAAGGATTGAATAAATACCTCTCTGTACTTTACATGGACTTCATAAAGTATAGTTGTTTATAAAATAATTTCCATGCTCCCAGTATTGTATGGAACTATGATTCTGCAAAACTAAACACGGATTATGTATAATTACAAAGCTAACAGAAGGCAATAAACAAATTACATTAGTTGGTTTACAAAATCATTGCTATTTAATTGGGAAATTCAGTAGGTTTCAAATTACCCATTACAGCTGTCAAGGGCCCTTGGACTAAGCTCTGGCAAATATCCATGAAATGTGACAGCCTTCCCTAATTTTATTTAGTACTTCCTAATTCTATAATGAAGATTTCATATATATAATCATGCTGTTCTGGCTTTAAGAATATTTTTTTATTTCAATCTCCAGGGCTAGTATAAATCCTCCCCTGCACTTTATTTAGCAAATAAACAGTAAAAGTTACAATAGAAAGATCACAGAAGTAACAAATATAATAAATATCAAATAAAAATAACAAAATGATAATGTTATATCAATTTCATTATAATCACTGTGTTTTTCTATTCATGGTTTCAAATATAAATATTGGAGACTTGTGAGGGTGGAGTCAAGGTGGTGGGGCAAACATTCACCTGAAATCTTCCAATATTCTCCTCCAAACAACTTTAAAATAACACCTCAAATTGAATTTTGGAGTGACAGAGCCAACAAAAAGGTCAAAGTAAAACATTCTTCAAGCTCAAGTCAATTAAGGAACTCAGAAAGAGAACTCTGTGTCCCATGAGGGTGGAGATTGTCCTTGAGCCCATGTGGATGAAATACAGGAGGTGGCAACAGAAGCAACAGCATCAGCTTTGGGAGCTCTCAAGCCAGAGATGATAGGGGAACTTGCCGAACTATCAGAAAAAGACTACAGCGGACACTTTTCTAGCACTGGATCCAGGACCAGATACAATCTGGCAACTCCATTGCCTATACCTACTTCTTTGGTCAATGGGAAATGGTGCCTGAAGGGCAACTGTTTGGCTACTCCCTTGCCTATATCCATTTCAGGGCCATAGTTCAAGGATAAAGAGGAGCAATTTCAATGAAGAAGGAGGAGAAGTCCTGAGAGGAAGTATCGCTTTTGGTGACAAAGGACCAGAAACACTGAGGACCAGAGTACAGACCAGAATAATTATCACCCCTCTTCCTAGCTCAAACCACCTTGGAAGCTCCAAAAACTTCCAAAACCTCAGAAACATCTATGAAAATAGCAATGAGGGGAGCAGAGCCAAGATGATGGAATATAAGCACTGAATTGCTCTAGCTGTCCCCCCAAAGCCCTTAAAATACCTGTTGAAAATGACTCTAAACAAATTCTAGAGCAGCAGAAGTCACAAAATGACAAAGTGAAACAGATTTCCAGTACAAGACAGCTTGGAAGGCCAACATGAAAGGTCTTTTGCACCAAGATTGCAGTGTAGCATAGCCCAGCATAAGCTGCAGGCACAGACAGGACTGGAGCAGGCATCAGTGTCCTGAATCACAGACAGCTGCTACAGTTTCCAGATGTGTCAACACACAAATGCCAAAGAAAGCTTCAAAGGTCAGTGAGAAAGCTCTTTCACCGTGGTCCAGCCCCAGGGCAGCTACAGTCACTGACACAGCAGGGGCCACTTCCTACAGACCCTGGGAGAATCCAGAGGCTGATCTGTGTCTCAGTCCTGAACGGCAGTCCTGGGGTGAAGAGGAGCATTGGCATGGAGAAACTGGTGGTGGCTGTGGCAAAGAATCCTACTCTCAGTTCCAGGGCACAAAAGGGTGCTTTCAGTTGTTCACAGAGCAGAGCTCAGGCCTGGAGAGGAATAAATACCTCTCCCTTGACTATGTCACTTTAGAGGAATTAAAAATTCACAGGTCTCTAGAGATATCTAGGAGTAACAGCTGCACAAAACCTCTGATGCCTGAGGTAGTATACCCTCTACTTGACAAAGGACTCAAAAATCAAGTAATTGGCTGGGGAAATGCTCAAAAAAGGGGGAAAAATAAGCCTATAGAAGATTACTTCCTTGGTGAAAAGGTATTTTCTTCCATTCTTTTGAATGAGCAAGAACAAAGCATACAGTCAGAAGACGAAAGCTTACAACTGGAGGAAGACAGCAAGAAAATATGCAATGGTCTCAAGCTATGGAAGAGCTCAAAAAGGATTTTGAAAATCAAGTAAGAGAAGTGGAAGAAAAGTTGGGAAGAGAAATGAAAGCAATGCAAGAAAATCCTGAAAAATGAGTCAATACCTTGATAAAGGAGACCCCCAAAAAATGCTGAAGAAAACAGCAATAAGAAAAATCCTGAAGCTTGAGATAGTGCCCCTCCCACTGCCCACACCAGGAACAGAGCCTAACTTAAACATAATGTTAAAAATCAAGAAATAAGGTGGGAAAATGGACAAACAACAGAAAAAAGGAACCTAGCCATAAAAATCTACCACAGTGATGGGGAAGATCAAGATTAAGATACATACTCAGAAGAAGACAATGAAGTCAAAACAGCCACAAGCAAAGCCACAAAGAAAAAAGAAAGGAATTGGATACAAGTCCAACAAGAATTCTGAAAGAGATAAAAAAAATTTCAAAATCAAATAAGAGTGGTAGAGGAAAAATGATGCAAAGAAACAAAAGTAAAAAAAAATTATGCAAAGACAATAATTTGATAAAAGAAGTACAAAAATCTCTTCCGCTTCTGGCGGTCCACAAGACAGAGAAAGAAGTAAATTACTCTCACCCTCCCTTATTAACCTCTGAAAGCCCAGAAAATATCATCCCAGGAAAAATCCTAGAACAGCTGAGCCAGTGCAGAAAGACAGGGTACAGCAGTCTTGGAGCCCAGGAAGTTTGAGGGATTAGCAGGAAAGATCCCTCTCAATCTGGGGAAGGAGGAGCAGTACAGGATGGAAGTCATCCCAGCAAGCTAGTGGCAAGGCAAGCCCTACCTCTGAAAACCAAGAAGATATTCTAAGCCCCATGGTGGTACAACAGGCAAGTACCAACACCAGGACCCCTGAGGGCCTCAGCACAGGTAGGGGAATCAGCAGACATTAGCCTGAAAAACTATCATGTGCACAGGCATTCTTCAGCAGCCAAATCTCCCAATGCTTCAGCACAATTTAAAAAACAACTTCAGGTTGGCAGACATCCTCCAGCAGTCAAACATTCGAAGGCTTTAAAGAAGTCCAGTTGAGCAGGTGAACCCCAGGGGACAGATTCCCCACTCCCATCATGAGAGCTTCAGTGTGTGTTGCTGATCCAAGTTCAGCACCAGGTAAGCTGCCAGAACCCTACAACCTCCAGCCACTAGCACCTGAGGCCCCAGCACACAAAACCAATGACCACGTCCCAGGCTCTCAGCACAGGAGGCTTGGGTCAGTGCTTCCTGAGCTCCAGCAGGAGAGCTCAATTTTAAAAGTCAGGAAATAGGCAAACACCATGAGCAAAAAGCCAAAAAGGACAATGATCACCAATTCTTATTATGGGGACATAATAATTATGAGGAAGATCAAAGTACAAATTCAGAAGAGGACAATATTGTCAACATACCTACATCAGAGTTCTCAAAGGAGAATATAAGTTGGTCTTAAGTCCAAAAAGTCTACTTGGAAGAGCTCAAATAGAATTTTAAAAGTCAAATTAGAAGAAAAATTAGAAAAAAATAAATAAGAGGTATGTAAGAGAGTCAATAACTTGGAAAAGGAAGGACAAAAATTGACTGCAGAAAACAAATCCTTAAAAAATACAGTTGGCCAAATTGGGGGGGGAATACACAGAAGGAAACAACTCCTTACAAAGTAGAATTGTTCAAATGGAAAAGGAGGCACAAAAAAAAATCACTGAAGAGAACTCCTTAAAAAGTAAAATGGGTGAAACGGCAAAGGGGATACAAAATCTAATATAGCAATTCATTAAAAATTAGATTTGGGCAAATAGAAACTAATGACTATGAGATTTCAAGAATCAGTCAAACAGAAACAAAAGAATGAAAAAATAGAAGAAAATGTAAAATACCTCATTGGTAAAACAACTGACCTGGAAAACAGATCCAAGAGAGACAATTTAAAAATTATTGGTCTACATATCACACCTATCAGATTGGCTAACATGACAAAACAGGAAGATGATAAACGTTGAAATGTGGGAGAGTTGGAACACTAATTCATTTTTGGTGGAACTGTGAGCTGATCCAACCATTCTGGAGAGCAATTTGCAACTATGCCCAAAGGGCCACAAAAATTGTACAGACTCTTTAACCCAGCAATATCACTTCCAGGACTGTATCCCAAAGAGATCATAAAAATGGGAAAGAGTCCCACATGTACAAAAATATTCATAGGAGCTATCTTTGTGGTGGCCAGAAACTGGAAATCAAGGGGATGCCCATCAATTGGGGAATGGCTGAACAAACTGTGGTATAAAAAGGTAATGGAATATTATTGTGCTATAAGAAACGATGAACAGGAAGCCTTCAGAGAGGCCTGGAAGGACTTATATGAACTGGTGCTGAGGGAAAGGCGCAGAACCAGGAGAACTTTGTACACAGCAACAACCACAATGTGAAAGGAATTTTTCTGGTAGACTTAGTCCTTCACAGCAATGCAAGGACCTAAAAAATATCCAATGGACTCAATACAAAACACCTTCCACAGCCAGAGAAAGAACTATGGAATTGAATTGCAGAATGAAGCAGACCATTTTCTCTTGTGTTATGTTTTGTTTCTTTTATTTTAATTCTTCTATGCAACATGACTAAGGTGAAAATGTATTTAATAGAAATGCACGTGTAGAACCTACATAATGTTACACACTGTCTTGGGGAGGGAGTGGGGAAAGAGGGGTAAGGAAGAGAGAATATCTAAGATATGTGGAAGTGACTGCAGAAAACTGAAAACAAATAAAATAATTTAAAAAAAATTATTGGTCTATCTGAAAACCATGATGAAAAAAGGGTCTGGGCAGTATCCTTCAGGAAATCATCAAGGAAAACTGCCCTGAGGTCCTAGTACCAGAAGGTAAAGTAATCAATGAAGAAATCTACCTCCTGAAAGAGAACCCAAATTGAAAATGTCAAGGAATATCGTAGCCAAATCCCAAAATTACAGGTTCAAAGGGAAAATGCCACAAGCAGACAGAAAGAAACAATTTAAATACCATGGAACCTCAGTTAAGATTACATAGGACCTTGCAGCTTCTACATTAAAAGATGGGAGAGTGTGGAATACGATATTCCATTAGGCAAAGGAGTTTGGATAACAATCAAGGACCAACTACTCAGCAAAACTGAGCATAATCTTTCATGGAAGAAGACTGAAATTCAACAAAATAAGCTCATCAGAAAATTTGATCTTTAAATACAAGACTCAAGAGAGACATAAAAAGGTAAACAGGAGAGAAAAAAGGCAACAATGTGTCATTAAAAAGGGCAAACTGTTTACATCCCTACAAAGGAAGATGACACTTGTAACTGTTGAGAACTGTATTGTTATTATGACATTTAAAAGGTATATGCATAGATAGAAGGCGTGGGTATAAACTGACTGATTTGATGTTTAAAAAATCTAAGTGGTAAAAAGGGATTGTACTGGGAGAAGAGGAAAGGAGGAGGCAGAGGGTAAATCATATCTCATGAAAAGACACAAAACGTATTACAATAGAGGGAAAGAAGGGAGGGAGATAAGCATTGTTTGAACCTTACTCTCATCGGATTTAGTTCAGAGGGAATAACATAAAATAGAAACGAATACACCACTCAATGGCACATGGCACCTTCACAAAAACTGGCCATGTATTAGGGCACAAAAACCTCACAAGCCAAAGCAGAAAGGCAGAAATAGTAAATGCATCCCTTTCAGATCATGCCATAATAAAAATTGTATGTAATAAAGGGCCATGGAAAGACAAAGCAAAAATTAATTGGAAACTATTCCTAAAGAATGAGTGGGTCAAATAACAAATCATAGAAACAATCAATAACTCCATCTAAGAGAATGACAATAAGAAGGCAACATACCAAAACTTCTGGAATGCAATGAAGGCAATTCTTAAAAGTTTTATATCTCTAAACACTTACATGAAGCTAAGAATGAATCCAAAAGAATATAATCCATGATTTCCACTTTCTGTCCAATTATAAATGCAAATGTCATGTTAATTGTGGATTTAAAAAACTCTATTTTTTGTCACCATTGAGACTGTACAAATTCATAATCTAATTGAAAAGCCTTGAATCAGAAACAGAAAAGAAAAACTTCAAACATACTCCCACATAGCAGCTTATATACAAGTCTAATATACTAAGGTGTCTGCTGTCTCAATACAACTGCAGAAATCTTATTAATCTGAATGAAAATCAGTTATCTCTATCAAATCCACTCTCCAAACAAATTGCCCTGAAAACTGCAGAAAAGAGGACGCTTAAGAGTCTATGCTTGCAGGGTTTGAATTCAGAACAACCTGCATTTTGAGAAAAAGTCATAAAATCCATTATGTGACATTTATGATAAACAAATGTGATGTGTGATAAACTATAGTTTATCATATAATAATCATATATTATGGTTTATCAGATAGCAAATTAGGAGTGTGAAGGATTTAATACTCAATATTTTATATTCAACCTGTAAGTACTCATCTATTAAAAGCAAAAAAAAAAATTGTTGTGCTTCATTGACAAAGTTGACCATGGAGGTTCATGTATATGTCATTAACAAGGGATGATAAGAATTTTTTCCTTTTAGGACTAATACTTCATGTGAAAAGAACCACAATGGATTCTGCTGTTATTTACTCAAATCCCAAACAAGATGGGTAGACTGTGCAATCAAACAAAGTCACTAGGAATCATTCATAAAGGTAGCAGCAGGAGTGAATATCATGTAACTCTCCACAAAAAACCCATAAAGGCATGACACTTGTCCCACTTCTAAATGAAAAGTAGAGAGAAGCTGTATCTTTGCCTTTCTAAGCACCAGAGTGCTACTCTAGACTTCCAGATACACAAATAGTCTAACAGTTGAAGCCCAGCTAACAAGTAATGAAGGAAATGTGTCTTTTTTAAAAAAAAATCATAATGTAATTTTTGCAAGTTCTGAAATTGATACCATCTTTATATCCTCATCATGACTTACCCAATCTCATTCCAAAAGTGGAGAGGAGAGAGAAACACTGTCAGAAACAACAGATTCCCCAAATATATGTGTTAATTGTTTACTTTTGGAATCAGGGGAGATAAACATAGCTCAAGACCCACTCTTATTTACTTCTTTATACTAAATCACATGTACCTATGAATAGATGTGAGACCATGCCACAGACGCTCTTCCTACTGGAGCAAATCTTAACTTTTTCATACTGTGACCTTTGTCTATGTCTTCCCATAAATCCTTTCCAAGCAATTTTTAATCAAATATTGAATTCTTCCTAAAGTAATTAACATTTTCTGGTTTATAAACAGCTTTTGAGTTCTTTTTTTTTCTGAGTGTTTGTTGTCTCTTCCATTCCATTGATCTACCTTCCTATTTCTTAATCACTATCAGATGATTATGATGAAAGCTGCTTTATGATATAGTTTAAGGTCTAGAAATACTAGTCACCTTTCTTCCCTCCCTCTTCTCACGTTTTTCTTTTTGTTCTAGATAGTTTTTTTCCAAATTTAAAAAAAAAATTCATCTAGTTTTATAAAGTATCAGAAAATTGACTGATATAATACTAAAAATATAAATTAACTGGTAGCACCATCAATTTTATTACACTGATAAGGTCTATCCATAATAACTAAATATTCCTCCAGCTATTTAGGTTGTGGGGTTTTTTGTTTGTTTTATTTGAGGATGGGGAAGAAAGAGAAACACTTTGTTACTGAATCTATACAAGTCTTTTGTGGTGCTTTTGTAGATTTGGTAAGTTTAGCCCTGGGGGTCTATGCCTTTTTCAGTTATTTGGAATAGGATTTCAACTTATAATTGCTCTTGGTTTCCATTTTTACAATAAAACGCTAATTGATTTTTGAGGGTTTATTTTGCAGCCTGCAACTCGGCTGAAGCTACTGTCTCAATTAATATCTTTACCTATTCCCTAAGATTTTCTGAGTATACAATATCATTAACAAGTCTAGTTTTATCTCCTCTTTATTTATTTTTATGTCTTTGTCTTGTCTTATTTCTTTTGCTGGTATTTCCAGAACTATGTCTAACAATAATGGACATAGGCATCATTGCTTTACTTCTGTATTTACATGAAAAGGTTCTAATGTATCCCTAATGCATATGATGTTTCCTTTTGGTTTGGGACCTTTCTATGGTATTTTTTCTTTTTTAGTTGTTTTTTAAAATATTTATTTTAATTTTTTTAATTTTATGTTCCAGATTTTCTCCTTCATACCCACCCCTTCTCCACTCACTGAGAAAGTAAATGTGAAATCATGACAAATATATTTTCATAGCAGCCTTACTGCATAAAAAAGGCAAGAAGAATAAAGTGAGAAAACTATACTACAATTTGCGTTCAGAATTCATCTGAATTTTGTTTGGAAGTCGGTAACACTTTTTATCATGAGTCCTTAGGAATTTTCATGGATCACTGTATTGATCAGAGTAACTAAATTTTTCACAGTTGATCGTCATTAAAATATTGCTACTAGCTCTTTTTGTGGTGACTAAGAATTGAAAATCAAGGGGATATTAGGGAATGGCTGAACAAGCTGTGGTATATGATTGTCAAAGAATATTATTGTGCTATAAAAAATGGCATGCAGGATGATTTCATAAAAACCTGGAAAAATTTACAAGAACCAATGCACAGTGAAGTGAGAAAAACCAGGGGAAAATTGTACACAAAGCAATATTATATGATAAAGAACTATTAATGCATTAGCTATTCTCAGCAACGCAGTTATCCAAGATAATCCCAAAGAACTAGTAATGAAACATGCTATCTGCCTCCAGAGAAAGAACCACTATTGCCTGCATACAGACTGAGGCATACTATTTTTCACTTTTATTTTTTTCTTTCATTCTTTTTTGTTTGAGTATTCTTGTATAAACTGACTAATGCAGAAATTTTTACATGATTCCACATGGATAGCCTTTATAGGACTGCTTACCATCTCAGGGAGGGAGGAGGGATAGAATTTGGAACTCAAAACTTTTTTTAAATGTTAAAAATTGTTTTAACATGTAATTGGGGAAAAAATAACACTTAAAAAATAAACTACTGCGGTTATCATGTACATTGATTTCCTAGTTCTGCTCATTTCACTTTGTATCAGTTTAAAAAGGTTTTGCCAGGTTTTTCTGAAACCATCCCCCTTATCATTTCTTATAGCACAATAATACTCTGTCACAAGCATATACCACAACTTGTTCGGCTAGTCCTCAATTTATGAGCATCTCCTCCATTTCCAATTCTTTGCTACCACAAAATGAGCTACTATAAATATTTTTGGCACCTAAAGGTCCTTTTCTTTTTTTTTAATCTCTGTGCGGTACAGACCTGCTAGTGGCATTGCTTGGTCACAGGATATGCAGTTTTATAGTCCTTTAGACATATTTCCAAATTTTTCCCTAGAATGGCTGGACCAGTTTAGCACTTCACTAACAGTTCGTTAAGTGTAACTATTTTCCCTTATCCCTTCCAGCATTAGTAATTTCTTTTTTAAAAAAAAAATCACTTTAAGCTTAAGTACGAAAAGATTTTTTTAAAAAACATTTCCACGTTTTCAACATTAAAGGACAATTCAACATAAAATCATGAATTTCAATTTCACACTATTTACTTTTTTTTAAGTTCTTTCTCTGACTGCGGATGGCATCTTCCTCCATAAGCCCTTTGTAGTTGATCTGAGTATTTATAATATTCAAAATGCCTTACTCATTCAAGGTTATCTTTAGAATAATGTTGCTGTTACTGTGTACAACAGTTTCAATTCTGGTCATTTCACTCTTCATTATTTCATGAAAGTGTTTCTATGCTTTTCTAAAATCAACCAGCTCATCATTCCTTATAGTATAGTAGTATTCCATCACAATCATATGCCACAACTTATTGAGCTGTTTCCCTCAATTTTTCCCCCCAAAAGAGAACTGCTATCAATATTTTGGAACATATAAGTTATTTTCTTTTTTCCCTAATATCCTTAGGAAACATAAGGGATACTGCAGGGTCAAAGGGTATACACAGTTTTATAACTTTATGTGTAATTCCCAATTCCTCTCCAAAATGGTTGGATCAATCCACACTTCCCCCAACAGTGAATCAGTGTCCCAATTTTTCCACATCTCTTCCAATATTTGTTGTCTCCCCCTTCTATCATTTTGGCCAATATGATAGGTATAAAACAATGTTATTTTCACTTGTATTTCTCTAATCAATAGTATTTAGAGCACTTTTTTTCATAAGACTATATAAATACATATATACATATATGTAGTTTTGATTTCTTGATAGACTGCCTGTTCATATCCTTCAGTCATTTTATCAATTGAGGAATGACTCATATTCTTATAAACTTGACAAAGTTCTTTATATATCTGAGAAACAAAACTTATCTAAGAAACTGTCTATAAAATTTTTATTCCAATTTTCTGTTTTCCTTCTCATTTTGGCTACACTCATTTTATTTGTATAAAATCTTTTTAATCTAATATAATCAAAATTATTCACTTTATACCTCACAATTCTATCTCTTGCTTATTCATGAATTGTTCTCCTACTCATAAATCTAATAGATATGTTCCATGTTCTTCTAATTTTCTTATGATATCTCCCTTTATATATAACATCTATCATTTCTGATAAGTGTGAAGTGGTACCGCAGAGTCATTTTAATTTGCATTTCTCCAATCAATAGTGATTTAGAGTATTTTTATATGACTGTAGATAGTATTGATTTCTTCTTCTGAAAACTGCCCATTCATGTCCTTTGAACATTTATCAATGGGAGAATGGTTCTTATTTTAATACATTTTACTCAATTCCCTATATATCTGAGAAGGGAGGCCTTTATCAGAGAAATGTGCTGTAAAAGTTTCTGATATTACTTCATTGTCTCTAGTAACTTTTTTTTTTAACAAGATGTAGTTTCCTCAGTTATCTCTTTTCAATTAGGTTGATTTTTGCTTTTGCTTTGCGTAAAATCATGACTGCTCTCCCTGCTTTTTTTACTTCAGCTAAAGTATAATTGATTCTGCTTCATATCCTTATTTTAACTCTGTGTGTATCCTTTTGTTTCAAATCCGTGTCCGTAAACAACATGTTGTTGGATTCTGGTTTCTAATCCATTCTGCTATCTCCTTCCATTTTATAGGTGAGCTCATCCTGTTTATATTTACAGTTATGATTACTATGTAGTTCCATCTACCTGTTTTCTTCTGTTTATCCTTCCCTCTCTTTTTATCTTGTCCTTCTTCAAAAGTCTGTTTTGTTTCTAACCATTACATCACTTAACTCTGCCCACCCTTTAATACTTCCCCCTCTTTTTCCTCTTCCTTTCCTATTTTCCTATTGGATAAGATTTCTATACTCAGCTGAGGATATATGTATGTGTGTATACTCACACACATATATATGTATGTACAAATAGCGAGAGACAGATATTTCTTCTTCTTCTTTGAACCAATTCCAATGACAGTGAGATTTAAGCATGGCCCACACCTCATTTTCCCTCCATTATAAAAACTTCCTTGTGCACCTCTTTTAGGTGAGAAATTTTCCCCATTCTATCTCTCCCTTCTCCCAGCACATTCCTTTTTCTCACCCCTTCATTTTTTTTATATCATCCCAACATAATCAACTCACACCTGTGCCCTGTCTATGTAAACTGCTTCTAACTGCAATAATACTGATAATGTTCTTATGAATTACATGGATTATCTTCTGATATAGGAATGTGAAGAGTTTAACTTGATTGAATCTCATGATTTCTCTTTACCTTTTTATTCTTCTCTTGAGTCTTCTGTTTGAATGTCACACTTTCTATTCAGCTCTGTCTTTTTATCAGGAATGCTTGAAAGTCCTCTGTTTCATTAAATATCCATTTTTCCCCTGGAGGATGATACTCAGTTTTGCTGGGTAAATTATTCTTGGTTGTAATCTGACCTCTGTTGCCTTCTAGAATATCATATTCTGAGTCCTTCATTCCTTTAATGTGGAAGATGCTAAATCCTGACTCTGGTGCCATGAATTGGTTCTTTCTGGCTACTTGTAATATTTTCTCCTTGACACAAGAGCTATAATGTTTCTAGGAGTTTTGGTAGATCCTTTCAATTCCTATTTTAGTCTTTTGATCTAAGATATCAGGACAGTTTTCCTTGATAATTTCTTGACATATGAAGTCTAGGCTCTTTTTTTATCATGACTTTCAGGGAGTTCAATAATTCTTAAATTATCTTTCCTTAAACTATTATCAGTAAGCACCCCTACATACACATGGGGTCTATCACAGATTCTTTGATCTGCTTCTCTAAAAGGAAAGGCAAACTTTGAAGAGTTAATAATCACTTTAATCAAGTACATGTTATCATTCAGTTACTTCAGGGGAAAATGTCAGCACCTTGAACTTCAGAAAAAATACAGAGAGATCAAAAGTCAACAGATGTGTTTCCAAAATGTCCACTAACACACATATATCGTTATTTAAATAAATTTATTTAACTTTTTACATTCATTTTCACAAGATTTTGGGTTCCAAAATTTTCTTCCCATTTGT
>CM053770.1:595238207-595389364 GCA_028658325.1 Potorous gilbertii | reverse complement strand
ATTTTCACAAGATTTTGGGTTCCAAAATTTTCTCCCCATTTGTCCCCTCCCCCCTCCCCAATACATTGGACATTCTAATTACCCATATCACCAATCTGCCCTCTCTTCTATCATCCCTCCCTTCCCTTACCCCATCTTCTCTTTTGTCCTGTAGGGCCAGATAACTTTCTATTCCCCATTACCTGTATTTCTTATTTCCTAGTAGCAAGAACAATACTCTCATCACATTTGACTAAAGGAAGGAATAAAAGCCACAATCATTTTGTTTCAATAATTTTTAAGGAAAAACTAGCCTAACTTGCATGGGGCAGGATCTTTGTAAAAGCTATCCCAGTCCCCATGGCATTGGGACTTTGGTAGATTATATTGCTTCTACCATGAAAGAGTATGGATGTGCTCCTTTGTACCTCTTAGAAGTGGATATTTGTTATTGGGGATGAATTTGTTGGTTAAGACTATTGAAGAGCAGGATTTGGTCTTTGTACTTGGTCTTAGAGAAAGAGATAAATCATAGACTTGACCTTCTTGCCATTTTTTCCACCTTTCCCAAGTAAAGGTAAGAGGTCTCAGAGTGGAAGTTGGTCCCTCAGGTCCCTTTATATTAACATAAACTCCAGGAATTGATTGAGCATCCATTCTTTCATTCAGCTTCTTAGATGACAGTCTTTCAGCCCAAGAACCAATGGCAGTCAAAGTTGTGATAGACTATTGAGTTCTTAGACCCCAAGTGACTTATGGATGTTTTCATCTGTGTGGCCCCTAGGAGAGTGAAACTGTGACATTTATTCTTTTAGAGAAAGGAGGAAATTTCCTGGGTGGCCTTAGGGCGATTCACTAGTTTCTCTAAGTATGAGAGTTTTTTGGTGTAGAGGAGAAGAGTAGTACCAGAAGCACCACCCTGGAATTACTTTACTAGGACCCCACAGATTTTCAGAGAGAGGAGTAATTCCTGAGTAGTGCCAACTTCTTGGAAAAAGAAGGGGAATTGAGCCCTCTGTGGAAGGGGAAGGGAAGTGCTTGAGCTGTGCTTCCTTCAATCAGTTACTCAACAAGTATTTATTAAGCACCTACTATTTTCTAGGCACTAGAGATACAGGTCCAAAGAATTCATAAAGAGCTTACATATTAATGAGGGAGATAAATATGTATGTTATGTATATATTTTACATACACAGATACATATACATATAGCTTAAATATAAAATGAGTAAATGAAAATATTTAAACAGTTGTTAAATATAAAGTAGTTTGAGTAGAAGAACACTAGCAATTGGGAAGATAGGGAAGTTTCATGAAGGTAATGAGTCTTGAGTTGCTTCATAAAAGAAAGAGAGGGACTCAGGTAGAAGAAGGAAGAACTTTGCAGTCATATGACAGAGTTAGTGCAAAAGCATCGAGATGGGAGGTG
Source organism: Potorous gilbertii (assembly GCA_028658325.1). NCBI lineage: Eukaryota > Metazoa > Chordata > Mammalia > Diprotodontia > Potoroidae > Potorous > Potorous gilbertii. The sequence goes on along the minus strand of CM053770.1, from coordinate 595,387,956 downwards.
GAATATCTTGACATCATGTATATCATTGAGACTTGGAGAGGTGAAATCCATTACTGAAGCATAGTTTGGATGAGTATACCATATTCAAAAGAAATGTGATAGATCAAAGGGGGTGGTAGTAAGCATAGTATTGAAAATTAAGAACATATAAAGCATTCCGGGAACTAGAGACAGGGAAGTATGAGAGTATTTGGGTGAAAGTTAAAGGAGGGAGAAATATTTTGTAGTCAATGAATATCATAGACCAGGACAGCTAGGTGGTTTAGTACGTAGAGTGCTGGGCCTGGAGTCAGGAATTCAAATCTGGCCTCCAAAAATTGCAAGCTTGGGTGTAACTGGGAACATGGTGGCGTCTTCTTTTTTTATTATTATTAGTTTATTTTTAATTTTCAATATTAACTTCCATAAGTTTTAAATTTTCCCCCCTCCCCCACCTTCCCCAATATGGCATGCAATCTGGTTCTATACATACATTCCTATTAAACACATTTTCACATTAGTCACGTTGCACAGAAGAATTATAACGAGTGGGAGAAACCATGAGAAAGAAAACAAAACAAAAAAGAAAATATCTGCTTCTCTCTGCATTCCTACCCTGTAATTCTTTTTCTGACTGTGGATGGTATTTTCCATTATGAGTCCTTTGGAATTGTTTTAGGTTGAGAAAGGCTAAGTCTATCAAAATCAGTCATCATACACTGTGGATGTTACTGTGTACAGTGTTCTCCTGGTTCTACTCACTTCGCTGAGTATCAGTTCGTATAAGTCTTTTCAGGTTTTCCGAATTCTGCCTTCTCACCATTTCTTATAGCACAATAGTATTCCATTACCTTCATATACTACAGCTTATTCAGCCATTCCCTAATTGATGGGCATCCCCTCAATTTCTAGTTCTTGGCCACCGCAAAAAGAGCTGCTATAAGTATTTTTGTGTGTGTCGACCCTTTTCCCATTTTTGTGATCTCTTTGGGATACAGCCCTAGAAGCAGTATTGCTGGGTCAAAGGGTATGCACAGTTTTATTGCTCCAAATTGCTCTCCACAATGGTTAACAACTCCACATGATGGTATCTTCTACAGTATCTGGAAAACCATTCACAAACCTGGCATGGAAGAATTGTATAATAGGGATGGAGAAAACTGGGTTACTATACATGAATATCCCTGTGCCATAGCTTCCTTTGAAATAATATCCTTTTTGAAAAGATGGAGCAACCAATAAGGGGAAATTCCTCAAACCTCCCAAGGCTTCCCCTTCCTCCGCCTTCTCATCTGGGAACCTTGCCAGGTGTTTTACTGAAAAAATTAATACAATTCTGCATGAGCTCTCTCTTTACCCCTCTTCCTCATCTTTTGTCATTTAGATGCTTTCTGCCACTGTCCCATCCTTCCTTCCTGTCTCACGTGATGAAGTGGCCTTACTCTTTGCCACAGCTAACTCCTCTACTTGTTCAAATCATCCCATCTCATCTGGTCTCCTCTGACAGATTTTGTGTCTACTCCATCCTAAAGAAAAACTCATTTGATCCATTTCTGTCCTTTGTAGTTAAACTCTTCAAAAAGGCTGTCCACAATAGGTGCCTTCACTTTCCTCTCATTCTTTTCTTAACCCTTTATATCTGTCATTCTACTGAAACTTCTCTTTCCAAGTTACTAATGACCTCTAAATTGCAAAATCCAATGGCCTTTTTCTCAGTCTTTATTGTCCTTGACCTCTCTGTAGCCTGTGACATTACTCATCACTTTTCTCCTTCATGTTCTCTCTAGGTTTTTGAGACACCTCTCTAGGTTATTGGTTCTCCTCTTCCATATCTGGCCACTCCTCTGTCTCCTTTGCTGGATCCTCCACCAGACTGCACCTTCTCAATGGAGGTGCACCTCAAGGTTCTTTTCTGGGCCTTCTCTTCCCCTTTTATTTACTACTTCACTTGGTAATCTCATCAGCTCCCATGGATTTAATTACCATCTCTATGCAAAGGATTCTCCTCTACTTGTCTTGCTCCAATTCAGATTCTCTGTTGACCTCTAATCTCACATCTCCAACTGCCTTTCAGATATCTCAAACTGAAGGTCTAGTAGAAATTTTGAATTTATTTCCAAAAGACTTATCTTTTCCCCTAACCTCCCTGCCTACCTTCCCTGTTACCATATAGAGCAACACCATCTTCCTGTCCGCCAGTCTTAGAACTTAGGTGTCATTCTCAACTCCTCCCTATATCTCTCCTGTCAGTTTCACTTTTGCAACATCTCTTGAATGTCTTCTTGCTTCTGATACTGCCACTCTCCCAGTGCAGGTCTTCATCACCTTGATTATTGCACTAGCCTGCTGGTGAGTTTATCTGATTTGAGTCTCTCCCCACTTCAATCCATCCTCCATTCATTCACTGAAGTGATTTTCTTAAAGCATAGGTCTGGTCATGTCATCTCCCCTATTCAGCAAACTCCAGGGGCTTCCTGTTGCCTCTAGGATCAGATACAAAGTCCTTCATGACTAATTCCCCTCCTGCCTTTCTAGTTTTCTTATACCTTACTTCTGCCATGTACTATTCTGCCCAGTAACACTGACCTTCTGGCTGTGTCACAAACAGGATACTTTATCTCTCAGCTCTGAAGATTTTTCTCTTGTTTTCCATCAAGCCTGAAATACTCTCCCTCCTCATCTTCCACTCTTGGTTTCCTTGGCTTCCTTTAAGCCCCACTTACTACAGGAAACTTTCACCAAGTCCTCTTTATTCCTTTGTCTTCTCTCTAATTTTATTTTTCTTGCATGCAGCTCGATTTGTATATATTTGTATGCTATTTCCTCCATTAAAACTTCTTGAGAGCAGGAAGTATCTTTTGCCTCTTTTTGTGTCACTGGCATTTAGCACAGTGCTTAGCACATAGTAGGTCCTTAATAAATATTTATTGATTGACATTCTGGACCTGAATTTCACTAACAAGGAAAAAAAGGTTACTGGAGTAGAAATGATAGGTACCTTAGGGAGAAGTGATCTCTCTGAGGGAAGTTATTATTTTACTATTATATTAATAGCCAATTATTAAATTGGGATGGAGGATTTTCTCCTCAATTTTCTCATTAAGGTCAAACTCTAGGAAAAAGTCAGAATCTGAAGGACACGATTGATTGAGGAGATTACCCCCAGCCCTCAAGGAACTTGCTCTTCAATCTTGGCAAATTTTCAAAGAGTTTAGAAGAAAGTTGAGTAGCAACCATGGAGTAAAATGCTTAAGGAGAAATAATAGGAAATAATTAACAGAGGTGAGGCAATATAATAAAGAGAGATTGGGAAAGGCTTCATGTAGAAGCTAGGATTTTACTTAGGGTTTGAAGGAACCCAGGGAAGCCAGGAGGCAGAGTTAATGAGGTAGAATATTTCATGGGAAATAGCAAGAAAAGTGCCTTGAGCCAAGTAATGGAGTGTCTTACTCATGGGACAGCAAGGGGGCTACTGTCATTGGATCAAAGAGATGTAAGGTATAAAAGGACTGAAAGATAGGAGGGACCTGGGTTTTGAAAACCCAAATAGGGTTTTTTATTTGATGCTATAGATGATAGGGAACTATTAAGAGTTTATTGAGTAAGGGGGTAACATGGTTGGGCCAGCATTTTGGGAAAATCACTTTGGTGGCTGAATGGAAGATGGACAGGAGTAGAAAGCCACTTGAAGCAGGCAGACCTAGCCATAAGTTACTGTAGTTGTCTCGGTGTGAGGGTGATAAGGGACTGCACTAGGGCGGTGGCATATCAGAGAAAAGAAGGGGATATATTTGAGAACTGTTGCAAAGGTGAAATCAGTAGATCTTGGCAAAAGGTTGGATACAAAGAGTGAGAGACACTGAAGAATTGAGGATGACACCTAGGTTGTGAGCTTGGGAGACTAGGAGGATATTATTGCCCTCTATAGTATTAGGGACGGTATGAAGAAGGGGAAGGTTTAGGGGGAAAGACACTGAGTTCCATTTTGGACATGTTGAATTTAAGATGTCTACTGGATATCCGGTTCAATATAGTTAGTATGGGAAGGCAGTGGGAAAGGTAGAAATCCAAACTAGAGTCTGAATCTCGATGGGAAGGGGTTTATAGGTTCTGTGGCAAAGGGGAAAAACATCAGAAGGGAAGAGAATTATATTGCTTGTTTTTTGAATAAAGTAAGATTTGGGACCACAGCTGTATCCCATATTGAGTTTATTAACTTTATTCAGCTGAAATTGGGAGATGAGAGGGAGAGAGAGAGAAGGGTTAGAATAATTCCACAAGTTTGAATATGGATGAATAGGTGATAGCTAATACAACTGACATGTAAGTCAGAAGTAGAAGGCATTTTGCACAAGGATAAGTTCAGATTTGGACTTGTATGGCAAATAGAAGATTCTGAACTTAATCTCACAACCTACTTTGCACTGATAGGTTTGGTACTATTGCTTCCTCTCCCTCAGGGCTCTTGGGGTAGCCCCGAGTGGTTGTGGGATGTTGATTGAATACTCTGTAGCTCTCAAGTTCCCACTAGTATGTTTTTCCTGATGACTATCATTCGATATCCATTAGTCATACAGACAATTACCTTTTAGTGAGGAGTATTTACTAAGGAGTGTAAGAATAATTTATACAAAATATCCTTCCAAAAGTCTGTAACACACTGTCCTACCAGTACATACAGGGGCCAGGAGAACTCATATGACAACAGGTAACTTGGAACTTCTTGAAGTCCTTTTGCTAGAGCCCTTAGTAAGTGCAACTTTTTTGCTTATCTCCCTATCAAGCCTTCAGTCTGCCTTTCTTCGGTATGTCCTATCTCTTCTTAGCTCCTGTTGCAGATACAACTATTATCTGTTGACATTCCAGAGGTATTACTAGGGCACCAGTGGAAAAATATCAAATCCTCTAACACTTCAAAGTTCATGAAGCTTCTTTGGCTAAGGAGGTGGGGGAGACTACGGCAGATCAAGGATTAATTTTCTCCCAAGCAGTTCTTTTTCAGGGACTTGGTTAGAGGCTTCCAATATAAGCTAGCAGGTGCTTAAATCTTTGGTTTCAAACTAGTTTCCTGGCTTTAAACTAACTTCACAGGGCAAGTCTAAGTCCCTCAACCAATCCCAACAGACATCTTTTTGTACTGACTTTAAGTACCTTCACTGAACATGATGTCCAGGCCTTGTTCACAACAAGTTCACGCTTTAGATGGACTGATTCAGTTTAGCTGGGTTTTTCCATGATGAAGGCATTAGGTTATGGTCATAGTCTCTTTGAGAATGAAGGACAAAGAACAATAACCACAGCACTCAGATCACAGTACATTGTCATCATAAGTGGGAGGGGAGCATTTATTGGCTCAGTCAGTCTCCATCTTTACATGTGTTCAGTTTGAATTAACGGTGTTTAAGCAAGCAGTGGGAAATGCATCTTGGACTCAAGAAAGAGGTCGGGCTGGGATAATTACTGTACTCAGGAAGGAGAAGCATTTAAGGTTTGGGAGCATGAAGTTATCAGAATATCCCTAACTGAGGATATTAGCTTCCCTTCTATTCTAAGAGTGCCTGTCATATAAACATAGGGAGTGCTCAGGCCTCTCCATTGGTTATTTCTAAACTGACTGTATCCTCATTTTGTTGATAAGAAGGGAAGAGTAAGAAAGCCAGATGAGCCCTCTTTTATATCAAGAGCCATGAGGTCTGGCATTTCTAAATAACTTTCCCTAGATGTCTGTAATGTTTTACGTTATTTGTGTCCCTTGAAAATGTGTGTGTGTAGGGGCGATGGTGTGGCTGTGCTATATCTTATACTCTGGCTGGGAGAAAGGGCAGGGATGGAGCTTGGATAGAGAAAACACTAAAGGGTTAGGAAATATTGAGTCTCTCTTGTAAAGTCATTGATAGCTGCCACCTTGACAATACCTCCTGAGCTCTCCCCTATTCTCTTGGGTTTTCATCTGCCTGTGTAAAGTACTTTGTTAGTCCTTAAGTGCTACATAAATGTTTATTTTCTTATCATGAATAGTAGATACTAAGCATCAGTTGTATGGTATAGGAAATTATCAATGAGTGGGAAAAAGTTCATGTAGGAGGTGAGATTTGAATTCTCTCTTGAAAGATGGGCACCCAAAGAGAAAGAATCATGGCATGCATTCTGTGCTGAGAAAGGGACATGAAAAATAATTGGAAATTATAATTGGAATAAACAATTGGAATGGAGGTTTGTCCTGGGGGACAGGTGAAACCTATTCTGATCTACTCTGGAGGGCTAAATATTTCAAACTTATTTGATAGGGAGAAGAGAGACATACGTTTTCTGACATTTCAGATGGAATGATTGCACTTTTCCCCATTAACTTCATTAAATTTATGCTACCAAATGGAATCATCCTTTACTTTTCCCACTCTTTATCCCCACTGCGTAAACATTTGCCAAGTATTGGTGACCCTGTCTCCATAAAATCTGTTTGTTCCATTCTCTCCATATGATCACAACCCTGTTCATCCCCTTATCCTTATCACCTTTTGCCTGGGTTATTGTAGTAACCTCCTGTTAAGTTTCTCTGCTTCAAGTTGTTCTCCGCTCTAATTCATCCTCCACTAAAGCACTGTCTGACCATTGTCAGAAATCTTCAGTGGCTCTCTTACACCCCCAAGATATAATACAAATCCCATACTCTACTATTTAAAGTATTTTGTAATCTACTTAGAGTTTACATTTCCAGACTTATTTAATATTATCTCTTATTTTGCATTGTAACTTAATTGGCCTTCTTGTTGATCCTTGACCAAAAGAGTCCATTTCTTACTTATCTTCATGCCTTTACACAAACTATACCTGCCCTTTGTTTGAAATACACCTAATTTTTACCTCTTTGGAATCTTTAGCTTCTTTATAAGGTTAGCTTGAGTGCCACTTCTGCCTGTCTTAATACTGAAGGCTAATCCTTCCCTGCCACTTGTATTTGCTGAATTGTGTATATGTTTTATTTCCCAATAGAATGTAAGCTCCTTGGACATAGCAGTTGTTTTTCTTTTTCTTTTTTGGGGGTATGTCCAGCACCTAGGACATTCAGATGAAGTTCAGAATAAAGGGCAAAGTCTCATTCTTAAAGAATGTGCTTAATAAATGCTTGCACATGGTAGATACTTAATAAATGTTTAATGAATTAGAAAATGATAACAAATATTTACCATGTTAACTAGATGAATATATGATGATTCTGCTCAATGTTGTTCTGTAGTCTTTCATATTTTTGTATTGAATGCTTCAGCTAGCAGTAGAATTTATTGGAAGTGTCTCTGACAAGTGCGTTGCATATCCAGCATAAAATCATGTGATTAAAAAAATGCAGAATCAGTCAAAACCTTTAAATTATGAAGCAGTATTGGGGAATTTTGAAAACTATGAAGGTTTACTACAGTTAAACAATACGTTAAATAGGTGTTTGGGGATTTCTTTTTATTTGTAACCTTTTAAACAGTTGTCAGAATGTTTATAGCTATAACTTTTTTTCTCTCTAGTATCTCCAGAGGCAGTTGGAGTCCTGTCAGCTATTGGGGTGTTTATAATCTTGATGCTGCTACTTTTTCTCTATATTAACAAGAAGTTATGTTTTGAAAATGTTGGTGGCTTTCCAGATCTTGGTTCAGGATACAGTACAAGGGAAAATTCACAAGACAAAATTTGTAAGTATATATCTTGCCGTTTAAAAAATAAACAAACTACAATCTATTTGTTACTATGTTGCATTACCAAAAATAGAAATAAGATCCATTTTATGTTAAAAAGATCAAAATGAGATAGTAGATCCAACCCTACAGTAAACCAAGATTAAAACACTAACTTGATTATTTAGTAAGTTACTGTTTCTTTCAGCAGTATTTTAATGCTTAACCATTGGTAATGTAATGCATAAATAAAAATATACTTTTATAAAAGGATCTTTATACCATGTTTATTGGTAGGTGTGTATTTTTGAAACTTCAGTTGGGGCAAAGGAAATTTTTTAAAGAGATATGTATTAAGCCAAAAGTATGATACTTTATAGAGCGTGAGACTTTGGACCAAATAGTCATTTAGAATTTTTTGCTTTTGGCCTTAGAAAAAGTCCATTCAATCATATTCTAACTTATCTTTTTTTCTCCCGTTACTGGAGAAAAAGAAATATTGGGACTTCCTTACAAGGGAGTAATCAAATTTGATTTCTACTCATGTAAACTGGTTGATCTGCCTCATTATGAATATTTAGTGTGACTCCTGGTTTTTGAGAGCAGTATTTTTCCCACTTCCCTTAGTAACATAAGCATATATAATTTTAATATTATTTGAAATTTATTAAATACTACAGTTTGCCAGAATGTTAACAAAACATACAAAGGACATTGTTCTTACTCTAGAACCTTTATACTATGAATTACTCATGTAGTGATGGAATCACTTTATTTGCTCTGTTTATAGTCCATCTCAGGGGTGGGAGACCTGCAGCCTCAAGGCCCTCTAGGTCCTCAAGTGAGGCTGTTAACTGAATCCAAACTTCACAGAACAAATTCCCTTAATAAAAGAATTTGTTCTGTAAAACTTGGATTCAGTCTAAAGGCCATACTCAAGGACCTAGAAGGCCACATGTAGTTTGGAGGTTGCAGGTTCCTCATGTGAGTGTCAGAAACTCACTAATCACTTCTGAGTATACTAAGTCCAAGACTGAGTCATTCCTACATGTTAATCAATTGAGAATGATTTTGAAGGGCCATAGCTGGGGGGAGGGTGGAGTGGGGAATGCTCTATGGAAAAGAAGTTGATTTTCTTGCTTTTGAAAAATACAGAATTTGATAGTCCCATCTTATTCCTTTGATTTTAAAGAAATCTATTGCTTGCCAAATCTCGTGCTATGACATTAATGTCAGAAAGATTTTATGAGCTGATTAGGATCAATCTGACTTATGCCTAAAACCAGTCCTTTGTCTGACCATCACCAACAGTTTACCTTAGGAGAAGTTGAGGTTTAGGATATGACAGAATCTCATTTTAGCAGTCAGAGACCCTTTTTGATGAAAGAATTATTTTCTTTCAAGTGACAAGTTAACTAGATTTCCCCCTTAATTTCTTTTCTGCTTTGAAAAGGTACAGGAAGTTTTTTTTTAGTAACATTTAGTAGATAATCAGAATTTTTTTTTACAATTCTTTGCTTATATAGAATACTTTTAGTATTTAAGGAGAAATTATTGTATTACTGTTCTTGTAATAGATGTGGAATGAGGAAAATTGTATTTAATGCAAGTGATTCAACTTTTTAGGGACAATTCCAGCTTCATCACATCTTGATTCAAAAGGAATTTCCTGGAAGATTAAAGCTAAAATGTGATGCCATAGTACCTGCCAAATTGATGAAAATCAACAATTAAGTAAATGTAAAATTTTTAATTGCACAAAGGTGGCTATTGTTTTCATTGAGCAAGACAAAATATTGAATCTTTTAAGAGAAAGCTAGAAAATGGCATTTTTCAAAAATTTTCAGCAAAATCTACCTTCAGTATCCTCTCTGGTTGACACAATTAGTAGTGCAGTAGAAGATCTAAGTTGTGCTGTAGGAGATCTGACTAGTGCTGTTGGGGAGGTCAGTTATAGCCTCACTGATTCAGTAGCTGAACAGGTAACAAGTATGATACATGGCTTTCGTACAGAAGATGAAGCTTTTCAAACAGATGATACAGTTGTCCTTGCTAAGGAAGAAAATGCCACAATACCACAGAGCTCAGTAGATAACAGTTTTCAGAAAACAACACCTCCATTAGAACATAAAACAAAACAAACACATTTTTATAGTTCTTCAGTTTCTCCCAAGAAAGATCAAGATCTGCATCAGGAAAAAGTATTAGGACATGTTAAGGATAAACAGCAAAACCAAACAAAATATAAAGAAACTCATAATTCTGGTGATTCTCTTTTGAAAGCAGACTTCGTTGAAAGTGGGAAGTCAGAGTTTAATCAGGACATATGTCAAGAACCAGTGGGTGAGAACAGAAATACAAAGGTGGGGCTTAAAAATTCACCGGATGGTAAGAAACATTTGAAGGAGGCAAAATTGATCAAAATAAATGGAAATCAGAAGAAAACTTTTGAAAATAAATTCACACAGGAGCAAAAAAATATTACAGATAATCACAAAAGAGAAGAATGTGCTAAATCTAAACCTATATCTTTGGGAAATAGCAAAAATAATAAAGACGTTTCTTTTGCTCAAGAGAATAAAAGCAGACATAGTGATTTAGAGGTACCTGCTGATTTGAAGGAAGCAGGAGAGCTTGTTAAAGGAACAAAAGGAAATCAGAATTCAAGGAGTGAAAAACCTTCAAAAGATATGTTGAGCACTGATAGGCGTACGGCACAGAAATCTGTTATTAAAAAAGGTACAGCATTATCAAGTAAGTCAAAGAATCAATGCCACGAAAGGGTTAAACACAAGTCGTCAGTAACTGGTTTGGACAATTCCAAAGAACTTCATCCAATAAATACATTGCAGTGTTCCAAGGTGAAAGTACAAGTAAAAACAAAGAAAAATGAAGCCATTTTTGTTAACAAAGGACAATCAAAAGATAAAGTTGAAAAATATACTGAGAAAGTACCAGGAAAAGGTGAGGTACTTTGACATTGGTTTGGGTGATCGAATTTCCTTCTGACTTTCCCAAATTTCTCCAAATTTCTCATCTTGCCTATACATGTTTTTAACTATTTTAAGACTGGTCTGAATCTTCCTATTAAGTGACATTTTTTTCATCCTTGGTAGTTATCAAATATTTTTAACACTCATTTAAAAAAATTTTTTTGAGTTCCAAATTTTCTCCCTCACATCCTTTTCCCCTCTTTGAGAAGCAGTTTGATATCCATTATACATAAGAAGTCCAGCAAAATGCATTTCCATATTAGCCACTTTGCAGAATAACCCCCCCAAAAAAACAATAAAAATCAAGTGAAAAAGTATGTTTCATTGAGTAGCATTTTTAATAATCATTAGCTTTTCTCTCAAATCTGTTACATATATATTAATGTTATTTTGAGCATTTAAAAAAAAGGACCTAGGCCTATTGCCTAACTTTTCCATAGGTATAGCTTTTCTAAATTTTATTTTGTTCTTTAATAACTTTTTCTCTTGTGAATTCAATTTTTTCTTTCTTACATCTTTATAAATATGTCACATCATTTTTATACTTGATCATTCAATGAATGCTTAGTGATTTCCTTCTCTGTGCAAGGTTTTGTACTGGGTACTGGATGGAATACAAAGATGAATAGATACAACTCCTGTTCTAAAGACTAGTGCTAATCTTGGGCTAAATTATTAAGAAACTATATTTATTAAATATTATAATTTCTTTACTCAAAAACATATATTGACTGTCAATTAATACATTTTCTTGTGAATTCAATTTTTTCTTTCTTATATCTTTATAAATATGTCACATTTTTATATGTGATCATTCAATAAATATTTAGTGATTGCATCTAACCTTTACACTTCTCTCAATTTCCTTTGCATTATAGTTATTTGTCTATGTGTTGTTCCCTGATTACAAAAGATTGTAAGTTTGTTGAGAGCAGGGTTTATATCATATCTACCTTTGTGTTTTGGCTTCAGAACTCACCTCATTTTCTCCCTTTGTGATCCTGGGTGGGTCATGTCAACTCTCTCAGCTTTAGTTTCCTCATCTGTTCCTGGGGATAATAACAATTTGCACCTCTCACAAAGGTTGTGACAATTAAATGAGACACTGTGGGTAAAGAGCTTTGGCCCCTTGAAGTTATTATCATTTTAAATTATTGATATCCATAGCACAGAATAAGTGCTTAATCAGTTGCCTTGCATATAGTAGATTCTTAATAGATGTTTATTAAACTTTTAAAATATGATTCTAAAATGAAACACTGGTTGCTAAAATAGCATAGACTAATTTAACTAAGAATTACTAGATCTAAAGGAGTAGATTACTTTTGCAGAACGTTCTTCCAGTAGTTTCCTGAATTTTAAATATTGCGTGGTTTAGTTTGAAGTCCTGGGCTAATTTTAGCAGCTTTATGTTTGTTGCTTAAAGTGGAAGAAAAGAGAAACTGGAATGTCTGGGTATCATTTCAGTTGGAGGATTAAGGAAATGGGATGTCTTATCCGATAAAAACATAGAGCGTAACAAAAAGCACATATCTTGGTTAATTGTGTAGTCAGTGTACCAGTGTACCAGTGTACTAGTGTACCCGAAAATGAAAGCTACAGTGTACTTTGTGTGTGCTGAATAATTTTTTAACCTGTTATTTAATAACTGGCAACTATTCTACTTGTATTGCCCTAATAGAGCTAATATTAAGGAACCAATATAGAGTTCTAAAATGATCATGTTGCTTTTGTGAAAATTATAAAAAGATGGTAGTCCTAGATAATTAAACCAACTGGGGTGGTTTCAAGTCCATGAAGTGAGAATAAGATGATGTCCCACCCTGCTCTAAGCACTACAATTTCCTGAAAATTCTATAATCAAAATTTTTAGTATAATAGGCAGTAAGGCAATCTTTTTTAAGAATAAATTTTTTAATGTGAAATCTGCCATCATAATAAAAAAATTGTGTTTCTAAAAACTACTTAAATTCAGGAGAACTCAAAGTACTTTCATTAATTTGGGAAACTTTTTACATGGAAGTTATAGTTTTTTTCCACCATTTGTTCAAAATAGATAATACATACATGGATAAAGATCAGCATGGCTCATCCTCTGAAAGTGAAGATGAAGCACTGGGTAAATACCATGAAGCGTTATCCAGGACACACAATTCCAGACTGTCAGTGGCAGGTGGAAGACAAAAGAATTACGTTTGGGAGACCAGACAGAAATACAGTCCTCTGTCTGCAGAGTATGATGGATATAGTAGTGAAGCGTCAATAGATGAAGGTAAGATGGGAATTTTTTCAATGAATTGCATATAAGTTTTGCCTAACCCCTTAGGCAGTTCTGTGTAGGCCATAAAAGAAGATGACAAATAATATGACATTTCTTTCTTTGTTTATGTTTATTTTTTCATTAGTAAATATTTATTTTCTCTCCCTTGTAACCTTAGTAACATATGCATGTTAAAATTCCATATTGGCCATGTCCAAAAATTTGTCATTTTTTTCTCTGTATGTCCACTCAGCTCAGTAATTGGAATATAGTTGATGCTTAATAAATGCTTTTAAAATGAATAAATATCAAATGGGTGCAGCATCATTATCTCTTGTTCACAGCTATAATTATTAGCTAGTCATTTTTATATCATATGCCTTCTGTGTGTCAGGCAATATATAAAAATATCTTCCTGTTTTTGCCATTAAAGTGCTTACAAAATAACATAGAGATAAAATATTTATACATATAAATATCAAAAATAACAGATGCCAGTATTTGATAAATTCCAAATGAATAGTATAGACATTTTCTGTAGGAGTTTAGAAGAGGAATAAATCACTGTAGGGCTTGACTTGGACTTTGAAAGCTAGGAAGGCTTTGAAAATGAAGATGGAATTTTAGGCAGGGGGAAAGGTATAAATAAAAACAGAGAATACTTGAAAAATGGAGAGTGAGTTCATTAGCCTGACTGAAGTGTACATTGGCATGATGCAGTAGTGGAAAAATAAGGCAGGAAAGATAAATTTGGGTTAGATTGAGAAATGTGTTGAATCTGAAGCAAAGTTGTGGAAATTTTAACCATATAAGTGAGGTAATGAAAGCAGTGTTTTAGGAAGATTAGCCCAATAGAAGTGTATAGGATGAATTGGCAATAGGAAAACCTACTAGGAAACTCTTGGACAGATATGACTTCTTTATGGCTTCCTAGGTCCCTTCTTCATTTGAAATTGTTGGAAGCTTGAGCTACGCAAGTTGGAAGTGGAGGAATGATTGTGAGTGATGTCATGGTAGAGGAAAAATCAAAAGATCTTAGTAGATGATTGGATGTAAGGAGCAGTAGAGAAGTGGGTGACTCTAAATTTTAAAGCCTGAGGGCACAAAGTAGAGTATGTTTTTGATTTATGTATTTTCAGTAGTACTATAAACCCTTTCACATAGTAGGTACTTCATAAATATTTATTTATAAATACATTAAAAAATATATAAGTACTATTGAATTAGAAGAATGGTAACATCATTAACAAAGTGGGATTGTATAACTAGAAGGAACTTTAGAAAACAACTAATGAAAACTCCATCACTTTTCAGAGGGAAAAATTAGGTAAGTCAAGATGTGCAGCCTATTTGGAGAAAATGAATTGTTTTAGACATGTAGAAGGAGCACAGTGTTTGAAACGAGAGAGTTGATAGTTCTCATATGTGCTGATCTCATCACATCTGGAGTACTCTGTTCATTTCTGGGGATGATATTCTCAGAAAGATATTTACTAACTGGAATTCACCTGGAGCAGAGTCACCAGTATGATAAAGGAGCTGCAGATCATAACTAACTTGTGAAGATCATTTGAAGCTCATGTTTAACCTGGAAAAGACTTGAAATCATCTTAACTACCCCCAGAGAGTAGAACTAGTAGAAATCAGCAGAAGTTATTGAGAGTCATATTTCTGCTCAGTGTCAGGAAATAATTCTTAACAGTTAAGTGATGACTAAAAATAGGTTCAGTTCCTTTAGGAGGTAGAGAGTTTCTCATCACTGCAAATGGTTAAGTGGAGGCAGGATTAGCATTTGTCAGTATATGTTGGATTATATGACTTCAAATGCCCTTTCCACCTTGAGATTCTTGGACTATATATGACTCCAGGAGTTTGAGGTACTCAGAGGCAATTGAAGTGTAAAAATGCAAAAATGTATAGTGAAAGTGAAACTTAAAAGAGAGATCAGTGTTTTAACAATGAAACAATTGACAAAGGCATTGAAAGAAGAAGGCTAACAGGTCATATGGAATGCCTGCTCCTGCCAATGGATGATGTTGATATGATATCAAATTCTGTACTACATAGTGATTTGTAATTAGTTTTTGGTATGTTTATGAAACATTTATGTATGTCAAATCTCGGTAGATGCTTCAGCTAGGTGGTGCAGTGGACAGAGCACCAGTGCAGGAGTCAGGAGGACCTGAGTTCAAATCTCACCTCAGACACTTGACACTCACTAGCTGTGTGACCTTGGGAAAGTCACTTAACCCCAATTGCCTCTTCTTGGGTCATCTCCACTCATCCTCATGAATATCTGGTCACTGGATTCATATGGCTCTGGAGGAGAAGTGAGGCTGGTGACCTGCACAGCCCTCCCTCACTCAAAACAGAGTCAGGTACAAGTCATGTCATTATTTCTCTGATGGCATGATCTTCTTTGGCAATGAAGCACAAACACACACACACACACACACACACACACACACACACACTTTAATAATAATACAGGACACTAGAATCAAAGCCTTGAGATGTCATGGTTAATATTTAAGTAATGCTTGTTAGGTGATCAAGTAGCGAATAATTTAAAGGCTTTTCCCTCCAGGGTCTTCTCAGAGAGTCCTGCATCAGCACTAGATCGAGGGTACTTGTCTCCAGTCTCTAGTCTACTTTGTCCAGGCTTTCCCAACCCTGTGAGGACTGAATTAGCTCTGATCTAGACCACCCACCTCCTAATTATTCCTGGACCAAAGACACCTCAAATTGCCAGCTGCTGCCTCCTGTATGGACTTCTTCCAGTCATATCTTTGCTTGTCCTTTTCTGCCCTGAAGTGGGCCTATCACAGGATACATTGCTACCTGTTATGAGTCTGAGTTTAACAGAAAGGCCTTGAACAGTCTAATTACCTCCCTCCCTCAAGGGATCTCTCTGGTAATCTGTCTGAATTCATATCTAGTGGTTAGCATACTCCTGCCCTTCATATTCTCCCTCTTTCAGTGATTCTGAACCTCTTGCTGGCATTGTACAAAAACCTATACTCCATAGACTATTCTCTTAGTCTTAATCCCTTAACCCCCAGTCTACCCCTACCATGTCCCATTCTATATCCGCCTGTTCATCCCATTGTGCTCTCTTTGTTCTGTAATTAATAAACTTAATATCATCTTAAGCCTTTTGCTTTTTTACTTACTCCTTCTTCTGACTCTCACTACCACTTTACTCCCTCCCATTGACTCCCTGACCACCCTTTCTAGTGCTGTTTGTGTGATGTGGTAGGGAAGTCAGAATACTTCTTGATCCCTATTTCTATTTCTAGACTCTCTACCACCACCACTCGGTAGCCTTTCTTCCCTGGAGGATCATTCATTACAAATTTATTGCCTCATCAATGTTCTGGTTGCATTTATCTACTGACCTCCCAGAATATTCTCCTTCGTTTATCAATAAATCTTAACTCCTGCCCTTATACTGTGGAACTTCAACATACATATTGATGCTCCCTCAAATGCCCTAACATCCTAGTTCTTAGTCTGCTTAGTTCCCATAATCTGTGCCTCCACTCTGTGCCAGCCACACACAGAGATGGTCATTCTCTTGATCTTGCCCTCATCATGCATATGTTCTGTTTCCATGTTCATGAATTCTGAAATTCCTTGATCTGATCAGTCTTTTATCATTCCATCTCTCCCTCTGCCTTTACCTTCCCTTAACCCTTTTCTACAAACTCATGACAATTTCCAATTCCACTATTTCTTAACTCTTTTCATAGGCCATCACTCCTTCACTGGCTACATTTTCCTCCCTTCCCTTTCTCAATCTCTTGGTGAATCAGTTCAACCATTTATTATCCTTTATGCTTGAAACTCCTGACCACTTGCCCTATTGACTTTGACTACTTCTCAAAATCCAATCTTAGATTATTTCTCTTATCTGCCACCTTTGCTTCTGTGTACAAACAGGGATGGAGAATATGCTGATTGGAAGTCCATTACAAATTTATGAATCTCAACTGATCCCTCCTGCAGCAAGATGATTTTTTAAACCTCTTACTGATTTGCTATGCATCTTACCACAGAGGCTATTCTAAACATTTTCAACACTCTTCAAGTCTCTCATGGCCTTTCCTTCCTGGCTGTCCCAGCTGTGGATCTTGTCTAACACTTTACTGAAAAATTTGAGGCCATTCCCCCAGAGCTCCTTGTCCTGACTTCTTGCATCTGACGGTGTAATATTTCAATGTGAAAAACAAAGGTGCAATATTTAGATGATTTCCTAGAGGTTTTATAGATGCTTATGATCTTATCAATGAGGGTATCCACACCAACAGCTCCAATCACAGCTGATCTTCCTGTGTTCATTTTCTGTGACTCCTGACCATTTGTAATTCCTCTACAGAAGTTCTGTCTGGAAATTACAGTTGGTACCAGTGGAATGGAAGAGTCTGTTTGTCATCTCCCATTTGTTACATGATTGGTCCACCTCCTTTTATAGTTACACGTATGTTTTATGTAGTTACACGTACGCACATTTTCTTGTGCACAAGTATTTGAAGGTAACAAGCCTATGCCAACCATATATACCTCCATTGACCTTTGTGTAATTTGTCATCTTGATTCTTTAGAAATTGGTTATTCCATGATTCACAGCTATGTAGTATCACCAGAAGAATTTTGTTATTAAAATGTTTTTGTTTGTGTACATGTATAGATACATATGTAATGATGATGACTATTATTTCTGATTATATAGCTTGAAATTACAAGAAACGTTTATTTCTCATTTGCAAGATGGAAATCCAAATCTGTTTTACAAATAGTCTGAAAAAATAAAATATTGTCCTATGTTTGATTATTATGTTTTTCTCCTCTAGGTGGCCATATTAATCTTTAAGTTAGAATAAGCTACAGAACTAGGATAGCATCTAAATACTTTTCTTAATTTAGGAAAAACTGATGAACATTTGTGACTTGTGAAATTGTTTTTGTACCATATTTCCATCTTTTTTCTCTCTGACCTTTTCTTTAAAACTTAGGCTTCTTTTCTTTTTATTATTTCTTAAGAATTTTCATAAAGTGGACTTTCACTCTCTCATTTGAGAGGTTAAATAGATTGTACTCTGAGATAAAGTTCACGTTGCTATCGTACCTTTTTATATTGGATAGGATAGATCAGTATATTCTTATGTAAAGAATAAAGTTAGTACATACTCTCTTAATTTGACTGCCCTGTTGCTACAGCTCCAAGCCTTTGCCAGCTCTAGGTCAAACGCTGGTACAAGAGGAAGAAAAAACTACCATCCTCATCATTACTACTGCTGCCATCTCTGTCATCTTTGGGTCAGACACTGATGGAGGCCCCGTATTTCACAGAATACTCGGCACTTATGAAGTGATTGCTGAAGAGGTGATCTCTGATACTGGTTTATCACAGATGTTATGTAACTTTACATACTGCGGCATGGCTTTAGATTGCTAAAGTTATCCAATATGCTTTTGAGGGAGTTAATTCAAAGTTCCCTTATCAAAAATAATTTCTTCCACCAGTTATCTCTCAGGGTATCACACATACACATTCATACCTCTTAGTTCCTTTCCTTGTGGCTATAGTAATAGACCTGTACTGGTTAACTTTTATACTTAAAAAAAAATCAAGCCACCTAAAGTTATTTTTTAACTTAAAAGATATAAATGTTGATTTTTAATATTTTTCATAAAAATAACCTGTTTTGTATTTTATATCAAAGCTATGAAACTTAAGGACCTTATAAATATACTTCCCTCACTAATTCATATATCTGGATCAGTACTCCATTCACTGATTCAGATAGCATTCCTTTCTTGGTGCTTTAGTTTCTGTGGTCAAGAAGGTAATAACTGGTATCAAAACTTCAGGATTCTCTCTTACTTCATTCAGCTGGTTCTCAGGTAAGACACGAAAACTGCCATTAAGCTTTTATTTGAAGACTTTTAGCTTGGTAAGAATCTTCCAGAACTTGAGCTTTACTAGCAGTAGCCTTCAAAAATATAGGACCTTTCCATACCAAAATGAAACATTGAAGTAGTACTTAATTAGTATACTTTATGAATATAGTCCTATTAAATCTTATAATTTATCATAAGTTAAGTAGGTATAAATAATTTTGTCCATTACTTTAGAATGGACAAAGACACGAATTGCCATAGGTTAAGTACAGAGTGAAAGTTAGAACATACTAAAATTATATTAAAGGATTGAAATCATATTAGCTTTGTAGAATTTGGTTAAATTTTACTTTGATTTTATTTTTTATTTATCAACTTTTTTCTGTGAAAAACCCTAGAATATTACTTTTTGGTAATAAACATAAAGGAAAATTGACCATTTTTGTAGGTGGGAGGATATTTCCTCCTTAGAAGATTATCTAGAAAGCTCACCTGTCCAAACTAAAGAAGCCTTGTCCTGAAACAAATGGTACATTCCAATGAAGCCAACACTGTAGACTCTTTTCGAAGATATTTTTCATTGTGATTGATCATCTTCAGGAATAAGAGTGATTATGATACCCTCTAAATACTTCTGCTTAGGAAGCTATTTAATGCTAGACTGTGTTATTTGGGAGTTATTATGCCACAAGTTAGGAAGTGATTCAGGAAAAGTTAACCCATTCATACCTTAAAGGGTACAATACAATATCCTTTATCGCTCATTTGAGTTAGCAAGTAGCCATTTGGGTAGGATTAATATATGATTGCAAATTTTATCATATAATTCATTCAATTTCAACAAATAGAAAAAGGTCATGGTGGCTACTTTGCTGAAGGATGTGGTTTCCTAAAGCAGGTTTTTTTAAACGTTTTCTACTTGTGATTCCTTGGTACTTCTTAAACTGTGTGTAAGAAGCACTGTCCTAAAGGAGGCAATAATACAGCAGGTGGGAGAGAGCTGGTGGCCTCGTTCACATTCCACTCATTAGTTAGCCATGGGCTTAGTGCGAATTTGATAGTGCACATAAAAACAAGATACGAATCTTGTAAGGACATAGGCATCCTCTGAGTAGTGTCTTGGACTGTGCTTGTCCTGTGTTCGCTGCATACATGCTGAGTTTCTATCATGTAGTCAAGGTGGTCCATCAGGCTCCACAACCTGGTTATTCTTGGTACTTTTTTCCCCTTTGGCAGTATCATCTTAAGTTATACCTTAAGTAAGACTGTTTAGCTGCCAATACACTTGAGTAGTCTTATTTGGAAGAAAAATAATATAATGTTAAGGATAATTTCTATACATTGTCACACCTAGAGTTCCAATAAGTTATATTATACCATGGGAAGACCATAAGGGGAAGAATGGAGAGAAGAGTACCTCAAATCTAATTTCTTTGTCCTTTGTATTTACCACATACATTATTTAACTTGATGAGGCTATCTCTTATGCTCAGTATTCTGTCATTTGTTGATAAGATGGGACTTGAGGTCAGAAGCATGTAGCAAGTTCTTGACTTCCAACTTGAAGGCTTTAAGGAGAGCGAGCTTCCAATCAATGGAATTTGTTGCATTTTGGTCAGTAAACAAGCACCTACTATATTCCAGGCACTGGGAATACAAGAAACACCCCCTCCCAAATATCTGTTCTTGAGGAGCTCATGGTGTGCTTGTGGAGACAACATGTAAATGACTAAGTATAAACAAAAATATGAATAAGACAAGTTGGAGGTAATTAATAAAGCAGAGACTCTTGTATTAAAGGGGATTGGAAAACGCTTCTTACAGAAGATGGAATTTTAGCTGGATTTGAAGAAGTCTGGAAGTGGTGATGAGGAGGGAGAACATTGCAGCAAATGAAGATGATCACTGAAGATGCCCAGGGTCTGGAGATGTAGTACATTTCAACCAAGAACAGCAAGGAGGCCAGCATCACTGGATCACAAGAGTATGTGGAGGGGGAGTAAGATGGAAGAGGACAAGAAAGGTTATGAAAGGTTTTAAAAATTAAGCAGGAGATTTTGTATTTGATCCTGGAAATGATAATGAGCTACTGGAGTTTATTGAATAGAGGGAGGGGTGACATGATCAGACTTGAGCTTTAGGAAGATCACTTTGACAGCCAAGTGGAGGATAGTCCTAGAGTGGGGAGAAACTTGTGGCAGGAAGAGCAATAGGCAGGCTGTTCCAGTAATCCACGTATGAGATGATGAGGACCTGCACTAGGATGGTGATAGTGTCTCAGGAGAGGAGACATATACAAGAGATATGTTGAAGGCAGAATGGAAAGAACTTGATAATAGATTGGATATCAGAGTGAGAGAGTGAGCAATTGAGGATTATATCTAGTTTGTGATCTGTAGGGACATGATGTGTAATTGAAGTAATAGTTCTTACTTTTTTAGGGAGACTGTTATAAATAGAGGTTATCCAAGGACTGCTGGTGTCTATTCCAGGTGGAAGCCAGTTAATTAAAAATCTTACCTTTTAGTAGATTCTCATGGAGAAGAATTAAGGGCACTATCAGTGGAGAGCCACACAATAGCAACCATTTTAGTGGGAGGCTAAAATTCACTAGGACCACACTTATTAAATACCTAGAACATCCAAGACACAGAGGACTCAGAGAGTTTTCAAAGTAGATTTGAACTAGAAGTTCCATCCAGGAATAGCCCCTGGGCACAAGGATATTGGTATTGACAATCTTCCTTCCAGGAGCAATACAGAGGTGACTCCCTTTTATTGTTAATATTCCCTTTGTTGAGACCTAAAGGATGATCATTGTAATTACAAGACAATTATAACCTATGTATGTCTTATATTAGCTACCATCATCCCAAGTGGACCTAATCAGCGCTGCCTGGTTTTCTCAGTTACCTTCATGCCCAGTTTCTGTAATTTTTCCTCGTTCTGGTCACTCTGCTCAGTCAAGATTAAAACCCAAGAATGAAATTAAAAGACCTTCTTTAAAGATAACATTCACTTTAATTTAGCCAACAGTATGATAGCAAGTAATGGGAAAAAAAGGCTGAACCATGTGGAAGTGGAATTGATGATAGCATTTTAGGACCAGGTCATTGCCACCAGCAGTTATAGAAAGAATATCTTTAAGGAGCCTAGACTTAGAATGCAATAAAATTGTAAAAACTGTGCAGTTCATCATTGTAGGCTGCAAAATGAAGTGTTGGCTAGACTTATACATCAAAATCTGGCTGTCATGGAAGAGGAGAAATTCCACTACTGTAAATGCAGAACTCAGAAGTATTCTAGACAGCTCAACCAGTGAACTCCATTGGAATTGGAACATCATCATAAATAGAATAGTTTCCTACAATCTCTTAGATGTAAAATTGTCCCCATAAAAACTTAAGAAGAATGTTTTTCACCTGAAAAGACTTAGATGAATTGATGCTGAGTGAAGTGATCAGAACCAGGAGAACAGGCCACATTGTGCAATGATTAACTTTGATAGATTTAATCTCTTCTTAGCAAGGATCTAAGATCCTAACTCCAAAAGACTCATCATAGAAAATGCTGTCCACATCCAGAAAAAGAGCTGTGGAGTCTGAATGCAAATTGAAACATTCTCTCCTTCTCCCTCTCTCCCTCTATCTCTGTTCTTTTTGTGGTTTCTCCCATTGGTTCTAATTCTTTACGTATTGCGCACTGTCTTAGGGGAGGGGAGAGATGGGGAGAAAATTTGGAACTCATAACCTTATGGAAGTGAATGCTGAAAACTAAAAATAAACAAATCATATCTTATAAAAAAGGAATGTTTTTAATAGTTCTCACCATATCAAATACTCTTAATTTCTCAGCTACTTGGAGAGAAAAACTCTCAAAATATAGACACCTAGCAAAACTAAATGTGCATTCTTATGCATGGCCAATCTCTTGATTTGTTTGCCTAGAAAAATGTACATACATACATATGTTTGAAGAATACATTGCAACTTAATGACATCCTGATATCAGAATTCAATAGAAAGAACACCTTCAAAAC
The DNA here is from genome assembly GCA_028658325.1 of Potorous gilbertii. Lineage (NCBI taxonomy): Eukaryota > Metazoa > Chordata > Mammalia > Diprotodontia > Potoroidae > Potorous > Potorous gilbertii. Next base: position 595,365,117 of record CM053770.1, on the reverse strand, counting down.
AATTAACCTCTACATAATACCAATCTTTATGTCTCTACAATTATAAAATGAACCATAGCAAATTTAGAAGCCATCATAACAAAAAGTAATAAAACAGTAATGAAACACAAGGGCTGTTTTCCTTATGATAGGCATAGAATCAGTATTTCCTTGCCAAAGGAGGAAGAAGATTGACAGATATTCTCAGAGCACACGATAAAGAGGTAAAAATCCTACAGAAATATTTTCAGATCAAGCAAACATCACTTCACTAAACAACAGTAAAGGTTGACCACAAGTGTGCACCATGTACTTGTAGAATATAACCCAAAGTGTTTTACCATCAGATAGATTCTATGAAACAGCTTAAGATTCAAAAGTTGAATCAAAAGATCTTCCCTAGGTGACTTCCACATTAACTTTTCTAATAATGTGTCAACAAAGACACCACAAATAATGGAAACAGTGTCAAAGAACAAATTTCCATATTATAAATGCTGAACTCAAAATATTCTAGAAACTCAACTACTAAACTGTACTTGAGCTGGAGCATTATCAAAGACCCAGCTATTGTTCATAATCTTTCCCAATGTAACACTCCATAAAAATTGAAGTTAAGAGTATTAATCTTGACAAGAATTGACTAATTATATATGTGTATTTATATATACATAGTATATATAACAAGAGTTGACTAATTATATATATGTATATATACATATATATAATTAGTCAATTCTTGTTAATGCTCTTAACTTTTAAAAAAAATTATAACTGATTTTATAATTATCAAAATAAAGATTTTACAGTCAAATACAAAGAACAAAAAGGGATTGTGAACTTCCGGGAAGTTTTTTTAAGTTTATATTAAACAAAAAAGTAGCAAATTTGTATACCCTTCTGAATTTCATGTTTCCTGTATTTTAAAATGTTTATTGGTCCATCTATCCCTCCTTTCCTTCCCTTCCTTCCTCCCTCCTTTCCTCCGTTCCTTCCTTCCTTCCTTCCTTCCATCCTTCCTCTGGTACAACTTCCTAACTACCCTACTCCAAATGAGTCCCTCTTATAATAAATGAGCATAGTCAAACAAAACATATCACCATACCATTCTTCTCCCACGTCATAATCTTAGCATTGTCCTCTGTTCTTCACTCATCCTTGCTCCACATATCCATTCAAATGCCAGATCTTGTCATTTCTGCCTCTATAGCATCTTCTACATCCAACCTCTCCTCTTCATTTACATAGTTGCCCCACGTATCACCCAACCATCCATCTCCTCTTGCTTGAACTGTCGCAATAGTCTTCTAGTTGCTCTTCCTGCCTCAGTTTTCTTCCCCTCTCCAAACTATCCCACAGCTTCCAAAGTGATTCGTGCTGAAGCGCAAATCTGACCATATCAGCCCTGATACCTCTAGAATAAAATGCAAAGTCTGCCCACAGTCTTAGTTAACTGTTCTGCAGTGGTCTTTTACCAGACGGAGTCACACTCTCACCTTAGATCAGTTCTCTTCTGGCTCTAAATATATATTCCTGTGATAATGTGGTTTCCTGAGACCCTCAGATTAAATTCTATTTGTCTAGTCACTGCCTGTGAACCATCAGAGACTGGTGAAATCAGAGTTGACAAGTCTGTGTCGCATCAGTTTTCAAACTTTGATTTATGTCAGCAAATGAATAAAAACTCATAGTTAGTCGGACTTTTTATTGTTTATGAAGTATATTCCTTACATCAGTTTGGGGAGATGGTTAGTACATATACTGTTATCCCTATTTTTCAAATAAGGAAACTGAGTACAGGAGTTAAATGTCTTGTTCATAGTCAAACAATTATTAATTATCAGAGCCAAGATTCCAAGCTAGGTCTTCTGACTCCATATCCAGTGCCTTACCTAAGAATGAATGAGTTAATGAATGAATGCATGAATACTAAAGCATTTATCGAAGTACTTTGTACCCAGCATGGAGTTAACTTCTGGGGATATAGATATGAAAAAGACAGTCCATTATATCATGGAATTTTCATTCTAGTTGAGGGGGACAGAGCATACAGAGGAGTGATGGCTAGAGACAGAAGTTTTAGGGATGATAAGTGTGGTCATAAGGCAGTTGAATGATGTTGTCCCAAAGGCAGTGATAGTTTTTGTTGACATGATTACTGTTCCTAGAGCAAGAGGTGAAAAACAAGCATGAAGGGATGGGCAGGAAGATGGCATGGCCAATGGACTGGGATAAACTAGACATAATAAGCCTTTATTGGGGCCCAAGGCAAGAGATGGAAATCAGTTTGAAGAGGAGCAGGACAGAGCAGCTGCAAAGCTGAACAGTGGCAGGAAGATTAAACTGGCAACCAAAGTGTTTTGGTGAAAACAATTTAAAATTGCTTGCAGATTCTTAGCTCCCAAATGTTTTGGCAAGAAGGACTTTTTGAAGATGTGGGGTGAAATCATTTTGAAAAGATTGTAAACTCATAGTTTCCAGAAAAGCCTAAAACAGCTTGTTCTCTGCAGCCACAAAACTTACTGTAGTAGACTCTGTTTTAGAAATGTGTGAAGAGTGAAGATGATTCTGGTGAAAGTGATGTACTTGGCCCTTTAACAGAGTATCATCCTAGGCACGTTGAGGGTAATATTGTGGTATTTTAAAATACCTGTCAGTGCTATATTTTACAATGCATTAAAAATGTTTTAAAGAAATTTTTGGGTAGCATTAAGGTTGGTTAAAGTGATTTTGCCAAGTTAATTGTAGATAGCTGTTAGGGGACATGCTTTATTTTAAAAAACTGCACCTAGATATCAAAGATCATCTTTCAGAACCTGGTGTTTGGTTTTCTGAGACCAAGATAACTTATCTCAATTGTTTGTTCTCATATCTGGAAATCTTTCAGGAAAACTACTTCATGTACTTTTTTTTTAACTTGTTAGCACTAACATAAATCAGATCTTCATGACCCATGGAAATTAGTAACAAGAATATCCTAAATAAAGTAGAGCTACAAATCATCTTGACATTTTACATAAACTAATGAATTCCACATTTTCTCATATCAAACATTTAACGGACGTATGGGAGTGTGACAAAATAACCTCTATCCTCTGTTGTGCTTGTTCTCAAGTAGAAAGCACCAAAAAAATCATCTGGAGGGAGGAGTAGAATATGAAAGGATATTAATAATCAACTGATATAAATCCTAAATAATAGTTGACTGTCACCTTGACAGTGTCCAGTTATACCTCATCTAAATTTAGATTGTACTTTTTGGTTTTTTAGCTTCATTTTTTTAACACAAAGAACTGATTTTATTGAGATCCTTTTTAGCTAAGCTCTAAATATTTTGTCATTCAAATAAATATTGGTCCCTATGAACTCATAAACTCTTTGAAAAAATAGGAAAAGAAAGGACTCTACCAAATTCCTTCTATGACACAGTTATGGTCTTCATACCTAAATCAAAGAGACTTTAAACAAGGAAAGAAAACTATAGACTAACTTTCTTAATGAATATTGATACAAAAGTTAAATAAACATTAGCAAGGGAACTAAGCAACATTTCACACATATTATATACTATAAGCAGGCTGGATTTTTACCAGGAATGCAGAGTTGGTTCATTCTTAGAAAAACTATAAAAGTAACTGAGCATGTTATTAAGAATCCTGAATATATCATTTAATACAGAAAAAAAAGCTCTTGATGAGACACAACACACATTCTTATTAAAAACACTAGAGTGGAGATGAATACATTCAGTTTCCTTTAAATGGGAAATAATATCTATATAAAATAAAGAGCCAATGTTATCTGTAATGGAAATAAGTCAGAGGCCTTTCCAATAAGATCAAGTGAAAACAAGGGTATGAATAATCACCATTACTATTGACAATAGTGCTATAAATGCTAGCTGGTAATAAGAAAAAGAAACTGATAGAATAAGCAGGCAAAGAGGAAGTAAAGTGAACACTTTTTTTCAGATGATATGATGTTTTACTTAGAGAACCCTAGAGAGGCAACTAAAAAAACTAATTGAAAACAATTAACATCTTCTGAAAAGTTGCAGTACATAAAATAAACACACGTTCACAAATCATCAGCATTTTTTAATAGCACAAACAAAATCCTGCGGGACGAAATAGGAAGAAAAATTCCTTTTAAAATAACTACAGATAGTGCAAAATATTTGGGAGTCTGCCTGATAAGACACACATGGGTACTATGTAAACATAATCACAAGACACTCTTTACACAAATAAAGAAAGATCTCAATAATTAGGGAAATATTAATTGCTAATGGATAGGCTGAGCCAGTATAATTAAAACGACAATACTACCTAAATGAATTTATTTCTCCAGTGCTTTACTAACCAAATTATGAAAGATAGTAGTAGAACTAGAAGAAGCAATAATGATGTTCATCTGGAGGAACAAAAGTGATTAAAAAATTCATCTGGAGGAACAAAAGATTAAGACAATCAAGAGGATTAATGAATAAGTGGATTTCAAACTATACTACAAAGTCATCATCATCAAAACATTTTGGTACTAGAAAGAAATATATTGAATGATAGAATATATTAGATATATAATATACAGAAGCAAATGAGCACAGTAGCGTAGTAGTTGATAAATCCAAAGATCCCAGCTAATCACAGAAACTGCTGGGAAAATTATGTGTGTGTGTGTGTGTATGTGTGTTCGCATATAGTCACATTCCAGATACATAAAGGGTAAGGTAACATTATTAGCAAGTTAAAGGAACATGGAAGGAAATGCTTTTCAAAACTGTGATAGGGGATAACTTCATGACAGAACAAGAGATAGAGAGGTTCACAGGACAATGTAAAATGGACGATAATGGTTACATAAAATTAAAGTTTTTACACAAATAATATCAATAAAGTCAAAATTAGAGAAGCAGAAAGTTGTGAAATTTTTATCAAAACAATAATAGTTCTTTCAAAATAGTACTAAATGCAGGAAGAATGCTTTTCCTAAACAAATTAGATTCTCTATTTTTCTTTAGTAAATATATTGAATAACCTGAATCTAGTTTATTTTGAAGTTCATTTAATGTTAACCAATGCATGTGTAAACACTATATGCAGGGCACTCTGCTAGCTGCTGAATATAAAAACAAAACAAAATATGAAACAGTTCTTGCCATTGAGAAGCTTAATTACAGTTGAATTAATCCATTTTTCAAAAATATTTTCAAATGCATTTGAATTGATAAATTTTATGATATGAATAGCCTTTTTACTGGCTCCTTATAGAGATGTGTCCAGTTTGTCTTTGACTTCCCATTCATTATTGGTTGTTAAAACATACCCCGTCTATGACATGCTGCTGCTTTTTTTTTAAAGTCTATTTCATAAATACAAATTTATACAAAACAGAATACAAAGATAAACAAAAATCCAACAGCATTTTGAATCTTTGAAGGACGAGTACTCTCCTCTATGAAGTGAAGGCTTTGAAGAAAACCTCCTGTAGCGATGTGATGTCTCTGAAGTAATAGCAAAAATACATTAATAAACAAAGAGTTTTCACTTAGTTAAATTTTTATTTAAGTATCCAGCAGTTGTGCCTAGATTCAGATTTAGGCAAACATTTAGAAGCATTGTTACTTTCTTTTGTGTTTCCTGATTTTTTTATTTTTTAAAAAATTTTATTTATTTTCAGTTTTCAACATTCACTTGTACATAATTTTGAATTTCAGATTTTCTCCCCATTTCCCCGCTCCCACCACCACATTGAATGATAGAATATATTAGATATATAATATGCAGAAGCAAATGAGCACAGTAGCGTAGTATTTGATAAATACAAAGATCCCAGCTAATCACAGGATTTTGTGTATTTTGATTTACCCTTTCCTCCAATCTGCTCTCCCTTCTATCACTCACCCCCCGTCTCCTTTTTTATTTTCCTGAAAGGTAAGATAGATTTCTATAGCCCATTGCCTATGTATCTTATTTCCTAGTTCCATGTAAAAACAATTTTTATCATTCATTGTCAAAACCTTGAGCTCCAAACTGTCTCTCTTCTCTCATCCCCCCCACCCTCACTGAGAAGGCAAGCAATCCAAGACAAGCCTTACGTAAAACATTTCCATAACAGTCATGCTGTGAAAAACTAAGTATATTTCCCTCTATCCTGTCATGCCCTCTATTTATTCTGTTCGTCCTTTGACCTGTCCCTCCACCAAAGTGTTTGGTTCTGTTTAGCGCGCCCTTCTCCCAATCTACTGTCCTTTCTATTATACCCCTTCTGTTACCCTCTTCCCCACTGCTTTTCTGTAGGGTAAGATAGATTGAATACCCACTTGAATGCATATGTTATTCCCTCCTGAAGCCAAATCTGATGAAAGGAGGGCTCACTTATTCCCTCTCACCTTTCCCTCCCCCCTGCCATTGTAAAAGCTCTTTCTTGCCTCTTTTATGTGAGATGGTTTACTATGTTCTAGCTCTCCCTTTCTCTTTCTCCCAGTACATTTCTCTCAGCATTTTTCCATGTAGGAATATAAACAGTTCGACTTAGTAAGTCCCTTATGGTTTCTCTTTTCCGTTTACTTTTTCATGCTTCTCTTGATTCCTGTATTTGAAAGTCAAATTTTCTATTAAACTCTGGTCTTTTCAACAAGAATGCTTGGAAGACCTCTACTTCATTGAAGTTCCATGTTTTCCCCTGAACTATTATACTCCTTTTTGCTGGGTAGGTGATTCTTGGTTTTTATCCTATCTCTTGACCTCTGGAATATCATATTTCAAGCCCTCCAATCCCTTAGTGTAAAAGCTGCTAAATCTTGTATTATCCTGATTGTGTTTCCACAATACTTAAATTGTTTCTTTCTGGCTGCTTGTACTATTTTCTCCTTGATCTGGGGACTCTGGAATTTAGCTACAATATTCCTAGGGGTTTTCCTTTGAGGATCTCTTTCAGGAGGTAAGTGGTGAATTCTTTCCATTTCTATTTTACCCTGTGGTTCTAGAATATCAGGGCAGTTTTCCTTGATAATTTCTAGAAAGATGATGTCCGAGGCTCTTTTTTTGATCATGGATTTCAGATAATCCAATAATTTTTAAATTATCTCTCCTGGATCCATTTTCCAGATCAGTTATTTTTCCAGTGAGATACTTCACACTGTCTTCTATTTTTTCATTCTTTTGGTTTTGTTTTATAATTTCTTGATTTCTCAAAATCATTAGCTTCCTTTTGCTCCATTCTGAAGGAATTATTTTCTTCAGTGAGCTTTTGAACCTCTTTTTTCCATTTGGCCTATTCTGCTTTTTAAGGCAGTCTTCTCCTCATTAGCTTTTTGGACCTCTTTTGCCATTTAGGATAATCTAATTTTAAAGCTGTTGTTTTCTTCATTTTGGGGGGTTTCCTTTGTAAGCTGTTGACTCATTTTTCATGATTTTCTTGCTTCAGTCTAATTTCTCTTCTCAATTTTTCATTTACTTCTCTTATTTGATTTTCAAAATCATTTTTGAGCTCTTCTATGGCCTGAGACCAATTCTTTTTTTTTTCTTGGAGACTTTGGATGCAGGAGCTTTGACTTTATTGTCTTCTTCTGGTTACATATTTTGATCTTCTTCGTCAGCAATAATGTAAGAAAATACTTCCTCACTGAGAAAGTAAGAATCTATAATCTGTTTCTTTTTCCCTATTTGCTCATTTTCCCAGCCAATTACTTGACTTTTCAGTTCTTTGTTAAGTGAGGGGCTCCAGAAGCAGCCTCTATTTCAGCAGGGGCTGTTGCCACCCTGGGCCTGGGATCAGACCACACTCCCCTCTCAGATCCTTCCCACTGACCTTCAAAGTTGTTTGATGCTTGTGGGTTGATAAGTCTTGAAACTGCTGCTGCCACCAGCTATTCAGTCCTTTCAGGTCTGCTCTAGCTCTGTCCGCAGGCATGGTGCACTCCAAACTGCACTCCTTTCCCAGCCCGGCACACTAGACCCTTCCTCTCAACTTTCCACATTGTCTTGGGCTGGAAATTTGCTTCAGTCTGTCATTTTGTGTCTTCTGCTGTTCTAGAATTTGTTTGGAGTCATTTTTACAGGTTTTTTGAGGGGGTTAGCAGTAGAGCCCTAGCAGGTCTCTGCTTCCACTCTACCATCTTGGCTCCGGCCCCTTGTGTTTCCTGATAAACAACTAAGTAGAGTCTATGTTTATGGAATCAAATTAAGTGTTGCTTATATGGTGACCTAATATGGTGTTCTAAGATTTAGCACTCTATAAACTAAACTATTTCTTATGAGGTAATTGCTTTAAAATCTTTTCTTGGTGTCTTATATTTGATTGTATTTAAATTACTCCTCATATATTTGGTAAAATATAAACATCAAGACAACTGAACTACTTTGTTAAATAAACCCAATAGGCAGAAATATGTTGGCTGCACTCTGGGAAAAAGAAATCTACATCTATATCTATATCTATCTCTTATCTCTATATCCATATCTATATCTATTTATCTATATATCTGTATTTGTATCTATACTTGGATCTGTGATTTCTCTTGAGAAACTTGCTCTACTAACTCAGATCAGCTTGTAATCAGGTCTTCCTAATTCCAAGGGCAGCTCTTAGTCCACTATACCACATTGCCTCTCACCCTGAAAAGTATAATTTTTTTAAGTTTTTTTTTTAAAAAGAACCTTTTTACTTTGGAAAGATATCAGAGGGAATTATGCAAGTGATTTATCATTTTGCTAAACCAATAGACAATAGAAAAATGTCTATTCAGACTTTTGTTTGGTAAAAATATCTGGCATCTAAGTATCAAAATTCTTGCAAAAACTAAATAGTATTATGTATCTACCTGCTTTGTTTTTTTTGTTGTGTTTGATCAAAACACTTGAATGTATTTCTCATATCTTCAACTGGAAGTTAATTAAGTATTCCCCTGGTAAAACCTATATTAACCACTTGGTTGCCTCATGTAGAGCCACAAGTATGCTGATAAAAGTTTTAACTACTGGCTCTCCAAAAAAAAGTATGAATCACACATATTTAAGTTTAATCTGCATTACAATATTTTTTCCATTACTTTCTTAAGTCTAGACAATCAACAAAACAATCCTGATTTGTAGTGTTTGTCATTTCTAAAATGTAAATGCTCACATTGAAAATTTAACAGTAATCTCTCATTATCCACTATGAGCTAGCTCCAGCACACCCTTGGAGCTGACCCATTCTTATTCCAGATGTAGAATCCTTGCTTAAATTCTGAATTAAAATTAAACTGGAGCACTTTATTTAATCAAGTGTGTTAACAATGGCATCAAATTCTTTTGGAGCTTTTGACTGTTAAGTGAGTCTTTATGAGCAATTTATTTGTGCAATAATTACAGCATTTTATAGGATATTCAGCCTCCTAGTTTTTTCCCCCGGGTAAACCATTTGATGCCAGCTTTAGATTTTAAAAGCTCTCCAATCAGACAAACAATGGCATTTCAGTCATTTAATAATACATTATTCAGAGTTGACAGAAAGGCGCAAAAGGCATTATAAATGGTTTAGGGCTCATTCAACAGGTAGATAACAAGAAATTAATGAAGCATCTTAATTACATTTTAAAAATGAGAGCTAGTTTGTGTTTTTGTTATAATGTTCTTAAGATTTCATATTAATTAAAGTTCAATGTACAGTGCTTTATGTTCACCATTTTAGGTGAGGAATTAGATGCAAAGGTACTGTGTTAGTTGTCTTTATTCTTTGTTATGATTTTAGACAAGGAAGTACTGTGTTATAGAAATCTCCACTGTGTCTATAACAAACGCTTTTTTTATTCACATTTTCATGACTTCAATGTCAAACGAGGCCAAGGTTAAACTACAAAATATACATCCAACTTTGATACTTTAAAATGTAGGCAAGTATTATTCTTTTTAAAAAATTTCAGATAAGGGAAGCTAATGATAACAGTAGACCATACTTCGATCTGTGAGAATTTATTGGCACATTTTATACAAAGATGTGTTTATATATAAGTGACAGAGAAATGAATCTCCAAAATTCCTCTTCATGACCCTTACTCTGTAGAAAAATCTTGCTGCAATCTTAGTCTCACATTGGAAGTATGGCTGAGAAATTGTTCAGCCGTGTGTCTTGTCCCCATGTGTAGTGCCACGAGGGAAACATTTTCTTATTTAATTTTCAAGGACAAATCTAATAATATGAGACAATATTGATATTTATTTAGGAAAAATCTATAATGTATATATTTGTATAAATTTTTTAGAGAAAAGAGATTTGGATCAATTTGATCTTAATCTTTCCAGGAAATATGTTTTTCCAGTGAATGTATATTTTTATTTGGAAATGAATTTATAACTTACCTATTAATACAAATGTCAAGATACTACACAAAACATCCACAGATCCTTTTTTAAAAAAAAATCACATTTTGAATTGTTCACAAACATTTTTATTTCTTTCAAATATGAACACAATAGAAAAACAAATTTCTACATACAGAGATTATCTTTGTGTGTGTGTGTGTGTACATACTTTTTTTTTCTAGTTTAGGATCCCTTTTGAGAGGTGAACAGTGGATTCTTTTGATGATTATTTTGCCCTCTGGATCTAGGATTTCTGGGCAGTATTCCTTGATGATTTCTTGGAAGATATTGTCCAGTCTCTTTTTTTCATCATGGCTTTCTGGTAGACCAACAATTCTTAGATTTTTCTCTCCTGGATCTATTTTCTAGGTTAATTTTTCCAATTAGATATTTTACATTTTCTTCTATCTTTTCATTCTTCAGATTCAGCTTGACTGATTCTTGATGTCTCAAAGAGTCATTAGCTTCTACTTGCTCAATTCTAATTTTTATCAAATTGTTTTCTTCAGTTAACTTTTGCATCTCCTTTTCCATCTGTTCAATTATTCCTTTTAAAGAGTTATATTCTCCATTTAGTTTTTGTACTTCCTTTTCCATTTGTCTAACTTTCCCAGTTAGATTTTGTGCTTCCTTTTGCATTTGTCCAATTTTCCCAGTTAGGTTTTGTGCTTCCTTTTCCATTTGTCCAATTTTCCTTTTTAAGGAGCTGTTCACTTCAGTGAATTTTGTTCATATTTTTAAAATCATTGTCCAGTTTTTCTTCTATTTCTCTAATTTGGATTTTAAAATCCTTCTTCAGCTCTTCCAAGAGTGCTATTTGTGCTTGAGATCAGTTCTTACTCCCTTTTGAAGTTTCAGATCAGAGTACAGTCCTCAATACTGACCTCTTTGGTATTCATGTTTTGGTCCTTGTCCCCATAGAAAGATTCTATGGTCTTTTCTGCTTTGCTTCTTACTCATGATGATGATGATTACCCTTTTCCTAGCTTTTAAAGCAGATCTCTGCTTCTAGGGCACAAGGGGCTCTGTCCCACAGTTCTTGTGCCTTGAACTTGAGGTTTTGTGTGTTGTGGCCTCTGATTCTTTCAGCAAGAAGCTAAAATGCTGTAACTTACCTGGTGCTGAGCTGACTGGTGTGAGAAAGCAGAGGTCAGGTGAAGTCTTTCTGGGTTTCCCCAGAGTTACCCTGGAGCTAGCATCGTTAAGTGTGGAGGAGGGGTGGTGTGGCCACAGGAGGTCTTCTCTGCTGAGCTAGAGCATAGGCAGTCTCAGTGGTTGGAGATCCTGTCTGCCCTACTGTCTTCCTGATTCCCCTGGGATGCTGAGGTACTCATGGGGTCCTGGTGTTGGCAGTTGCAGGCTCCACCCCACTGAGACTCAGGATCTCCTTCCGGTTTGCTGCAGTGGGGCTGTCTGGGACAGCTCCGGTCCTGCCCTAGTCCCCTTCAGCCAAGCAAGAGGAACTCTTCAGCCAAGCAAGAGGGACCCTCCTTAGTGATTTTCCTAGCCTCACATCCTAAGAGACTGTTTGCCCCTTCTGCTGAACCCACTGTTTCAAGATTTTTCTGTGGAAATATTTTATGGATCTTTCAGGGTCAACAAGTGGAGGGGGAGAGCATTTACTGATCACTTTGCAATCTTGTTTCCTGGAGGTTCAAGTAGGTGATTTACAGACATTTAATCTGCGGGCTTATAGTCTCAGGAGCAGCCACTACAGATACCGTTGGCTCCGTATCGCTCACTTGCTCTGTTCTGCTGGATATGCCTTTTTTTTTTTTGTTAACAAAGCTTACTGAGTAGATCCTAGGCAAGTTGATACTATTATAATCTGTAAGTGAGAATTGTTCTAAAAATAATTAGAATTTATTCAGCTTCAGCCTCAGGTGTTATTCTGATTCATGAAATTTGCTAACCACTCTTCAGGTGTGTACTTATATCACTTTATGGTAGTGCTCCCATCTTGATTGTTCTTCACAGTTGTTCCATAATATTGTTTTGCAAGTAGGGATAAGCATTTGCAAAAATCAGCTTGTTACATGAATGAATGTGAAGCCATTCCTTCCCAAACAATGGACTTCCATGTTATCAAGTTGTCATCAGGACTCTTTAATTATATGTCCAAGAAAATATACCTGTATCCACAGAGAAGCTAAAAATCAAAGTGTTTAATTAGTGCTGCTTTAATCTGGGCGAAAGATTTATCTAAGTAAGAGATAATGTCTTTAAAATGATCATTTAGTTTTCCAATATTAGTGTTATAATAGAAATTGTTTATTTCACTCTGCATCAATTCATGCAGTCTTCCCAGGTTTCTCTAAAACCATCTTTTCATTTCTTACAGCACAATAGTATTCTATTGCATTCATATGCCATACTTGTTTAGCCCTTCCCTAAGGGATGAATATCCTCCCTCAGTTCTTTGCCACTAAAAAAAAAAAAAGCTTTTATGAATATTCTTTTATGATTATTCTTCATACATATCTCCCCTTTCTTTGCTGTCTTTGAAATATAGGCCTGATAGTATTCTCACTGAGTCTGAGGGCATGCATAGTTTTACTAAATTTTTTAGGATTATTAGAAATTGCTTTCCAGAATGACTGAGCTGATTGTTTCCTCCAAAAGTGCCTTAGTGTGCCTGTTTTCTTGCAGCCCCTCTAGTTGTTATTATCCTTTTTCATTACCTATGACAATCTAGTGGATTTGAAGGGTAACCTCAGAGTTGTTTCAGTTTGTATTTATCTGAACAGTAATAATTTGTAGCATTTTTTTTCCTATATGGGTATTGAAAACTTGGATTTTTTTCCCTTTAAATCTACCTGTTCATATCTTTTGGCCATCTGTCTATTTGGGGAATTGCTGTTTCTCCTATAAATTTGAAGAAATTTTTTTATTAATCTTAGACATGTGATTTTTATCAGAAAAATTTGTTGCAAAGATTTTTATTCTTCTGGTTAATTATTCCCCCTCTCATTTTCCCTACCTTGAATTTGTTAGTGCAAAATCTTTTTGATTTTATATAATCAAAATGATCTGTTTTATTTTATGATACTATTTCCCTGTCCATAGATCTGAAAGGTAATTTCTTCCTTGTTTTTCTGATTGATGATATGACCTTTTATATCTAGGTCATATATCCATTTGGAGCTTATCTTGGTATGTAGTATGAAGTGTTAGCAATTTCTGCAAGACTGCTGTTCAGTTTTCCCAGAAGGTTTTGTTAAGTATTGAGTCCCTACCATAGTGTCTGAGGTCTTTGGGTTTATTAAACACTAGACTCCTAGGATTGTTTACTTCTGCTTCTTGTATGTCTCATCTCTCCCACTGATTGACCTTCTCCTTAACTGGTATCAGATTGTGTTGATAATTACTACTTTGTGGTATAGTTTGAGATCTCGTACTGCGAGGCCCTCTTCCTTCCCTCTTTTTTCATTATTTCTCTTGAGATCCTTGACCTTTGTTTCTCTAGATAATTTCTTGTTTTTTCTCCCAGATCTATAAAATAATCCATTGGTAATTCGATGGATATAACACTAAATTAATAAATTAAGTCGTATTTTTATTATATTACTTCATTTAATCCTTAAACAATATTTCTCTAACTATTTAGGTTGCCTTTATTTCTGTAAACAATGTTTGTAGTTGTATTTATTAATTCCTGTGTATATCTTGGTAGTTACATGTATTTTATACGTTCGGTAGCTATTTCAAATGAAATTTCTCCTTTTTCTGCTGCATTTTATTTTTAATATACAGAATTACTGATGATTTATGCAGATTAATTTATTAAGGCAGCTAGGTGATTTACTAGATAGAATGTTGGAATTGGAGGTAGGATAGCTTGTATTAAAATCGGTCTCCCATTTCTGTGAAATTGGGCAGGTCATTTAATTTCCCTCAGCCTCAGTTACCTCATCTAGAAGATGATTACAAAAATAGTACCTACTTATATATTATTTACTCTGTTAAGGAAATGTCCATTTATTACTGTGTTTTCCAGTGTTTCAAATTGAAATTGATGTTATATTTTGCCAAAAACTTTTTTACAACTATTTATGTAATCATATTAACTTTATTATTATTAATATGTTTATTTACATTTATAGGTTTCCTGATTTTAAAACAACCTTGCATTCCTTGTACGACCGTAGTTAGGTTATTTTTGTGATGTTACTATGACTTCTTTGCTAATATTTTGTTTAAAATTTTTCATTAATGTCATTGCAGATATTTGTCTCTAGTTTTTCTTTGTTTTGACTCTTTGGTTTTAGATATCATGACCATATTTTTATCATGGAAGGAATTTGGAAGGATCCTGTCCTTTCCTTTGCTATTTTTGCAAATGGCTTGTGTAATATTGAAATAATTTGTTCTTTGAATATTCAGTATAATTCACTTGTGAATCCATCTGGTACTGGGGTTTCTTTCTTTAGAATTTCATTTATGGCTTCTTCAATTTCTTTTTATGATACTGAGTAGTTTAAATTCTCTATTTTTTATTCTGTTAATCTGAATGCTGTATATTTTTGTAAATATTTGCATGTTTCATAAGCTTTTGGTTTTATTGATATAGACTTGGGCCAAATAGTCTCTAATAATATCCATTATTTTTTCTTCATTTCTTGTGAATTCTCTTTTTTCATTTTTGATTCTGTTCTAGTTCCCAGAAATGTTAGCCTTAACCTTTGATTCTATACATCAGTGTTTCTTGGAGGGTTGAGCCAAGATGATACTTGTCTGAACTCTCCCAGATTCCCTGTAAATTAATGCCTCAAAAATGAAATCTGGAATAGCAGAACAAAAGAATAGGACAAAACAATTTTCTAGCTCAGAACAACTTGGAAGGTTGTCAGCAAAGGTTTGTCTCACTCAGATAAAAGGGTAGCACACTCCAGTGCAGGCAGCATCCAGGCAAGCCAGCAGCAAAGCCCCTAGCCCTGGTGCAGGTCATCAGTGAGGAGCCATGGTCCTGACACAGTAGGCCAGTAGCAAAGCTGAACAGTCTCAGCATAGCAGGCCAGCAGTGAGGCCCCATGGCCCTGGAGCAGCAGGCTAACAGCAACACCCTGTGTCCCCAATGCAGTAGGCTAGTAGCAGTTCTTCTGGTGCTAGAAGCTTGTAACAGTGCCCAGGACCAGGGCCCAACTTTAACATAAAATTAAAAGTCTTAAATAAGCCAAAAAATGAGCAAAAACAAAAAAGATCCTGACCATAGAAAGTTATTACAGAGACAAGGAAGATCAAAATACAAACTCAGAAAAGCACAACAATAGTGAAGCCTCAAAGAAAAATGTAAATTCTTCTCAGGTTCAAAAAGAACTCTTAGAAGAGCTTAAAAAGGATTTCAAAAATCAAATAGTAAAAGTAGAAGAAAAATTGGGAAAAAAAATAAAAGTGTTGCAAAAGATTCATGAAAAAAGTCAACAACTTGGTAAAGGAAGTATAAAACAAAGGAAAAAGATGTACAAAAATTCAGTAAAGAAAACAACTCTTTAAAAAGTAGAGTTGGCCAAATGAAAAAGAAGGTTACAAAAGCTCGCTAAAGAAAATGATTCCTTTACATTTAGAATTCAGCAAGTAGAAGCTAATGTTCCATGAGACATCAAGAAACAAAACAAAATTTAAGAAAATGAAAAAATAGAAGAAAATGTAGAACATTTCATTGGAAAAACAATCTGAAAAATAAATCAAGGGAAGATAATTTAAGAATTACTGAACCACCTGAAAACCCTAGTACAAAAAGATTTCATCTTTCAAGAAATTATTAAGGAAAACTACCTTTGTGTCCTAAAACCAGTAAAATAGAAACTGAAAGAATTCATCAATTACTTCCTGAAAGAGATCCCCAAATGAAAACTCCAAGGAATATTATAGCCAAATTCCAGAGCTCTTAGGTAAAATACCTAGGAGATTTTTTAAAGGAGAATTTAGATGAGTTACAGAAGACAATTAAACTATACTAATGGAAGAACCTCACCTTTCCTCTCTCAGAACTACACTAATCAAAAGATCAAAAAGAAAAAATGTGAATAGAATTTTAGAGAAGGTAGGTATGTCAGACCTCTGGAGAAAATTGAATGGGCATAGAATGGAATATACATTTTTCTTAGTGGCACGTAGCACCCACATAAAAACTGATCATGTATTAGGGCATAAAAACGTCACAATCAAATACAGAAATATTGAATGCATCCTTTTCAGATCATAACTTAATAAAATTATATTCAACCAATGACCAAGGAAAGATAGATTAAAAATCAATTGGAAACTAAATAATCTAATCCTAAAGAATGAGTAGGTCAAAGAACAAATTATAGAAATAATAATGTTATTTTTTTTTAAAATGGCAGCAATGAGACAACATAACTAAAATTTATGGGATACAGCCAAAGCCATACTTAGAGGAAAGTTTATATTTCTATCAATTCTTACATCAATAGAGAAAGCACTGGTCAATGAATTTGTCATACAACTAAAAACACTAGAAAAAATGAATTTAAAATCTCCAAATGTTAAGTTCGAAATTCTGAAAATCAAAGGAGTGATTAATAAACTTGAAAGAAGAAAATCATTGAACTAATAAAATTACAAGGTGGTTATTATGGAGGGGAAAGCAATAAAATAAATAATTTGATTTTTAAAAAGAAGACCAAATTATTGGTATCAAAAATGAAAAAGGTGAATTCACCACCAATGAAGAGGAAATTAAAGCAATTATTAGAAGCAGTTTTGCCCAACTGTTTGTAAATATCTGACAATCTAAATGACATGGATGAATATTTACAAAAATATACATCAGTGTTTCTTGCTTTTGCATTTGATTTGACATCAGTGTATTCTTTCAGTCCAGCAGCATTTCCATGTTCAGTGTTAACTTTAATTCTCTTAGAAAAATTATAATACTTTTTCTTGATTTCTCTACTGACTTTCTCAGGTTGTAAGAGTCACAAAAAATACTCATTTCCCCAAAAATATTGATCAGAGAGATATTTTTTCAGAAATCAGGAGGTGATATCACTTACTTTAATGATGTCAATCTTCATCTGAAAATTTTATTACTTATGGGCATTACAGTTTGAAAAAGATCCAAGAGGAGAATAATCATGACGATGAAAGGTCTGGCATCCATGTCATATGAGGCTGAGTTGAAAGAAACCCTGGAGAAGAGAAACTTCAGGAGAGACACAAAAACTATATGTTTAAGTGTTTGAAGAGCTATCATGTGTAGAAGGGATTAAATTTGTTCTTTTTTAGCCCCAAAGGGCAGAAGCAGGAGCAAAGAGTGGAAGTATAAAGAGGCGCATTTAGGCTTGATGTCAGGAAGAACTTCAAATAATTGTACCTATCAAAAAGTGAAATGGTTTTTGTTGAGAGTTGGTGAACAACTTATCCTTGGAGTTGTTTAAGCTAAAACTGGGTGACTCTTTATCAGGTCTGTTATAGTGGGGATTCCTTTTGGGTATGGTTTAGATAGTAGATCACTCTGACATCCTTCCAACCCCCAAATTCTGTAATACGTGATACTATGAATCCAAGGATCCTCCTTATGCTTCTCAGAGGCAAACCCTTTTTTCAGGGCTATTTTGTTGAGCAAACCCACACAGAGGGCACAGACTCATAAAGGAAAGCAGTGATTACAAAGAGCAGTATGGCTTTATCACACACTGACCATGCCAGACTCACCTCATTTTCTATTTTTGACAGAACCTGTAAACTAGTAGATGAGGAGAATGCTGTGGATATAGTTTATGTAGATTTTAGATAAATTTATCTCATGCTGTTCTTATGGAGAAGATGGAGCCAGATAATTAGACAATAAGAAAATTAGGTGAATTCAGCATTACTACAATTGCCTGATTCAAAGAATAAGTTGGTAATAGTTTAGTGTTTATATGGCAATCAGTGTCTGGTGGAGATCACCAGGGTTCTGTTCTGAGCCATGTTCTCTTTAACTTTTTTGTAATCTATCACTATAGTAAGGGTATACGTAGTATGCTCATCAAATCTCCAGATGTCATAAAATGCAATGTAAAAGGGAAAAATCTAAAATTTTCTACTTGGGTACAAAAATCAGCTTAGCAAATATATGTATGAAATAAGGTGGGCATGTATAAGCAGCAATTCTGAAAAAAATCTGGGAGTTTTAGTAGAATACAAGTACAGTGTAGATGAATAGTTTGATAGCACTTCAGCTACATTAGAAGAGGCAGAAATAACTTCCAGGAATGGACAGGTAATTATCCTACTTACCTCTTCAGATCTCATTTGGAGTATTATGTTTAGTTCTGAGCACTATGGTGTGAGTATAGGAAGGACTTAAACAGATAATCTGGAAGTGTCCAGAGAAGGCCACCTAGGATGGCGAAGGACCTTGAGTCTATGTCATATGGGAATCAGTTGAAGGAATTGATAATGTTTATCATAAAGAAGAGTAACCTCAGGAGGGGCGTGAGAACTGTGTGTTCAACTATTTGGAGGGCTGTTATATTTAGGAGAGAATAGTCTTATTTGTGTTGGTCCCAAAGAGTAGAAGTAGGAATTATCAGTCGAAGCTGCAAAAAAAAAAAAAAAAAAGACCAAAGTTAGATGCAATCTTGGGCAAAAAAATCTTAATAATTAAAGCTATTGGCTTCCTTGAGAGATGGTGGATTCCAGCTCCTTGGAGGACTTCAGACAGAGAAGACGAATGACCACTTACTAATCAGATCTATTATAGTGAATATTCCCTTTGGATATGGTTTGAATAGGAAACCATTGAGTTCCCTTACAGCTCCCAAGTTATACGACTGTTAAAATGATGATTTTCGTAAACATCCAGCAAAGGAATTAGTGATTACAAGGAGCTGAGATGCTTCATCAACAATAAGTAATGCAGACTAACCTCATTTCCTTCTTTGGCAGGGCTACTATATAGATATATCATGGGAATACTATATTTCTGGCCTACATAGATTTAGTAAAGCTTTTGAAAAAGCTTCTCTTGCTTTTTTTACATAAAAGATGAAGGAATAGAACTGGTTAAATGACTTGACCTGAGCAGCAATCCATTAATAAGCCATGTCTACTTGGCAGGAGGTTTTCAGTATAATGCCTCAAGGACCTGTGCTTCATGCTCTGTACTCTTTAACCTTTTTATTAATGACTTGGATAAACAAGTAGATGGCATGCTTTCTAATCTTCTTTTTGAAGTTTTTTTTTAATGTTCAGAAATTCAGAAGGAGCCTCAGAGAAGCAGGATAGATTTGAAACTAAGATGTTGAGCCAGTGCCCTGACCACAGGTTCCAGACATCTATGAAACAATATCATTCTATGTGGGGATGTTATCTATGTCATACAAACTTAATACAGACAAATTTAATGAATTAAAAAGGAAAATATATATTCAGGCAAAATTAAAAGTTACAGTTATAGAATAAACCATTCTAGATATTATACCTTATTACTTTGCAAAAAAGAATAAAATAACCTTTAAAAAATAAAAACATATAAGTATTTGTATATTTCTTTTAAAAATATTTCAAATGTTAACTACAACACATTTCACAATTTGAGAACTACTGGGAAAAGTATTAGACCACATTTGGCCTTAAATATCATTAAACATCATTTAATCATCAAGGTTGAGGACATACTTAATACAAAGAACAGTACATGAAGCATATGTACAACAGTACATGGCACTCTAATTCCACTTCTTTGAATATTGGGCCTTTTGACAGCCTTTCATTGGTTCCAGCCAAGAGATGAATTCAAATGTGATGGCTTATGACCATGGTAAGATATTTTAGTGTCTCTTACTCAGCATGCTTAACAAAATGTAAATAGCAGCACAGTAGACATATAGAAGAACAAGGGTGATAAGTGCTTGCTTTTGTGGGACTAGAGAAATGGTGACACTTGACAAGTTTTTTTATTTCTAATAATTTGGTCATCTTGGGAGTCAGGAAGATCTGGGTTCATATTCTGCCTCTTGTGTTCCTAGCTTTGTGATGTGGGCAAGAAGCTTGACTTATCTGAAATTCAGCCTCCAATTCAAACCTCTTAAATAACAGATGGGCTGCAATCTGCTCTGGGGGAGGGATTTGTCCTTGACATACTGAAATAAGAAACTTGACAGATAATATTAATCCAAGTTATGGCACACTATAGAGGTTGCAGAAGGAAATTGACTAAAAGGTGAACTTGCAGGAAGATGATAATTCAGCATTGCTGGGTTCTAGTTTCTTAAGCTTGTGAGGTTGCTAACACCCATTTTTCATTATTACAAACTTTCTATACCTGAAGATACAATTTTAAACAGGCAGCAAACTATAAATGACTTTTAAATTCTGATAAGTTCTCTGGATATGTGTGTTTTTATTTTGGCTGAATAGTCACATGGATACTATAAAGATAACAAGTCTGTAAAATTTTCTGCTTTTTCCCATAATTTCTTCAGTCTTTTTGTTGATTGAGAAATTCTTTTCTAAAACTTCTTTGTGTTCATGGTATAGTTGGCACCATCTAGGGCTAACAATGTAATTGGCAGCCATCTTTCACATCCTGCAATCTGGTCCAAATAAAATTTGTGCAGGTCCAGTAAATAAGCAAAGTTTACAAGTTTCCTTATCTCATAGAAATGAGGAGGTGCCAACCATAATTCTTCATATGCAGACTTTTTTTTTATCACTTCTGTTGAAGTTATCCACTCACATTTAATTGCTTCTAGCCTGTCCAAGAAGGTCTGGGGTTTGCTGTGCAGGCAGCAGACACAGAACCTTGTGTTAAAGCGCCTCCCTCCTTTCTTCACAAACAGCATGAGCCAGTTACTCCACTCTTGGAAGGCCCAAGGCACTGGCACAGCTGAATGAACTGACCAGGGTCTTCTTGAACCCTAACCATCCCGGCAGCCAGGTCCTATGCTTTCTAATCTTGCATATGACACAAAACTAGGAGGGATAACTAGCATACTGGATCAGAGTTTAAATTGAAAAAGATCTTGACAGGTTCAAATGTTGGCTCACATTTAATAAGATGAGATTTAATAGAGATATGCTTATTGGGAACCCTATATATAATAGGGTTGAAAATCAACTTCACAAGTACACAAGAGGGAAGATGTAGCTTGGTGTAAAAAGATCTTGGAGTTTCACTGTCATGCAGATTTGTAAGTCTAAGGTATTGTTAGGCGGCCAAGAAAGCAACAGTCTTCCGCTACACTGAGATACATATTGAATGGCCCTGGGGTTAGTTATCATATCCCTTCTTCTTCCTGGTCAGAACACTCGACTTAGATTCCATATTTTAAGAAGGATATTGATGGCACATTTCAGAAGGGAAGGAACAGGATAATGAAGGGCCTCAAGTTCATGCCATATAAAGTTCATTTGGAAGAACTAGGAATGATTAGCAGAGAAAAAAAAGGCTTAATGCATTCATATTCTCTAATCCTTTTAAGCATTTGAAAGACTTTACATGTAAGAGGAATTATATTTGTTCTGTTTCATTTTAAAGATCAGAACTAGGAACAGTGGATCAAAGTTGTAGATTGGCAGATTTAGACTCGCTATAAGGAAAAACTTTATAACAGTGCTTAGCCAAGTGTCTGGCTACGAAGTAAGTGTGTAATGCATGCTTGTTCATCAGTTCAATCACAGTAATGTAGTCACACTTCCTCAGTGCCCCTGTCCCTGGAGAGCTTTTCGCAGATATTTTGCCATTTAAGAAGTGTACCCATGGCATCCACTTCATCATTTCCCACCCCAACTGCAGATCTTCGTCTTTGTCCTGTTCTTGTCTCTAGAAGAAAAAACAATTCAAATGAGAGTTCTGTAGGTCTGCCTTCTCACTGCCATCCATTATCATCTTGCCATCTATCACTGGTAGACTTTATTTTTTTTTGATACTGTTGTGTCAAAAACCTCTACTGTTAACCTTAGCAACCACTGTCAAACTTCTGATACTACACTTGCAGAACTTGTGCTACTTACTTATCCTTGCTTGCAACTTCAAACATTGCTTTTAAAAAAATCTTAGAGGTCCCTATGCAAGCACATCCACCCTCAATAACTTTCTCTTTGCTTCTTCAGAGAAATTATATGTTCATAACCTGTTGCAGAAATAATTCACAGTGCTTTCAACTTCCTTAGTTTCCCTTTTTCATTTCCACACAACAAAAAGAAAAACAGAAAATTTATCTGTCAAAAGTCACCAAATCTCTACTATTATTTTTCCATCAGAAAGAAGTAAATTTTTATTCAGTCATTAATGAAAAATCTCCTTCCTGTCAGCATGTAAAAGTGTATGTAAGCCTACAACTTTGTAACTTGCCACAAAACATTTAGAAGATTTTTTTCTTTCCTAAGGTAATTTAACTCTTAACAGAACATTTTAATATAATTAAAGAAAGTTTTTGAAGAAAATTTAAAAAATTTAATGGTTTCATAAAAGCCTCCCCCATAATTTTCCTAAGACTATGCCTATCTCTTCAACCAATAGCTCTGTAGTTACATAATGTCAAAGAAAAAAGTTGTTACTCTATTTTGGGCACAATTCTGCTGCAGATAAATGTATTAAATTACTTAAATTCTAAGCATTTCTTTGTAGATACACATCCCACCAGGGAATTTCTCCATGCTGCTGACACAAACTATTACCTTTTGCTATTTATGGTATTCCCCTCAAAAACACTAAGTTCTCTGATAACCTAAAACATTCTTATAAAAGTTTAGGTAAAAGTTCATTTAATAGTTTTGTTCTAAATAGAAGAATAGTCTTAATAGTCTACTATATAAGCAGCACCAGATAACATTGCAAAAGATGAAAGTGACTAGATTTTATTGGACAGCAAACCACTTATAATCAGTATGGGTGCTGTCCCTTCATCATGTGTCTGCTAAAACATCCGGCCTATACACATAGAGACTTGAGTTCAAATTTGGCCTCAGACACTTACCAGCTTTGTAACCTTGGGCAAGTTACTTAACCCTGTTTTCCTCAATTGCTCATCTGTAAAATGAGCTGGAGAAGGAAATGACAACCATCCCAGTACCTTTCTCAAGTCATGATGAGTCAGACTGAACCTAAATGACTAAACAACAAAGATAAGAATTTTTAATGAACAAGAAGAAGCAATATTAATAAGAAAAGGTTGAAGCCTCCAACTAAGATTAAACCCTTAATTATTTAAACAAGATTTGGAATTTCCGCAAAGGAAAATGAACAACATAAATGACATTGACACCAACTATAGTAATTTTATTCAGTAGTTAAACTAATAAAAATTAATTACTACAACAAGGAGAACAAAATTGCCAGAAAGTGCTTTGGTCAGGCAATATTTCACTTGCCAAATGGAGAGAGAGAGAGATCATTAAAAAGATTAGATTATAAGCTATTCTGCAAAATTTTAGAAAGAAGGATGACGCATACTTATAAACATATTGTCTCATAAAACAGAGAGAAGCAGTGGAGGGTAAAGCTGATTTGAAGAAAGTTTGGTAAGTTATCCAACTAAAACAGGCCCTCTTAACCCTTTTTGTGTCATTGCTCTCTTTGGCAGTTTGGTTTTCAGAATAATGTTTTTAAATGTGTAAAATAAAATATATAGAAATACAAAAAATTAATTATATTGAAATAGTTATAAAAATATTACAAGTTCCAAATTTACAAAGCTCCTAAAATCCTATAAGTGAAAAATGAAAATAGAAAAGATTTGCAAAAATCATTTCAATAAATCGTTTTCTTCAAGGTTGGTCAAACTGCTACATTTGAACCCTAATTTCACAGACCATTAAGTACTTACAAAGTAATTAGAAATTAGAAAAGTAAAGAGAGAAAAGATGTGAAAAAAATCGTATGATAAGATCATGTTTGTGCATACAGAGAGTGTGTGTGTGTCTGTGTGTGTGTGTGTACTGCATATAATAGAATTGTGAGAGCATTGAGATACCAATTTACTGAGTTCCAAAGGAGAGAAGATACCATACTTTAGGGGAAAAAATTTTAGATCTTATTGACTACCAAAAACAGTGATTGAGAGATCATTGGCAACTGCTGACCTACATGCCTACCATCCCATCTCTCCAAAATTTTTATAATGGTCTTTTGTATGTGATTTTAAGGCACCATTGATGATGCTATTTGTAGAGAACAAACAGGCTGTCATCAAACAGTATTCAACAATGGACACATTTTTAACATTGCACAATTGATGGAGAGATGTAGAGAATATTAGATTTCATTGTGCTTATTGTTCGTTAGTTTTGAAAAAAAAATTTAACTTGATAGAATAAAAGACTACTTTACAGGCTTTTTTAAAACAAAGTGTCTCTTAGATACGTTAAATCATTCAGGATTTCTTTGAAGATAAAACAATTGAACTCTATTCAATCACTGATAATAAATATCAGGGAAGGTATAAATCAGAAAGATGTGTGCTCACCAAAAAATATTTGCTGCTATGATGGAGGAAATCATTGCAGAGTCTAGGTGGACAAGGGATTCCTAGCTGATAATAAAGTCTTTCAAATGCTTTGTTTATGTATGATGTTGTGTTGACTTCATAGAAGAGATCTGTAATCACTTAAAGGAGTTTGAACTACTCATCGACACATGAAAGACCAATTGGATGAAGAATGTTTTATTGCTCTATAAAGTAATTTTATGGTAGTTTAATTGTTATGGCACTGAAAAAGTAAGTTAATTTAGGTAGAATTGCTATTGGTTTGCTTACCCATTAGCAATTAATATTTCTCTAGTTTTATAGATCTGCCTTTATTTGTATGAAAAGTGTTTTGTAATTGTATTCATATAATTCCTGGGTATGTGTTTGCAAGTAGACTCTCAAGTATTTAATAGTCTGTGGTTATTTCAAATGGAATTTTTTCTATCTCTTCCTGCTGGGTTTTGTTGATAATAGGAAGAAATGCTGATGATTTATATGGGTTTATTTTATATCCTGCAACTTTACTAAAGTTGTTAATTTTTTCAACTAATTATTTAGTTGATTTTAGTGTTCTCTATATCATCATAATCATCTGCAAAGAGTGATGTTTTGTTTCCTCCTTGCCTATCCTTGTAACTAGTTTTTCTTGTTCTTGTCTTATCACTGTAACTAGCATTTTTAGTAGATCATTGAATAATAACTGGTGATAATGGACATCTTTGCTTCACTCATTGGGAAAGCTTCAAGCTTATTTTCATTACAGATAATGCTTGTTTTTGGTTTTAGATAATTATTGTTTATTATTTTAAGAAAAGCTACATTGATTCCTATGTTTTCGAGTGGTTTTAATTGGAATGGAAAGCCAAGATGGCAGAGTAAAGGTAGGAATTTGCCTGAACTCTCCCTCAAAACCCTCCAAATACCTTTAAAAGTGATTCTGAACAAATTCTAGAGGAGTAAACCCACAAAAAGACAGAGTGAAACAAGTTTCCAGTCCAAGACAACCTAGAAGGTAGACAGGAAAGATCTGTTGCATCTGAGAGAGAAGCACAGTCCTATGTATACCAGTGTAGACCAGGCCCCAGTAAACCCGGAGCAGGCTTCAGGGAACTGGATCACTGGCTGCAGTGGTGGTTTCAAGACCTCTCAGCCAACAGATGCCAAAGACAACTTAGAAGATCAGCAGGAAAGGTCTTTCAGACCTGGGTGAGAGAGGTATGCAGTCCAGCACAAGCTGCTCCAGCACAGCCCCAGCAAATCATGAGCAGGCCTTGGGAGTGACTGAATCAGTAGTGACAGGAATAGTGGCAGCAACTGCTTCTGGAGCTCTCAGCCTACAGATTGAACAACTGGGCAGAATGAGATTACAGGGGTCTCTTTGCTAGCACTGAGGTCAGGACTCTATTTCTTTGCCCATACTTGGATCTAAGTAACAGTCCAGGGTGGTGTTTCAGGGGCAAGGAGGAAAACTAGCATGGCAGAGCTTGAGCAGCACTAGAGAGGGGATACTTCTCATAGTCCCAAGGCAGAAAAGAGTGCTTGTGGTCACTCACAGACCAGAACAAAGGCCAGGAGAGGAGTAACATCTTTCCTTAGATCATAGAACCTTGGAAGAACTGAAAACTTCCAGGTCCCTAGAACTATCTCTGCAAACAGCTGCACCAAACCTCTGAAGCTTGGGGCAGTTCATCCTCCACACTGGAAGCAAAGTCCTACCTTAACAGAGTTAAAAAGTTCATAATAGGCTGGTCAAATGACCAAGCAAGGGGACAAAACTCTTGACTATAGAAATTCACTTTGATGGCAGGGAGATCAAATAAGATTGGGCACATCATTTGATATAATTGTATTATTTTTGTTGTTAAAATTGATTTAGTCACTTGTAGTTTTTCGCATATTGAACCTGCTGTGAATTCCTGGTATAAATTCCACAAGGTCATAGTGTATGATCTTTGTGACATATTGCTGTAATTTCCTTGCTAGTATTTTACTTAAAATTTTTATATCAATATCCGTTAGGGAAATTATTCTGTACTTTCCTTTCTCTGTTTTTGCTGTCCCCAGTTTTGTATTATAACCATATTTGTTTCATAGAAGGAGTTTGGAAGGACTTCTTCTTTATCTATATTTTCACATAGTTTATGTACTATTGGAATTAAATGTTCTTTAAATGTTTGGTAGATTTTACTTGTAAATCTAGTTCTGGGTATTTTTTCTTAGAGATTTCAGAGATAGCTTACTCATTTTATTTTTCTAAGATAGGATTATTTAAGTATTTTATTTCCTTTTTTCTTAATCTTGACTATATTTTTATAAATATTTATCCATTTCACTTAGATTATTAGTTTCACTGGCATATAATTGGGCAAAGTATCTCAATAATTAATTTTGTCTTCATTGGTGGTACATTCACCCTTTTCATTTTAGATACTGGTAATTGATTTTCTTTTTAAAATCAAATAAACTAGTAATATCTGTTTTATTTTTTTTTTTTCAAAAAGCCAGCTGCTAATTCTATTTATTGGTTTACTACTTTTTAAATTTCAGTTTTACTAATCTTTCCTTTGATAGTCAAGATTTCTATTTTAAAGTTTGGGGATTTTTAATTAGTTTTTTCTTCTTGTTTGTTTTTTAATTGCATGCCCTATTCATTGATCTGCCCTTTCTTTTATTAATGTATGTGTTTAGAGAGGTAAATTTTCTCCTAAGTATTACTTTGCATCTGAACAATTTTGATATGTTGTCTCATTGTTGTCATTCTCTTTTAATAAGTTTTAAATAACATTTTTAATTTTAATAAAATTATTGATTGTTTCTATGATTTGTTCTTTGACCTAGTCATTCTTTAGGATTAGGTTATTTCATTTCCAATTAGTTTTTAATCTGTGCTTTCAAGGGCCTTTATTGAATGTAATTTTTATTGTATTATGGTCTGAAAAGGGTACATTTCATATTTCTGTTTGCATTTGATTGTGAGGTTTTTATGCCCTAATACATGGTCAGTTTTTGTGTATGTGCTATGTGCCACTGAGAAAAAGTTATATTTCTTTCTTTCCCCATTTAATTTTCTCCAGAGGTCTGGCATATCAACCTTTTTTTAAAATTTTTTTGAAGTTTCTCTAGTTCTTCTAGGAAATCTTGTTGGTTCTGTGTACAATCTTTATTTTTCTTTGAGACTCTGCTTGTAGATGTTTTCATGTCATTGTTTTCTTCTGAATCTGTCTTGAACTTCATTGTCACCATAGTAGCTTTCATAGTCACATTCTTCCCCTCCCACCCTCATTTTTCCAATATATTTTTTGACTTTGATCTCTGTGTTGGAGTTTGACTCTGCTCACCCCCTCCTCACCTACTGTGAGGACCTACAGTCTTCAGGCTATTTTCACAACTAACTCTGGGGGTCTCTTAAGTTTTCAATGGTTCCAAGCTGATATGATCCAGGAGGAGGAGTCACTGCTTTCCTAGTCTGCATTCTGGTCCCTGCTCCCTTGCCAGTACAAGTACTAGTGCTCCTTTTTCAGCCCTGGGATTGCAACCAGAAACTAGGTTCCTCTCTCTTTATCTACCCTAGAACTTGGTAAATGGGCAGTGAATTTGCCAAGCAGTTCCTGGTCATGATCCCAGTACTCTTACAGGAGATCCTTTGTAATCTCTTTTTGACTAGTTGTCTAATCTCCTTACTATCTCTGAGTGGTGAGAGCTCCCAGAACTGTTGTTGCTGATGCTGGCTGCTGTTCCCACACCCACAGTGCTTCCAATCAGTCCCTACCCCAGTACCACAGACCAGTCCTTTTGGCCTCCTATGTTGTCTTGGACTGGCATCCCAATCTTTTATTGGCTTTGCTGCTCCAGAATTCAGTTTGATTTTTTTTGGAGAGAATGTTCAGCTGAAATGCCCCCTCTAATTCTATCATCTTGGCTCTGTCCCAAAATGATTTTTCTAGAGTGTCAGTTCAACATATTAGTCTCAAAACAGGAAGCCCCAGTAATCCCTTATCCAATTCCAGAATCAAATATAAAATCCTTTGTTTTGCATTCAGAGCCCTCCCACCACTCCTGACCTTTCTAGTCCTCTTTTCTTTTTTCCTTCCTTCCTTTCTTCCTTCCTTCCTTCCTTCCTCCCTCCCTCCCTCCCTCTCTCCCTCCCTCTCCTTCCCTCCCTCCCTCCCTCTCTCTCTCTCTCTCTCTTTCTCTCACACACACACACATCACACACCACACACACACACACACACACACACACACACACACACACTCTCTCTCTCTCTCTCTCTCTCTCTCTCTCTCTCTTCAAGCCATAGTTACCTCCTTGCCTGGTCTCCCAATTCCTATCATTTTTCAATCACTCCCTCTCATACAAAAATGCTCTCCCTTCTTATCTCTGCCTCCTAACTTCTTCCAAGTTCCAGCTAAAATTCCACCTTCTACTGGAAGCTTTTTTCTGATCCCTCTAAATACATTGCCTTCCTTCTGTATGATTTGTGACCATTTTTTTCTCTAATTACCTTTTACAGTTCTTTTTCATTGGCCACATTCTTAACATGAAGCATTATCTTGAGTAATATGACATTTTTATAAATATAAAAATAGTGCAGCGTTTGAACATTTATGCTACCAATGTAGTAAATAAATAGAAAGAGAAAACCTCGCATTAACAATTTATGGGTCCTTGGTGAGCTTTAAAGAGTGTGAGTTGATCATTTAAAATTGGGGGTGAAGGGTATGAATATGAAAAGGGGAAAAATTTCCTTAAAGAAAGGATAAACATTGATTATATACTTCATAGCACATAATACTAATATTTGGTAAAGTTCAAACCCTTTTATAACTGTTTTCTGGGATTGCTACCAGAAGCTAGGTTCCCCTCTCTTTATCTACCCTAGAACTTGGTAAATGGGCAGTGAATTTGCAAATCTGTTTCAAAATTATTTAGAGAAGTCTAAACAACCTAAGGAATTAAAAAATCTTCTCCCATCTCCCCCATTTAAATATTTATAAGACTATTTTCTAAAACTATGATATTAATAAAGAATACTGGTTTTAGATTTTTAAAAGTATTACTAATATGTTGTTGGGTTTTTTCTTTCTATATAACTCTTTCATTACTCACAAACTGTTGAATTGTCATAACTGCCTTTTTTCCTCTTTTCCCTCCCCATATCCACACATACACTCCTTCCTTTGCTTCTTCTCCCCCTTCCCTCATAACAAATGTTGAAAGGCTCTTTTTTGTTGAAGACCTGATTTAACTAATTAGCACTTCTTCAATTATGGGATCTTGAGTTCAGAAAATATTATTGCTTTGGTTTCAGTTAGTAAACTGTAAAGGTTAGCGCTGTGGATAGAGCTGTTATAGGGTTGGATTTTTCTACCTTCATTGAAAGGACTCCCTTGATTTTACCAAATTTCCAGAGGTGTATCATTTAATGCTTAGGTCATTATTTCAAATCCCAAGGAATTTTTTTCTCTCCTTTCCACTTCTTCTCACCTTTGAATTACTGTGCCTTGACTTTAATAGATAAGTAATGAACTGACTTTTCAGAGGATGTTATGTTTTGTATGTCTGTTAATATTAAAGAGGACTAATATGAGATTCATTCTCATAATTGAATTGGGATGCTTGAGGTGTGATGTTTTTTATAACTAGAGGTCTTCTATAGGTGAGAAGTCAGTTTTGAAGCTTTTCTTTTTGTTGTTTAACAGCATTTTATTTTTTTCCAATTACATGTCAAGACAATTTTTAGCATTCAATTTTATAAGATTTTGAGTTCCAAATTTTTCTCCCTTCCTGTCCTTCCTTCTTCCTAAAATGGTGGACAATTTGATATGGGTTAATTTTGAAGCTTTCAAGAGAAAAAAATTTTCAGCATGTCCTAACATTATTAGATTATAGAGTTTATCTGTAAGAATAAATTTATTTTAAAAAATTTAGGTAAATAGCCAGTTTTTTGTAAGGAATCTCAGTGAGAGGCAGACCTTGACATAGTGAGATCCAATTTTCTTTCCTTTCTTATTATTTTAAAAACACATTTTTATCCATTACAGAGGTGAGAGACTAGAGTCTGACATGGTGGGAACTCAACCAAGATCTCCACATGTTCTGCCAATGAGCCTTAAATTTAATTTGGAAGACTCAAGTTATTCTAGTCATGGCCATTTCTAGACGAACTGTTAATTTTAGAAATCTTGTAATATTGTTTTTACTTGTATGGATTACAGTGAGGCTATTTGGCCAGTTTCTTAATTTAACTTTCATATAATCATAATGAAGAAATTGCAGACAATTTAGAGCCATGATTCTATAGCTTCTATGTAAACTTCTGTTAGTAAAATTTTTAATCATTTATTATATTCTTTTGACCTTTTCTACTTGAATCTTATTCAACTGTGTTCCTCTCCTTTGCTTCCTTTTCCATCCTACTTCCATGTAGAAATGATTTTCCAAGAATATTTTGTCATCTTGTTTACCTTTTTCATTTGTTGTTATTTATCTCTTTCTTCATAATATTCAAATGTATTTATACAGTGGCTGAACATTTATGCTGTTCCATTGCAAAATGTATCAATTTGGGGGGATAAAGAGGAAAATTAGATACACTTTATTCTTGTTAAAGTCACACCCCAGCTTATTTAAAGGCAGCTTTGACTTAGAGTTGCAAGCCTGAGGATATTGATTTGAATTATGCATGACTGTCTGGTGTGTGCAGTTCCATTAGCTTGCTGGATGGATAATGTAAACATGTTCTGAATTTTAAGTACACACAGTATATGAGCGGCAGGTTAAAAATAGAACTAATAACCCAGAGTGTATTTGGAAATTTGATTCTTGCAGTGTAGAAGTATACTGAGAAGATTTCAGTGTAATTTGTATTTTACAAGTGAAAGTGATACTGTCTTGAAAAATAAATTAAGTCAGTAATATGTATTGTAATTGTTGACCTTGTAGAATTAGAATATAGAAAGACTTAAGTGGTGGACAAGTGAGAAGTCTCTTTTTTTTCAGACTGTTGGGTAATGTTGCAGACATTGAGATTCTGATATTTTCCAGTTTACACAAATGAATTATTTTGTATATTTCTTTATTTATTTTGGGTACTGCTTGCACCACTATGTTATTACCTTCTGTATACTAGATTTTAACCAAATAATTAGACAAATGAAATTTGGAACACTAATTCTCATGAAGCCTTCATTTTTTTCTAGCTAATCAAGAATATTTTTCTGTACTCAACACTTCATTTAACTGAGGTCCGCTAAATATATAACTCCCAAAGAATGGCAATATTACAGTAAAAAAGTGTTATAGTCTCATTTTAAAACTGAACTATTTCTTCCATGGGGGTAGAGAGCCATACATACTTTACAATTTCATTTGTGTAGGGAACAGGATGAGGAAACTCTCTCTACCAATGTAGACAGGCAGCTGCTTTGCAACTTAATATGCTTAGATGGTTGTCTGGGGGCTTGGAGACTAAGTAACTTGCCCTGACTCACATGGGATGTATGTATCTGAGGCAAGACTTGAAACCAGGGTCTCTCTTGCTCCATGGTCTTCACTGTTGTGCCATGTTGTTTCTTGGTTCCATAAGCATATTAAATACTGTTCATTCTAGTTAGTGGCTAGTGTTTTGCATGTCTTTATATTTTTGTTATTTATTTCATGTTTGCAACGTGAAAGGACCATTAGAAATTTATACATTTGACTTAATTTTACACTTCTGTTGTAGAGGAAAATTCCTTAATTTAATTCCTGAGGAGGAGAAATGGATTGTGTCACATTGCATTTGGGAGATTGTGCACTGCTTTTACATATTACAAACTGCTCATTGCCATAAAAACTCATCTTTTTAACATCATATTTCTCCTGGTGATGCTGCTATATGACCACAAATTATGCAACACAGTGATTACAGCATTGACCTAAAGGTCAATTTGAAAGATGAATGTTGTGTGCAAATAGACTGCAGCAAATGACAGCTTCCTTCAAGAAGTTTTATATGAGACAGGAACATGCACACACATATATATGTATATATATGTATGTATGTGTGTATATATATATATATATATATATATATATATATATTTATAATATGCAAAAGTGATGGAGAACAGATGGAAGACCCAAATGGTAAGTTGGTACTCCTGAGGTAGCTGAAATTAAAAGGAAGGAGTCTAGGTTGTTAGGTAGTTTCTGTATGAAGAATCAATGAGAATGTAGACATGACTCATTCAGGATGAGCTATGGTAAGATGTCAGTCTTATATAAAGATGTAATACTGTGGAGTGAGGTTATGAAGATATTAACCAAGGCATATTGTTTTCTGTTAAATATAATTCATGTGACATTCCAACATTTTTTAGTCTTGGCATCTTAGTGTAGCTAAATTCAGAGAAGCTAATCTCTAGATTGACTGAAATGTAATTTTTTTTTCAGATGCAGTATCTTTCAAAGTCTTGTCTACTAAGATTATAGATAGGTTGCAATTGGTGTCAGTAGAAGAAGTCCCCCTATTAACGAAATATCAAGTATTTGAAGTATTTAGAAGAACAGATAAGTAATGGAATCAGTCAAAACATTGATGGATTTATTCTTGACAAGAGAAATAAACATAGACCTTTAATTCACTGATTTGTTAATATTCCCTTCCCCATTATTATTTCTTCTTTGGATACTTATCTATGACATGCCACATATTTTAAGTATTTGTGCATGATCCATTAATCACTGGATCAGTGTGTGTGTATGTGTGAGAGAGAGAGAGAGAGACAGAGACAGACAGAGAAAGAGAGAGAAAGAGAGAGAGACAGAGAGAGAAAGAGAGAGAGAGAGAGAGGAAGAGAGAGAGAGAGAGGTCTAGGCCTACGTCCCTTCAGAGGCAGTTAGATGGCACAGTGCATAGTCAGGAAACCTCGAATTCAGATACAGCCTTGGCAACTTCATAGCTGTGTGACCCTGGGCCAGTCGTTTCACCTCTGCCTCACCGTTATCAGCTGTCAGATGGGGATAATAAAAGCACCTAACCTCTTCTTGGTAACTCAGTCACAGGAGTTGTTTTGAGTATCAAAGGAGAAAATATTTAAGCATTTAGCACATAACAAGCACTCAGGGAATCCTTCCTTCTTTCTTCCTTCCATCCTTCCATCTGGTTTTTGTTTTTTTTGTCTTAGGAAACATAGTCTTGAGGGCATGATTGGCTACAATTTTCTAAGGACCATCTCCTGCTAAAAATTTTAAAATAAATACTCATTGTTTATCAATTTACGAAAACTTTGTAGAACCCCCAGAGAGCTGAGGATTTAAAATGAGGGTTGTTTTCTTCATGTAATTGAGAGACAGCTTGGATATATAGCTACTCTCAGAGCCAGGAGAACCTTGATAGTATCCAATCTTGTCTGTAACAAATTGAGGGCTATGTGACCCTAAACAGATCACTTAAGACCATAAATAACACAGAAAGTGCTGATGTCTGTTGATAAAGAGAGGTTCCAAAACCAGGAATTCCTTGTTAAAGGGACCTACCTCAAAGGCCAAACCCTTCATTTACAGATGAGAAAACAGAGGTCTAGGGAAATATAGGGAGTGTCAGTAGTGATGACTGACAGCTGTAATTACATACAGAAGGCACTTACTTTAATTTTACATGTTTTCTGAAGTTTTAAAATGACTTCACAAATTGATGACAATTTGTACCTCCATTCTCTTACTCTGTAATCAGTACTTAACTCTTATGACTATATAACATTGTATTGTATCTATTGTATCTCACTGCCTCCTTCAGATAATGTTATGTTTAAATAAGAATCAAGACCTTTAAAAATTCACTTACATGATAAAACTTTTCATTATAATCATGTTTTCATGGACATTTTTCAAAGATGTATTTTTTAGAGTTTCATAAAGTATCACATCATATTTTTACTGATATAGTTCCTCAAAGAGTATACGTAATTTAGCCTTACCTTGATAATTAAACTTTATGCTTATCACTATAGTAATTACACCTTGCTCTAGTGTAGATATTAGCTGCTAGATAAGTGACCCTAGACTACTGTGATTCTGTACTTTGGACTGTCTTCGTTTCCTGTTTTATTATAACTTGATACTAAGAGCATACTGCTGCTTCCAAATCTGCCACTTTATTTTTATACATAATAATCTGTCCTCTGGGTGTCTCCCTGTCTCCTACAAAGTAAAATACATGGTTTTTATGGTGACATTTCACAGCTGAGAAGGTGGGGTTTTTTTGTATTGTTGCTTAGTTCAGGAAATTCCACTGTGTTTCAGATCAGGCTTAATCCATTTAAAAGGTTGACCTCGAGATTAATGGGGCATTCGTTTTACCGTGGTTGTTATGTGGAGATAATGTTTTATGATTTACTTAACATGACATTTCAAAGCAATTTTCTGTATATATATTTCTAATCTAATAATGACAAGAACAACATTTATTATTGTGGGGGCAATTAATATCTTTGCTTTTGTGTGCTTTGCTTTTAAAAATGAGTGTCATAAACTTTTTTCTTCTCTTCAACCATCTTTTATTCACTCCATCTCCTTATAAGGCTAACCTTTTTACACGTGCTCCTGACCGCATTCTAAAACCTCTTCTTTTCTCCTACTGCTTTCCTTTCTTTTACTTCAGTTTCCACTCCCACCTCATTTCTTTTCAGTCCATCTACTAACATGCTTAAGTCAACCTTAGCCTAAAACACAACTTTCTGTCCTGCCCTCCTGAGCTTTTCTTTCACCACCAGCCTTAGTAAAAGAGTAGTCTACCCTTGCCTTTTCTAGTTCCTCACTATCCATTTGCTTATTTGCTAATTTTTTATCACTGTCTCCATTACAGTCATGAAACTTCTCTCTGAAAATCATCATTTCCCCATTTCAAGAAGGCCTTTACTACTTTCCCTTGTTTTTAAAAAAGATTCCTTTTAGATATTAAATAGTCTTAATTAAAGTGTCTCATATTTATCTGAAACCCTTGACTAGAGAAGCCTAATGATTTAATGGAAAACACTGAAAAAGGTATAAAATATGGTTACAGAGCTCCAAATGTATAGGGTTTTGGTCTTTTTTAATTCAGGTGAGAAACCAAACAATCCTGGCTGAGAATTCCTGGTAGTATATAGAACACATAAGTGTCTAAAATTTTCCCAGTGGATCAGGTGAGACATAGGGCATTCCTAATGGGAATCTGGGTAGAAATTTCCAGTGAATCTCTGCATCACAATGAGCACTTGAGTTTTCATCAGTGGAACATTACAACACATAAGCAATATAAATGGAAGTCCTGACTCTCCTCTCTCACTAGGACAAAACAGCATAGCTTGAAAGAGACCAAACTCAAGAAAGCTTCAAAGAGATGTAAGGCTCCCCAAAAGAGATCAAACACTTAAGGTGTTTTATTTAGGATATCTGAGTCAGCAAAAAAACTACATACAGTGTATTTGAAACACATAAGGGCAAGATGTCTAGATTCATTCCAGTTAGTCAATAAACATTAGGTGCGTACTATGTTCCAGGCACTGTGCTATGTACTAGACAGACAAAGAAAGGTAAAAGATGGTCTCTGCCCTCCAGGGCAATCTAAAAAGGAAATCTAAAGGGGGAAGACAACATGCAAAAGAAAGCTGGAAAGGGATAAGGAAGTACTAGATGAGGAGCCATGATGGACAAATCCAAAGCAGTCCAGCCAGTTGGAAAATGAAAAGTTAGCCAGTCTGGGCACTCTTCTTACATGGAAGTTCAGGGAGGAGCTTGCTGATCTACTCTCTAATCAGAGGGACTCCTAAGAGGGTACTGATGAAGTATGAGTTCCAGGGCTGATGTGATTTTGCAGGATGATGAGGTTCATGGATGGGCCATAATGGAAAAGTTCAGGGGAGTACTCCTAGATGGGATTTATCACACAGAAGGCTAATAGACTGGATCTGATTAAAAGTTTTCAAAAATTAACATGGATAAGCAACCGTATTGTGATCTGGAAATTTGTTAGGCACTAGTATTCTAGGCATACAGTATTCACACTCCCTTACTCCTTATATCAACCTTCATCCTCATAATGGAAACAATAATACAACAGATTATCAGTATTTGGCATTCGACCATATAAAAGTTACCTGGTCTAATCACAGTCTGAGAACAAAAGAAAAAAAATACTATTTTCTCCAGTGTATCTTTACAATATTGGGACATCTAAAGAAAAGATTCCCAGGTGGAGGAGCTTTCCCGAGGGTCTCAGTAATGGATCAGTAACATTGACATTGTCCCCTACCAAAGACATGTAGATAATTGATGACTATATTATTAAAAGAGAAGGAAATATAGAGTCAAATAAGCAAAAAAAAAAATCTATCAAGCACATTGTTCTGTGACAGGTTCTAGGGATAAAGATATAAAAATGAGATAGATCCTGCTCTCAAAGATTAGAGAATCAGAGTGAGAACTGGAAGGATCCATAGAATACAATCAAGTCTATCCCCCTCATTTTACAGATTTTTTTTAGTGAGGAACAAATTCACAGATAGTAAATACAATATACATATGTGTGTGTGTGTGTGTGTGTGTGTGTGTGTGTGTGTGTGTGTGTGTGTAAGCAGTACAGAGTGATAGGGGTGGGGCATAACATCTGGGGAAATTGGAAAAGGCATTTTGAAAGAGATGACACTTGCGTTGAACATTGGAAGGAGGTAGGACTTCTGAGAGGTAGAGATGAGGAGAGAGAACATGACAAGCAAGGGGGATAGCCTATGTAAAGGCATGGAAATGGGAGATAGGTTACCAGACTTACTGCACATCATCACCCTTAATGTACTCTGCATTTCAGACCAACTGGCTTCCTTGCTGTTCTCACATGCAACATTCCATCTCTAGTTTCCATGCTATACAATGTGATGCAGTGAGAAAAAGCAGTACAGACTATATTTCCCCTCCAAAGCTGTTCTATGAGTAAATGCACTAGTCCAAGATCAGTAAATCTAAGGGGGAAAATGACAGTGAGCCCAGATTAACATCAAGAAACAGTTGTTGACACTAGTAGCAAGGTCCAAGGAAGAGGACAGAGCCTTCCAGTGGAAGGACTGAACAGGGAACTGGAGCTACGCATTAGAGCAAGAAGTCCATGATTTAACTCAGAAAGGGGACTGTAGAGAGCAGAACAGATGTTATCTGGCAGTTCTTTCATTCATATTTAATAATCAGGTTGCAGATCTGCTGCAAGCTAAGGAAGGAACATTTTTCTAGGAGTGGTGTACTAGACTCAGGACTTCCTAAACTTTTTTCCACTCACAATCCCTTCTGCATTTCATAAACTGTGGTAAAAGTTTTTAAATGTTTCAGAATTGTTCATTTTTATAATGTTGATGTTAGTGGATTAATTATTCTCTTGGGTATGCTCACTTCACTCTATATCTGTTCATATAAATCTTCCCCAGGTTTCTCTGAAACTGTCCTTTCCTCTTATGGTACAGTGGCATTTCATTTTATTCATGTACCATAATTTGCTCAACCATTGCCTAATTAATGAGTACACCTTCAGTTTCCTGTTCTTTGCTACTATAAAATGAGCGGGTATAAATAATTTTATACTTAGGTCCTTTTCTTCTTTCTTTGGATCTCATTGAGTGTGTAGGTCTAGTAAGGCTATTACCATGTCAAAAGTTTAATAAAATTTTTGGTGTACTTGCAAATTGCTTTCCAGAATGACTGAACCATTTCATAACTCCACCTGCTAACCACAGCTTCTCCAACAACTGTAATTTTTGTTTTGGTCAACTTACAAGTCTTATGGGTACAAAGTAGGGATTTGAAGATGCTTTAATATACATTTATCTAATTATTACTGAACAGCTAGGTGGCACAGTAGATGGAGTGCCAGGCCTGAAGTCAGGATTACCTGAATTCAAATGTGGCCTCAGGCACTTAACTAGCTATATGACCTTGGACAAACTACTTAACCCTGTTTCCCTCAATTTCCTCATCTGTCCAGAAAACTCCAAATAGGGTCATGAAGAGTTAGACATGACTGAAACAACTACAACTAAGTGTCAGAAGTCCTAGCAATATCCATCCACTCTTGAATATATATGCCATTAGAAAGTAACAATAGTATATACATAGTCAAAATTAGTAAATAGATTTTTAAAAAAATTTCTCTTAAGGTTTGGAATATGTTCAATGCTTCAATATAGTATGTTTAAATAGTAAATTCACAGTATTTTAAAACAAATTATTGGAAATTCATAATATTTTAAAGCAAATAATAAAGCCAAACTATGAATATGCAACTCAAAAAGAGCTGAAAAACTGTCCAGATTGTTCCTGTTCAATTACACTTCCACATACCTCTCCCCCAGAGAGAAACAAGGTATTAACTGAAGCAGAATTGTACATATATTTTCTCTCCTCTTCCCCTTTTTTTCTTTTTTCTTTTCTGTTTCTTTGGTTTATATCTTATTTAGGAATGAAGAAAATTGTGTCATCACTACCAATGAAGTTAACCTAAAATTCCTTTCCTGCTCCTGTTTGTACTATGGTATACAGTTTTCAGTAATTCTCTTTCCTGTTCCATTTTTATGAATGATTTGGAAAAAGATGTAGGTGGTATATTTACCAGATTTGTAGATGACAAAAAACTGGGAAGAATAATATGTTATATAACAGAGACAGTACATAAAAATACCTTAACAGACTAGAACAATGAGAAGCATCTAACAAGATGCAATTACATTTTCCTGGGGTGTAACATGATGAAAGTAGTATTTTGGAAAGATTAATGTAGTGTGCAGAATGGATCTTAAACTGGAAAGGAGAAAGGGAGTGAGTGTGTGTGTGTGTGTGTGTGTGTGTCTGTCTGTCTGTCTGTCTGTCTGTATATGTGCGTGTGTGTGTGTGTGTATGCGTGTGTGAGAGAGAGAGAGAGAGAGAGAGAGAGACATGGGGGGAGAGGAAAAGACAGGACTCATGAAGTGCATGCTATGTGTCAGGCACTTGCCAAGGACTGGAGATACAAATAAAAGGGAAAAAAACTGACCCTCCTGTCAGGAAGCTTACATTCTAATGAAATAAGACAATCCATAGAAGGTAGCTAGAAAGTAGGAGGGGTGGGCAGTGGGGAGAAAGAGTACTTATGTTGGAGCAAAGAAGCTCCCACTCAAGGATTTGGTGAAGAAGTCTGGGCAGTAAGTTAAGCTGGTCATATGTGGGGCCTCGTCTCAGAGTAGAATTTTTTGTAGGATGGGAAGGTGGTTGGTAAGGAAGTAGAGATGTTTGGAGAGTAAATTGAACTGGCTTTTGTTGTTTATTCGTTCATTTATATCCAACTCTTTATAACCCCCATGTTCTATAGCATGCCAGGCCCTTCTTTCTTTCACTGTCTCCCAAAGTTTTCCAAGCTCATGTTCATTGCTTCCATTGCTTTCATTTCATCCTCTGCTAGGCCCTTCACTTTTTGCCATCAATCTTTCCCAATATTGGGGTCTTTCCACTGAGTCCTGTCTTCTCATTATGTGGCCAAGCATTTAAGGTTCAGCTTCAGTATTTGTCCGTCTAATGGGTAGTCTGAATTTATTTCTTTAATTGATCTCCTTACTACAAGGAGATGTCTGCTTTTTTGTATGCTGTCCAGATTGCCACAGCTTTTCTTCCAAGGAGCAAGCATCTTTTAATTTCACAACTGCAGATACTATCTGGAGCAATCTTTGAGTCCAGGAATATAAAATCTGACACCGTTTCCATTTCTTCTGCCTCATTTGCCAGGAAGTAATGGACATTGCCAAAATCTTAGTGTTTTGTTTTTTTAATATTAAGCTTCACGTCAACTTTTATGTTCTTATCTTTGACCCTCATCAAGAGCTTCTTGATTCTTCTCCACTTTCTGGTATCTGCATATCTGAGATTGTTAACCTTTCTTTCAGCAACTTTAATTTTCACTTTTGATTCATCTAGCCTGGCATTTTACATGATTTACTCTGCATATAAACTAACCAGATAAAATGACAATATACAGCCTGTCGTACTCCTTTTCCAGTCTTAAACCAATCAGTTGTAACATTTTTGGTTCTAAGTGTTGCTGTTTGACCCATATACAGGTGCCTCAGGAGATGAACAAGGTAATCTGGAATTCTCTATGAGGACTTGCCTTATTTTGCTGGGATTCACACAGTCAAAGACTGTAATGTAGTTAATGAAACAGAAGTAGGTGTTTTTTTCTGGAACTCCCTTGCTTTCTCCATAATCCAACAAATGTTGGCGTTTTGGTCTCCAACTCCTCTGCCTCTTTGAAAACCAACCTGCATGTCTGGTAATTTTTGATTCTCTTATTACTAAAGCCTACCTTGCAGAATCTTAAGCATTACCTTGCTGGCATGTTGATTAACTTGAACATTCCTTGTCATTGCCTTTCTTTAGAATTGGGAGGTAAACTGATCTTTTCCAATCCAGTGGCCACTATTGAGTTTTCCAAATTTGTTGGCCTACTGAGTGCAGCATCATCTTTTAGGATTTTAAGTAGCACAGTTGGAATTCCATTGCCTCTACTACCCTTATTGTTAGAAGTGCTTCCCAAAGCTCACTTGGCTTCATTGGCTCTAGTTCAATAAGCACACCATCATGGTCATTGGTAATGTTGAGATCTTCTTGTATAGTTCTTCTGTATGTTTTTGCCGTTTCTTAATCTCTTCTATTTCTGTTAAGCCATTGCCATTTTTGTATTATGTCATGGCCATTTTTCCATGGAACATTCCCTTAATATCTCTCATTTTCTTGCTTTCCCATTTTGTTGTTTTCTTCTGTTTCTTTGCATTGATCATTTAAGAAAACCTTCTTATCTCTCCTTGCTATTTTCTGGGATTCTGCATTCAGTTGGGTATATGTTTCTCTTTATCCTTTTGCTTTCACTTTCCTTCTTTCCTCAGCTATTTATAAAGCCTCATTAGATAGCTGTTTTGCTTTCTTACTCTTCTTTTTCTTTGGGATATTTTTTATTGCTGTCTCCTGTACAATATTGTGAACCACCCAGTTCTTCTGTACTACCTGGGGTCATGCATCCCCATCTTTACCTCAGCCACATTCCGTCTTACTAGCCATGTGCATACTTATCTGTCACGCAGAGTCACTTTCTTCAATTTTAGAAAGATAAACATGCATTTTCAACATTTCATTATTAAATTAGAATCCTTTAAAGATAAAAATTTGTAGCAATTAAGAATCTGATGCCATTTAGATTTGCTGTTACTAAGGAAAACAGGGAGATTTGTCATTGGGAACTTCCTGGCTATAGGAACTAAAGAAGTTGAAGTGTAGGGCGAATGAATGCAATCATATAAAAACATATACTCAAGGTCTCTTGAGACATGACTTCTCTCTACCACCTCCTAAGAGGGTTAGAGTAATCTGGACACCAGTTGTGAGTTGGTGTTCTTTTATATCCGTTAGCAAGAGCTATAGTTCATCTTCATTCTCATCTTTTTCCTTCTCATATATCTTGTATCTCAGTCTTTAAGCCTTAGAATTTGCCATGTCCTCTAGTAAGGTTGTGGATCTAAGTTGGTACTTGCTGAAGATTACTTCAGTTACCAGTTAAAACCCTTGACCACATTCCATTGGCAGGAACAAAGGAAATGAGCACAGGCAGTAGCAATAGTTCTAGAACTTCCACCCATCGCTCCTGTATGACCTCACTCTATAGACTACGCTACACCATAATACTTCACAGAACTTAAAGGTATTAAGGTGATCTTGTTGATTTTAGGAAAAGTGTTCTTGATTTGGAACTATGCCCAAAGAACTATAAAACTGTGCATCCCTTTTCATCCAGCAATACCACTATTAGGTTTGTAATTGATGGGATGCCCATCAACTTGGGAATGGCAGAATAAGTTGTGATATATGAATATAATAGAATACTATTATTCTATAAGAAATGATGAGCCAGCAGATTTCAGAAAAACCTGTAAAGATTTACATGAACTGATGCTGAGTGAAGTGAGCAAAGCCAGGAGAACATCATACACAGTAACAGCAGCAGAACAGTGATCCAAGACAATTCCAAAAGACTTGTGATGGAACATGTTATCCACATCCAGAGAAGGAACTGTGGAGTCTAAATGCAAACTGAAGCCTATTATTTTCACTTTTTTGTTTTGTTTTTCTTCTTTCTCATGGTTTTTTCCCTTTTGTTCTGATTCTTTTACAACATGACTAGTGTGAAAATATAGTTAACATGATTGTACATATATTACCTCTATCATTTTGCTTTCTGTTTTGGGAAGCACGGAGGAAAGAGAGGGAGGGACAAAATTTTGGAACTCAAAATCTTAAAAAAAATTGAATCTTCAAAACTATCTTTACATGTAATTAGAAAAATAAAATACTATTAAGTGCAAAAAAGTTTAGAAACAAAAAAGTATGCTTGGATTTTTATCACCACATGACTTTTATTTGTAACACTCATATCAAAAATGATGGAAGGAGCAATATTTAACTGGCAAATATTATAAGATTGGTTCTTAGCTAGATGTTAACCCTATAATTTTTTTATTAAATGTGGCCCCATATAACTTCATAATATGTTATATTTATGTCATATCCTTTGGACAAAATGAAACAGTGTTTGCATTTTCAAAAAAAAATGTCAATTTGTGCATTCTTTGGAGAGAGTTATCATTTTAAAATCTTTCCACATATCATTTCCAGCAATTAAATTACAAATTTCTTTTAGGACCTGAAAAATATACCTTTGCTGATATGTAGGAAAAGGGATTCATGTAACATTTAAAACAAAGGAAAAAAAGTTGTACAATTGATAGTAAAGAGGTAAAAAGAAAAGCATATAAGATTAATGCAAAGATGAGAAAATATGGGAAAGAAAATGCCTTAGAACCGATCTCATGATAGACCAACAAATTTTAACTGATCATTGTACCAGAATATATTTATTAACTTTTAATTTTCCATTTTAAAATGTTTTTGTAGCATTTATCTTACAGTCAGCATCTAACACAAAAGTATGCTACTTGTTTTAATATGTTTTATATTCTCTTTGTGAAATTTTTTGTTGTATTCATGTGACAATGGCCATTGTCTTTCCTTTAATATTGCCAGAGTCTTTTATCACTAAATATCTTGAAACCTATGTTTGCTTTAGAATCTGTTTCTCTTCCAGGATTCCAATGGCCTGTTATATTGCCTTGGGCTTTGGTTTTGTAACAGTTCTCCCACTTTCATGTTTTTTTCTCTCCCCAAAGCAGTCTATTTAAAGTTGCAAATAATCTGTGGGTTTGCTTAATTTAGAAAACTATTTTAAAAGGTATATGTGTACTATATTCTAATTATTTTTTTAAAAATAACCTCAAGAACTGTTACCAAGAAATTAGAAATTCATGCTGTATAGATGGATCAGATTCCTCCTGTGTCAGTTTTCTGGTATTTGATAAGGCACATAAAGCAGTTGGGAAAGAAAGCATGTCACTGGTATCCATGGTAACTGCGAAGATACTCTGGAACTCAGAGGGATAGAGTAAGCCACAGTAATAGGTCTCATTATAAGGGCAAAATACATAAAAGGTTCAGGCATATGCCTTTTAATTAGTTACTAAAAATAACTAGAACTAGAGAAGATACATACAATATTTCATGCTGTTAGAAATATTATAGACAACTTTAGAAACTTAAAGATGTGTTAAAACTGATAGTCTTTTTTATTTTGCCAACTTAAGAAGTGTACTTACTCTGCAAGTACCAGTGGGTTGTTATTTTTTAAAAACATACCTAAGTCATAAGTACATACTGATTAAAAAAGACAACAAGACTTAATCTCATAAGACTACAAGTTTGTGAACTTTCATATCAGTGTTAATTCCTGTACTTAGCCA
This sequence comes from Potorous gilbertii, assembly GCA_028658325.1. Classification (NCBI taxonomy): domain Eukaryota; kingdom Metazoa; phylum Chordata; class Mammalia; order Diprotodontia; family Potoroidae; genus Potorous; species Potorous gilbertii. The sequence continues at coordinate 595,320,494 of CM053770.1, read as the reverse complement.
AGTTCTTCAGTATTGCCTCTAAAGCCTTCCTTTGTATTTTATCAATATACCTAAGTTAAGGTACATTTAATGCATGGGGTAGACAAGATTAATACATTTGTAGTTTGAAAGTTAAGTGAGAATGAGGTCAAAAGTCTTACCTTTCATATATAAATTATTTTTATTTCTTTTTTGGGGAAGTGGTAAACTTGGATTAAATCAGAATTCAGAAAAGTAAAATTGAATAACAAGTATTTTGCATTATAGATTTATAGTGGATAAAATAATTTAATAATATTTTTAAGGAAAAACATATGAAAAGTAAATTCTTTTATAGATCTCTCTCTGATGGAAAGTTTTCCTCTTTGAATCATGGTTTGTAAAAAATAATCTTGTATTGCATTGCAGTTCAAAGGATTATTTCTTCACTGTTGCTATAGAAACTAATTCTGGTGCAGCTGTGATTGCTAATCAAAATTCTAGCCTACTTCCCTTTCCTTATACTTTTATTTTATCTTTCATTAAAAATTAGAAATTTCTTCAATGATAAATTCATGACAGTGGCTAAAATATCACTGAAAGAAGAGATTTTCATATTTTAGTCTTTTTATTTTGATCTGACATTCTTATTGTATAGCTTCAATTTGATTGAAGAAACAAAACAAAGCTTTTATTCCCCCTGAATCACAAAGGTCCATAATTGTCATAGAACATCAAATATGTAATATGTACTGCTTGATAATTGTAATCATTGCTATTTCAAATGATAATTTTCTAAAGCATCTGGCCAAATGAAATTGTATAAAATTAAAACAATAAAATTCTTTAGAAATTTTAGTTGCAATATTACCAAAAGGTAAAGTAAATGCTTTATTCTGATAAAAACTGATATTACTCATGTTTCTAGTTTGTCTTAAGTAAATTCTAATTAGATTGTTTGTTCTTTGCCTTCATTGTCATGAGCTGCCAAAACAACAAATTGTTGGCATCATCAGCATAAGTCTTTAGACATTTTTAACATGTCAGAATTGAATTATGTATATTTTATTAAGTATTGTATTACATATATTATGTATGTATTATAGTATTACATGTTGAACTTGACTTCATTAATGAACTTTATTCTTAGATCCAAAGTTCAATTCTAAGAAGAAAAAGAGGAAACAACTCCACATAAATTGTTTAGCTTGATATTTATAAAAGACCAGTAGGGATTATAAGTAATAATTTTATATTAAAGAACAAATTTCATGTAGTAGAAAGTAAAATTAATAAAATTATACCAGTATTTGTGATAATTGAAATGGAATATGTGTAGTTTATATTTTGATTTAGGATTTTAAAATGTTCAATGAAAATTCATTACCAGCAATTACTTTGTTTTAATAAATACTTTATCAATGATTCTTTTTAAAAAAATTATTTTCTAATAACCACAACCCTTCTGAGACTAGAATTAATTTAAATAATCTTTATGACCACTAATCCATCTTGTACAGTTAATGTTTTTATTGAATTATTCAGAGTTATGATGTCTTTCAGTGTTATTTACCTTTATCATGTATATTGTTCTTGGTTCTGTTTGCTTCACTTTGCATCAGTTCATACAAGGCTTCCCGTGTGAAGCAGGTATTGCTGCATGATGGACACATGTATATGTGTATAAGATTTGTCTTCCCTGCCATATCAACCACTGAACTAAAGTATGAAATTGCTTTTCCCCAGCTGATTCTCTTGTGTTCCAGAAAAACATTTTCTTTACCGTTTACAAGTGTCTCTTGATATGTCAATGTCATTCAAAAACACCATTTATAATTTCTGTTGCACTAATAGGATGGACCTCTTTGTCTACATGCAGTCTTTTTTTTTATCATACGTACTGCTTGTTAATAAGATATCAAAGAAGGAATTTGTTTTATTTTTTCAAAAATTTATCTTTCGTAAAGTGCACTGTTGGACTTTGTCTAAGACCTATACACTATTCATCATCAGAAGATGATGCTCCTCAGCATATCAAGCTACAGTTTTGTGCACATTCTACTTCACGTTTGACTTTGAACACAATTCCATAAACAAAAACATTCAAAACTATATATACAATATTACAATTATATCAAGGGTTTACATGGTGGATCACTAATCAACTTTTTCATAAGATCTTTTTGTAATAATATTTCATTCTAAAGGACCCTGGATTGTAGTTAGATCAATAAGGTAACAGAGCAGGAAGAGGGTAAAAATACACACAAATACATGAAGATTATGCTTAATTTGCCTAGCCATAGATTAGTTTTGCAATTCCCAAGCAAGTCAGTGGTTCTGATAGGATCCTTCCATGTAATAAAATTTGATGAAATCATTAATACAGTACATTAATAGTAGGAATATGTGTGGCACCTTTGAAAGTTTAAAGGCATAAAACATCTTTGGTGTGATAAATCAGTAATTTTTTTGATTTTATGAGACTGTAACATTACTGTATTCAAGAAGAGGTAATCTATATTGATTTTGATTAAACCTGAAGGAAGAATTTGATTCACTGGCATCTTTCAAGGTAGAAGTTGTTAATTATTACCCAAAAAGTACACTTTTTTATATAGTACAATTATTAAAAGGATAAACATCTCATGAATAAGTTCTTCCCCCAAATGCTACAAAATTATTCTCTAATGGCATGATTTTCTAACCCTAAATGTCATGTTTCCCTTTAAAAGTCAACTACATCTACACATGTCAGTTTTGTCTTTTCAATAAATTTTGGGTCAAAGATATGGCTACCTCCAGATCTTTTTTATTTAGAATCATTCATGTAGAGTGTTTTCTTTGTGTGATAATTTAAGTGGATACACTCTATGATTTAGAAGTTGTACAGATTTAAGTGGTTTTTTTGAACTCTGATATTATAAAAGGGAAGGCAATATTGTGTGGATCCATCTACATTTTCCTGCTCTGTGAAATAGGCAAGCCTTGTGAATAGAAAACTGTAAAGAATCAGAAGATGTGGGTTCAAGTTCTTCCTCGAATGAAAAGTCATTGTGACCGTGGGCAAATTACTTAATGTTAGTAATTGTCTGTGAAGGTGCTGATCTGCTTTGGTAAAGGAAGCTCCTCACTAGGGCTTCCCTTTGATGAAATCACAAGTCTGATCCAAAATGAGGTAGGCAGGGCAAGCATTATTCTTCTTTTATAGATGATGAAGATGAAGTCCATAGCGAAGAGATGATTTGCCTAACATTATGTAACTACTAAAAATTAGCCTGATTTCCATGCTTCCGACTGATTGCTGGTGCTCTATCTAATATACCATAGTAGCCCTCAATAAATAGTTTTTGATTTGATTTAAAATAGCAAAAGAAAACACACAAAAGTAAAATATTTCAGAAAATAAAAAATTTCAGTAAATATTTCAGAAACTGAAATATTTAAACTGTATTCTTAATATTCTGTAGTATGATTATTTAGTTACCAGTTACATACATTGTCATTCCTTATTTTGGAATGCAACTCAGAAGATTAATAATGTTTTTATATTCCACATAATTCTTACACAAGCAATGTGTTTGAGAGCTTGGTGTACAAATTTAACTCATGAGTTTCAAATTGAGAAACACATGAACTTATAATTAATACCCTGTAGACTGTTTAATTTCAATGCCCTTTAAAACATTTATTTATCTGTTTGTTTTGTGTGAGGCGCTATGCATCAGTGCTGGGGATACAAAAGAGGCAAATGTAGTTACTGCCCTCAAGGAGCTGCCTTTCTAACTGGGAAGCCAACTTGAGAAAGCTATATAGCTAAAAGATTTTTAAAGGGGATAAATTGGAGGTCATCTCTGACGAAAGGCACTGTCAGCAGGGGAGAGGAGAGTGGAGTTAGAAAAGGCCTCTTGCATAAGGTGGGATTTGCACTGAGTTCTAAGCAGGAGTGTTATATTTGAGCAGTAGCAGAAACAATGGTAGTAAAGGCCAATGCTGCTAGATTGTAGAATAAGTGACATGAAGTAGAATGTAGGAAGGATTCAGATTGTGAAGGGCCCACAAGGGATTCTCTGTTTTATCCTATAGATAGAAGGGAGCCATTGGAGTTCACTGAATAGAGAAGTGAAATGGTCAGACCTGTGCTTTGGGAAGATTACTTTGACAGCTGAGTATCGAGGATGGACTAGAATGGGGAGATAAGGCAATAGTTCAGGCATAAGATGCTGAGGGCCTGTATCAGGGCAACAGCTTTTGTGAGAGGAGATATGGAGACATGCAAGAGGTATTACATAGATAGAAACAAGACTTGGCAACAGATTGGATAGGGGAGACAAGAGAGAAGAGTTGAAGAGGACTCTAAGCTTGTGAGCTAGTTTGGGAAATGTTGAATTTAAGGTATCTGTAGAACATCCAGTTCATGATATCTAGTTGGTGATGTGAGAGTAAAGTACAAGACAGGACAGGGCTGGATAAGTTGATTTGAGTTTTGTTGACAATTATTTTTATCAATGTGAAGGAATACCCCCAAAGTTATCTTATTTGTATTTTTCTTATTAATAGTGGGCTTGGCCATCAAAGTAGCATTGACTTGATAGAATGTGATTAATGACTATAGTACAGCAATGACAGTATATATCCTATTTAGAAGGAACAGCTTAGCTAAAAATGAAATAGGACTGATGAAATAGGACTCTTCAAATAAGGATTAGGGAAGCATGGTGGTGAACATTGGGTTAAAGATCAAAGGAGAGAAAAATAGAAAATCCCTGTCATCAGCATTAAATATTTTTCAGCCCAGCCAAAATGGATATATAGCAGATCTGATATTCAGCCTAGATGCATTTGGTTGGATGTACCCCACGATTCTATATTGATAGCTTCTACTCTTTCTGTATTCTATTTCTTGGTGATCTCATAAGCTTCTAAAAATTCAGTTATCATGTCTATATAGCTAACTCCCAAATTTACATATCCGACTTCTATCACCAACTTTCTATTGTACATCTTCCCTGAGTGTCCGATGGCATCATATAAAAGAAAAGCCATCATATAAAAAAAAAAATCACGTCATTTTTTTCTCTAAAGATACTGCTTCCACCTTTACTATTACTGTTCAGCACTTTCATCTGGGCCTGCAACTTTAACTCACCCTTGACTCTCAACTCTCACTGGATCCATATGGCCAGTTTGTTTGGTCTTGTTGTTTCTGCCTTCACATCTCTTGTTTCCATCGCCTTCTCTCCACTTATGCAGTCACTATGCTGGTTTAGGTCCTTTTAACTTGGGGCACAGAATCTTGCAATAGTCTCTGCTTAGTTTTCTTGTCCAATTTCTTCCTACTCCCTTCTTCACTTGGCTGCCAGAGTGATTTCCTACATCTCCTGCTACAACATGTTTTCTTCCCTACTTAGTAAGCTTCAATGGTTCCATACTGCAGCTAGGATTCAAAGTGAAACCCTCTCCATTCAGCATTTAAAGCCCTTTACAACCTGGCCTCTTTCTACCCTTCCATCCTTTTTACACTTTACTCTCCTCTGTCAACTCTAAAATCCAGTGACACCAGCCTCTTGCTGTTTCTCTCACATGATATTCCATTTCCTGTTTCTGTGTCTTTTCTCTGGCTGCCTACGCTGCCTGGTTTATTCTTCCTCTTTACCTCTGCCTTCTGTTTTCTGTATCTGTAGAGGTAAAAGAAGAGGAAAGGTAAAAGGAGGAAGGGGGTGGAACATGCTATTTCCATAATGTGGGTGAGATTATACAAACATGAAGGAGGAGGTGAGGAGACCTCATTCCTATAAACCTCAGGTGAACCTCCCTTTATTTGAAATGCACAGAGTTTTGGATATACTCAGACATACATTTTGATGTAAAAATATGACAAGCATAAATAAGCAAGGATAAGAAGGGAGAATAGTTGAGAGAGAGTAATACCTGGAAGTTAAGATAATTCTAGGGCAGCTAGGTGACACAGTGGCTAGAGTGTGGAGTCAGAAAGACTCATCTTCCTGAATTCAAATCTGGTCTCAGACACTTACTGTCTGTGTGACCCTGGGCAAGTCACTTACCCTGTTTGATTCAGTTTCCTCATCTGTCAAATGAGCTGGAGAAGAAAATGACAAACTACTCTAGCATCTTTGTCACAAAGAGTTGGACAGGACTGAGACAACTGAACAACAGAAATACTGCGAAGCAAAACAAACTTCCTGATCTTCCAGAAAATATTAAAAGGGGAACTGAAAAGAAAAGGGGGGGGAGAATTAGAATCTAAGTAGTTGCCTTAGATTTCTTGTAAGACAATTTGGGCATGATTGGTGATATATGAATGTAATGGGGTGTTGTTATGTTGTGAGAGGTAACAAAAGAGATGATTTCAGAAAATCCTGGGTGATATGAACTAATGTGGCGTGCAATGGGCCTGAGCCTGCCAGGGAAGGAAAAGAGCTTCCTCAGCCCTACCCCTCTTGAAATAACCATTACTTTTTGCTCCCTTCTAGCACCTCCTCTGGGCTTCTCCACCTCCACCTCTACATGCTATTTCACCTGAGGCTGTCCTGTGCAAGTATCTCCCCCTCACACTTTTCAGCTAAAGTTGAAGCTCTAAGGTTCATGACTTCATTATTGACGTACTTCCATCCCAGTGATCCTGAACCCCTGGCTGTCGTTGTTCCAACCCCATTCCCTGTCCCTCAGTGACTGTTACCTTAATCCTATCTCTCACTGCCACCAGCTCTTCCCTGCCCCACAAAGTACTACTTTACAGCTACTCATTCCTTCCATTGTGCTCTTTGGAATGCCTGCTCCATAGATAACAAACTTGATTTTACCTTAAACTTTTTCATTTCTTATTCCTTCAATCTTTTTGAAGTCTCTGAAACCAAGTCCACTCCTGATGACATAGTCTCTGACCATGCTTTCCAGCACTGGAAATTTTCACTCATACTGCTCACTGTGCATATTTACCACCTATTCAAGATTCTGGTACTTGTTAAACACAGATCCACGGGAAAGTCTCCTTCTTTCTTCAGTGAATTCACTGCCTGATTCACACTCTTTTCTTTCCTCTCCAACTCCTCTCTTTGTACTTCAACATACATATTAATACTTCCACAGATACCCTAACCTTACAGTTCCTCAACTTAATCATTTCTCCTGACCTAGTCCTCCATTCCACCTCAGCTACTCACGGACGTGGTCATACTCTGGATTTCAACATTATTCTCTGATGTGCCACTCCCATCTTCACAAACTCTAATATCCCTTTAACTAATCACCATCTCCTTCTCCCTCTACCTTGCAACCTCAGACCTTGATCTTGGTCCTCACCATGACCTCCAATCCCTCCTATTTTCAGTTCTTTCCTAGGTCACTGTCTTGCATGGGCTTTTACTTCCCCATCTTGACTCCTTGGTCAACCACTTCAACTCTACATGGCCTTCTTTTGAGTCCCTTGTGTCCTTATCCTTTAGCTGTTCTTGCCATGCCAAACCTCAGCCATTGTCTTTGCTCCTACTAACATGCTGCTGAATGAAGCTGGAGGAAATTATGAAACTGTATCAACGACATATACAGATTACAGCTGCATCCTCCCTGTGGCGAGTTAGTCCTTTCATGTATTTCCAGATTCACTGTCCCATTTACCACTGAAGATCTTCCAAAACTTGTAATCTTTCCACAAGCGTCCCATGGTTCCCTTTCCTCCCACACTCTTGGCTAAGAACCTTGCCTCATATTCACTAAAAGCATTTGATACAAAGATTTTTTTTCCCATTTAACCACTTCCCTTGTCAGTGCAGAAACTTTTTGGTTTCTCAGCTTATTTATCAATATGTTGAAAAAATATGAAAATATGTGCAATACTTGTGGACATTCCACCTCTATAAAAGAATGAATTGAGAGTGAATTTTGATATCCAGTCTTTCAAGCCATGAATTTTCTTTTTAGTTTTTGCAGCATTCTCTTTTGATTGAGGAGGGGGGATTTCTTTCCATTTACATTGTTTTAGTCATTGTGTATATTTTTTGACTCTGCTTACTTTACTCTGTATCATTTCATATAGATATTTCCATGTATTATTGTATTCATCATTTCTTAAAGCACAATCATGTTCCATTTACATTTATTTACCACAGTTTTTTAGGCATTCCTTAATTAATGGGCTTTGGCTTTGTTTTCAGTTCTTTGCTATCACAAAAAGTACTGCTATAAATATTTTCATCCATATAGGAAACTTTTTCTCAGTCGTTTCCTTTGTGAGCTATGAGTCCAGTCATGGAATCTCTGCATCAAAAGGATACGGATATTTTAGTGAATTGATTTGTATAAATCCAAATTGCTTTCCAAAGTGATCGTACCAACTCATATCTTTCCCAACAATGGATCAGTGTGCCTGTCTTCCCACAATCCCTCCCATTTATGATTGCCCTTTTTTTTTCATCTTCACCAATTTGCAAGGTTGATGAAACCTCAGAGGTGTTTTGAATTTCCTTTCTCTTGTTATTAGTGATTTGGAGCATTTTTTCACATGGTTGTTAATAGTTGAAAATCCTTCTTTTCATAGCTATTAGTTCTTATCCTTGGATTGCTTATCTTTTGGGGTGTTCCATATCTTTGTGTGTGTGTGTGTGTGTGTGTGTGTGTGTGTGTGTGTGTGTGTGTGTATATATATATATATGAATATTTATTCATATATACAGAGATCTTTATGTATATATATTGTTTATATATCTTGCATATTCAATTAGTATTAGAGAAATTTGATGTAAAGATTTTTTCCCATTTAACCACTTCCCTTGTCAGTGCAGAAACTCTTTGGTTTCTCATAATCAAAGTTATTTCTTTTTTCTTTTATAATTGTCTCTCTCCCTTATTTGCATAGGAATACATCTCCTACCTAACCCACACGAGAAGTACACCATCTGCTTTTCTTCTAACTTTTTAATAGAGCTAATAATTTTTAATATTGAATATCAGTATCTATTTAGAATGTATTGTGGAGTATGGTGGAAGGTTTTGGCCTAAGCCTAGTTTCTGCCACATTGCTTTCCAATTTTCCCATGAGTTTTTATTGAATAGGAAGTTCTTTACTAAGTGATTTGTGTTTCCTATTTCATGGAACACTGGGTTATTATTTTTGAGTGTTTCTAATTCTCCTTTTTCTAATCTGTTCTGTTGATCACCTTTTTATTTTTTCTAACCAATGCTAGATGATTTTGATGACTTCTACTTTGTAATATAGTATGGAATATGGAAGTGCTATTCTCCCTTCATCCTGTATTTATGCCTTTAATTTTTAAATTACTTTCTCCTGTCAGTGCAGTTGCTAGCATTTCCAGAACTGTAATAAATAATAGTAGGGAGAGTAGACATCCTTGTTTTATTCCATATTTATTGGAAAATGTTGTAGTGTATTCTCACTGCATGTAATAGATAATTTTTTTAATATTAAAAGGTCCTCTGTGTCTGTATTTTGTAGGGTTTTATATTTTAGCATAAATGGGTTGTAGTTTGTCAAATGCTTTTTTTCCTATTGAGATAGACATGATTTTCAAGGTTTTGATTTTTAATATGATTAATTATGTTGTTTTCTTTATGTTAAATCATCTTTTCATTGCTGATGTAAATATGTCTTGATCATAATGAATTATTTCTCAGATAAATTAACATAGTCTATTTGAAAGAATTTTATTAAAATATTTGAATCAGTATTTATTAATGATATTGGTTTATCCTTCTCCAATGTTTTATCCTTCCCAAGTTTAGATCTTAGGACTGTATTTGCCTCATAAAAAGACTCTGGTAGGTGCTTTCTTTCTCAATTTTCTGAGAATAATTTGTGTGGTATGGATCCTAATTGTTCTTTAAGTGTTTCATAGGATTCTCCTGTAACTCACTCAGTACCGGGAGTTAATTTGTTTCCTCCCTCCCTCCCTTCCTTCCTCCCTTCCTTCCTTCCTTCCTCCCTTCCTTCCATATTTTGGTAGTTCTACAGTTAGTTCTATTTCCTTTTCTAAGGTTGTGTTACTTACGATCTCTATTTGGTCGTCTGTTTGAGTGATTTATGTTTTCAAGATATTCCTTTTTTTGTGTTCTAAGTTTTGTTAGCATAACTGTTCTTGACTATTCAGAAATAGGGTCTGATTATTCTTTTTATTTCTTATCATTTTGTTGTGATTTCACCTTATTCCTTTATTTTATTAATTTTATTTTCTGCCCTCTTTTTCATCAGAATGACTAAATGTTTAGAAATTTTATTGGTCTTTTAAAATAGTCAACTTTTAATTTGTCATTTATATCATTTTTAGTTTCTAGTTTTTTTAAATTTCTCTTTTGATTTTAAATTATCTTTTCGCTAGTGTTTATTTTAAATTTGCTTATTTGTTGACTTCCTAATTTTTAAAATGCATAATCAGTTCATTAATCATCTCATTTTCTATGTTAGTATGCAAAAGGATATGATTTTCACTTGTGTACTGTTTTAACTTAACCCTAATAATTTATTTCATTGTTAAAATTTTCTTTCACCTGATTATTATTTCTATGATTTGTTCTTTAGCTTACTCATTATTCAAAATTTTATTGTTAAGTCTCCATTTGGATTGATGTCTTTTGTTTGTGGCCCTGGACTACTATTTTTGCAGTATTATGGCCTATAAATAATGAATTTACTATTTTTTTACTTTTTTTACATTTGTTTGTACTATCTCTGTGCCCTAAAAATACATAGCCAATTTTAATAAAATTTCCATATAGTGCTGAAAAAATGTATATGTTTTAGCATTTCACTTAGAAGATACCTGACATCTTTTACTTGTTTTTTCAGCGATTTGTTTAGTAACATTTTTCCTTTTGTTGATTTTTCTATTAAATTGCAGTATAATATATGTAAAGTGCTTATCACAGTGCCTGGCACATAGCAGATACTACATAATTGTTTATTTCCTTCTCCCTTCCCTCCCTTTTTAGTAAATTCCAGTGGTTCCCTGTCACCTCCAGGATCAAAAATGAAATCCTTCATTTGACATTCAAAGACATCATAGCCTAACCCCCTCCTACCTATCCAGTCTTTTTATACCTTATACACCTTATTCATGTGCATACGTGCGCGCACTGATGTTCCCCAGACAAGACACTCTGGGCATTTTCATTGGCTATTCTCCTGCGCCTGGAATGTCTTCCTTTCTTACCTCCATGTCCTAGCCTTCCTGCCTTTTTTCATGCCCCAAGTAGGGGTCCCTCAGGAAGCCTTCCCCAACCCAAAACCTCTTAATTCTAGGTTCTTCCCTCTATTGGTTACTTACAGTTTATCATGTGCGTGTGTATGTATATATATGTGTGTGTGTGTGTGTGTGTATACACACACACATATGTATATGTATATATGTATGTATATATGTATACACACATAAAAACTATGAACAAGCAACATATATACACACACATATATATGTATGCATATATGTTGCTTGTTCATAGTTTTTTTATTTGTTTTTAGTTTATAACATTCAATTTCACAAGCTTTTGAGTTCCAAATTTTCTCCCCTTTTCTCCCCCCCACCCCTATCCAAGACAGCATGCAATCCGATATAGGCTCTATATATACATTCACATTAAGCATATTTTCACATTAGTCACTACATGGTTATGTTAATGTTGTCTCTCACATTATATTGTGAGCTCCTCAATGACATGGACTGTCTTTTACTTTTCTTTATGGAATTTAAGTTAGCATTTTAACCAAATGTATTCATAACCCACAGATACAGATATTTGTTAATGGAGTATATTTAAATCTCAGATAACTGTGAGGTCAGAGACCTGAACCTTCTTTATTCTGAGGAACGTCAGCAGAAACTGGAAATCCTCTCTTTCATCATTGGTATTTTTTCCCTGATTATAATCCTGCCTTGACCTCCACATGCACAGATTCCTCACTCTTGCTTAAATACCAAACCCAGATAATATCGATATTATCCCAAAGAATACTATGCTTTGTCCAGTCCAACCATCATCAATCTGCTATTGCTCATATTTGTTTTAAATCTTGGGTGTCAGTTGGTTGCTTGTTGTCCTCCTTGCTTGAAGAAGACTCAGATGACATCACTTAGGTCAGCGTCTGTGTCTGACGGACTGCTCAAATGGCTCTACCACAGGTCAGGCATCAGTAATCCTTATGAACATTTGGAGTGAAAATGTCTCTAAATTTGCCCATCACATGTTTCTTTCAAGCTACTGCAATTTTCCTTTGCCCAGTGACTTCTTTAATGTGGATGCACCATGCTGGGTGGTCCTGTGCCAGAGCCTCCCATGACTCCAGGATAAATGCCAGGTGCAGAACAGAAGTGCCTGTCTACACAGAATCCACTGATCTTACCAAGGCCTTTGGTACTTTCACTGGTGAGAGTTTGTGGAAGATCATGGAAAAATTTGGTTACCTAGAAAAGTTAATCAGTACTGCACAGTTCCATGACAGCCTGCTTGCACAGGTTCTGGATAGTGGATGGTACTTCTGCACTTTCCCAGTCATCAGTGCAGTAAGCAGGACTGTCTGCTTGTTCTCATGCTTTTTAGCATGATATTTACAGCAGTGTCATCATACACTTTTAACAGTCATGAAAATGGCATCAAGGTCAGCTGACAGTAAATTATTTGACTTGAAAAGGCTACAGCCAAGAATAAAGTAGAGGGAAAGTTGGTATGTGACTTTTCTGTTCACAGATGTTTGTGCATTCAGTGCAGCAGCTGAGACCACGATGCAGCAAAGTATGGATCAATTTTCTGTCACTTGTGTGAATTTTGGCTTGATGATTAACACCAAGAAAAAAGATTCTCCCCCAGCTAGCACCACACCATCCATATGTGCAACCACTGATTATGGCAAATGGAGAAATTTTGAATACTGTGGATAAGTTCACTTACCTTGGCAGGATATTTTCCAAGGATGGGTGTAAAAGACTGTATCTTCCTAGACATAGTTTCTCAGAAGTGTTTTCACAATTCCTGTTGCCTAAGCCTTTCTCCCTATGCCTCCCTAATGCATGGCTGATTTACATGTGATTGCCCTGCATCCTGATTTGCATCATCACTAATAATGGTAGTGGTAGTGGTAGTTGTAGAAGCAAGAGCTATATTTTTATGATTTCATCTCTTTTTATAAAGATCATCCTATGAGGCATGATGTAGGGGACAGAGAGTCACACTTAGAGTCGCTAATACCTGAGTTCAGATCCTGTCTTTGAATCTTATTGGCTATGTGACCCTGGTCAAGGAATTTAACTTCTATGGGAATCTGTTTCCACCTTTGTAAAATGAACAGTTAACCCAGCGATTTAAAAGCCCCTTATGAATATAAAAATATGATCTTGTGAAGCTTATGGGAACTTAAATACACACACACACATACACCCCGAGATCTTTGTTATTTGGAAAGTTTTGCAGTAGATCATCTTGCAAGATTAAATTAGTCTTGGGAGTCATACTGCATTCGTGCCCTCTTCTACTTCCTTGAAGGAAAGGGCCACGAACTCCAAAACCTCCATTTAAGGAGACAGGACAGTCATCTGTTTACCACCAGGCTACATTCCTGAACTTTGTGCTTCTCCATCATGTCATCATGACCCTGCCCCAGGTACCTTCTCTTTCCCTTCCCTTTTCCAGCTTCTTTTGGTGTGCTGTCTCCCTCTGTTAGATTGTAAACTCCTTAAGGGCAGTTTTTATTTGTACCTGTATCCTCAGGGCTTAGTATAGTACCTGAAACATAATAGGCACCTAATAAATATTTATTGACTTATTGAGATTATACTCTCTTTTCTTTAAGTGGTAAAGTATTTAAGTTACATTTCTTATGAAGATTTGAGGTTTTTTGTTTAGAAATGTCAAGTCTTACATTTATCACATTGTGATAATATTAAATATTAAACAACAAATCATGAACAGTGTGTTACTCATTTTCACAGAGGAGAGATTTTGTGAAAAGAGAATCATTCAGTTGGCTAGTTTATTTTTCTATTTGCATAAACACCTAGGCATCCCTAACAGTGCTTAAATCAGTCATTATTGTCAGTTAAGGATGCTCCTACATCCTAAAAATTCACCCAGAATGAAGAGCATCTTTGTTGGTGGTACTGAACTGCAAGGATGCACTTTTGTAGAATCATCATCATGACTGAATAATAGGTTAGATTGTACAGCATTATTCAGAGACAGCATGGCTCAGTCAGGCAAGAGGCATTTATTAAGTGCTTACTGTGTGTCAGGCACTGGAGATACAAAGAATTAAACTTTTTTTCCTCTTAAGGAGCTTAAATTATATCAAAGGAAGCAATATGTACACACATAAGTAAATTCAAGGCAACTTCATTGAGGGGAGGATAGTGATACTAACATAATGAGAAGGATTAAGGTATCCCCCTCTTAATAGAGGTGGCATTCAAGCTGAGCTTTGAACAAAGATAGGGGTTCTAAAGGCAGAATTGAGGAAGGTGTGCATCCTAAGCATGAAGGACAGCACTGGAGGTTTGAGGTGGAATACTGTTTATGAGGAACATAGAATGTAGGAAGGACAGCATTTTTGTACAAGCTATCAAGACTGGCTAAAGTCACATTGTAAAGGACTTTAAATGTAAAGTGGGAGTTTTTCTTTTGCTTTGAGTTAATGTGGAGCCATTGAATTTATTAAGTATAGGGGAATGACCCATATTCTTCATCTCCTTCTTGTTTCACCTAGGCTAGGTCACTCAGGACAATAGTTAACTGGCTCACAGTTTTGAGGAGCTCCTGGTATGCCTGTTTCTTCCCTGAGGATAATCTAAATGTAGGATGGAAATTTAGAACCACTGACAAAATTAATAGTTGACCACTACTAAGAGCTGGTAGGTTTCAATTCTCAGAGATTCAGAAAGAGAGGACAAGGTGCTACATTACCACTTTTAAGTTTCCCTATTATCTACCAACAATCCAGATCCATTCTCTTATCTATTCAGGAAATCCTTGCCTGGGACTTTAGCATTATTTGTACCCTGAATAGCCTAGTTTGATACTCAACCTGCTTTGTTGCTCATTCTGGAACAGCTTAGCCACCCAATGCCATATAGTTCATAGGGTGTCAAGGACTAGAGCTACATTAGGATTCCAATTAGCTGGGGCCCCTAGCAGGGAAGTTTGCAGTGTGATTAATGAAGTCTAGAGATCAGTATGTTACTCATGTCTGGTCACCAGATCAGTGTAGACCCATGACACTCTCCACTACACTTTTGGAAGCTGGGAAAATTCTGAGTCAGCCAGTTAGACTTACTCCTTAGGAAAATCACTTTAGCCACTGTATAATGAATGGATTACTTCAGGGAGAATGATTAGGACTTGTTGCAATAGTCCAGGCAAGAGATGATGAGGGCCTGAGTTAGAGTCGTAGCCATGCAAGTAAAGGGGAGAGAAGGGACATATGTAAGACATACTGTGGAGGCAGAAATGACAAGATTTAACAAATGATTGAATATGCGGTGTAAGGGATAGTGAAGATTCAAGGATAATGCCAAGGGTTGTGAACCTTTAACTGGAAGGATGGTTATGCCCTTGACAGAAATAAGGAAGTTCAAAAGGAAGGTAGTTTTGGAGAGAAAGATAATGAGTTCAGTTTTGAACAGATTGAGTTTTACACTTTGAAATAGGCCAAGGTGGAAGGGAACAGGAATAAGTTTATACATATATGTGTATTTAAGAATGTGTGTGTTTATGTGTATACATACATATGTAGAGAGAAAGACAGAGAGAGCACCTACTGTGAACCAGGCACTGTGCTGAGTGCTTTACAAGCATTATGTCATGTGAGCCTCACAACCCTACAAAGTCATTGCTGTTATTGTCCTCATAACAGGTTAAATGACTTGCCCAGGTTCACATAGCTAGTAAATGTCTAAGAACAGATTTGGATTTAGATTTTCCTAACTCCTGCATTTTATCTGCTGAGCCACTTAGCTGCCCATATTAAATATCTATTAGACGATTGGCATTGCACAACTGGAGCTTAGCAAAGAAACTGGAGAGGTAGATAGGTAGAAAGATGGAAAAAGATCTGCTTATCTATGTAGATCTATATCTATATATATTATATAGAGAGACAGAGAAAGAGTATGTGTATATGTATACATAAACACGTGTATGTGTGTGTGTGTGTATATATATTTGTGAGTCAGCTGTGTAGAGATGATAATTTAACTCTTGAAACTCAACAAACACACTAAACAAGGGAGAGTGGAGGGAAAGTAGAAGGCCCTGGACAGAGCATTGGGAGATATTAGAAGATAGAATATTGAAGATGAATCATCAAAAGGAGACTGAGGAGCTGTCAGACAGGTAGAAATAGAACCAAGAGACAGCAGTGTCATAAAATCTGAGAAAGGAGAGGGTATCTAGAAGAAAGTGGTAATATCAAATGCTACAGAGAGATCAAGAAGCATGAGGGCATCAGGTTTGATAACTAAGAGATAATTGGTAACTTTGGACAGAACAGTTTTATCCATATGATGAAGTAGGTTTGAGAAATGATAACATAAAAGCAATGAGTAGAAATATCATTTTTCTAGGAGTCTGACTTGCAAGAAAGGAAACAGGATGGTAACTTGAGTGTTCTAATAAAGTTTTCTTTCAGGTTGGGGGAGACTTGGTTTTATTTGTAGGCATCTGAGAAAGAACTCTTAGGTAGAGATTAAAGAGTAGGAGGGATGATTGTAGAAGCAATCCACTAGAGAAGTTGGGGAGGAAGTAGGTTAAGTGTATGTGGAATCCATGTCCTGTTTGTGTCTTATTTTGTTATGTTTCTACATATCTGCAAGGCAGAAGTCTGTGAATAGGCTAGCTATTGCCAGCCTGAATAAGCTATAGGGAAATTCATTCTCAAGGGAAAGAATGTAGGACAGTGGAAAGCTTCTATTCGCAAAGTATTGTTTCTTAATATTCCAATTACTATTTGTTTACAATGCCCTTCCGACTATACCTTCATCACTCTCCTAACTTAGTATATCCCTCTTCCACTTCTACTACCTTCATTTGTCTTTAAGCTCTTAAATACTCCAGATTTATCCTTTGTCTTCTCAGTACAGTTGTAATGCTACAAATAGATGAACTATACTCTATTTGGTTGAACAAATGACTGTGAAACATGCCCATGTGTCCATGGCCCAGTTCTCCCTGGTGGCAACAAGGATAATAAATAGCCTCAGCTGAGCAAAAAACAGAAAACAGAATACTAAGTTAATTCTTTGATCTGCATAGAAAGGTTGGCCATGGCAAGAAGAGCCATTTCTTCATCAGAGCTAATGGAGTAAAAGAGGAGAGAAGAGTGAAGTTATTTCAAGATATAGAAAAAGGGAAAAACCTATTTTAAGCAAGTTTCATTACTGAAAAATCCCCATTTCTTTTTAAACTAATTCCAATTTTATCATGGGTAATCTTTCCCTTTCCATTCAACAAAAGTAACTGTATATAAATGGGCATAGATAAAAGATGAAAAACGAACACTTTTACTGTCATCCATCCTTACAACCAAAAAGATAACACAAGATTTAGCTGCCATTTCTTTTGAATCCACTCCAGGTCTTATTGCTGTCTTTCTGCCTTAAAGAGAGGTGGCTGCTATTGATTCTTAGTTCTTGAGGCATTCCCTTTAGGTTCTGGCAGGTTTTTTCCCTGTCTTAGAGAGAATGAAAATCTGTTTTAAACAGACTGAAAAAAAGATTGTTTTTTTCTCTGCTTTGTCTTTTGCAAATGGACTTTTCCCTCACCTAGTTTTATTTTATTTTTTTAAATAAACCAAATTAGGTGTTTATTTTGTTTTTGTTGGAGAGTCCTTCAAATTCCATTTTAAAGTGCTTTATTTTATCTAGATCAGCAAACTTTTTCTGGCCAGATGGTAAATATTTCAAGCTTTGTGGGCCAAGAAGCAAAACTGAGGATGTTATGTAGGTACTTATTAAATAATAGAAAAAACAAATTTCCATCAATATTTTGTTGATGAAATTCAAGATATAATAAAAATTGAGTACATTTGTTTTACTTTGTTTTGTTAATACAGCCCTACTAATGGGAAGAATGGATTTCTCTTTGGGGGATAACATTTCACTTAATAGGGGTTCAAAGTTAGCGTGCCCTATCATCACAGTTGATTTCAAATATTTATTTGTTAATGTTGATCTGTTGTTAATATTGATAATGAAATTTTATGTATTTCATATTTGACAGTGTCTTTTCCCACAGATAGGTATTGCCAAATACTGATTTCAATCCATGAGCATATGATTTTAATTGAGCCAAAAGGCTGATAGTCTTAAACAAGTTTATTTTCTCTGGACACATTTCCTCAGCTGATGCAATCAAATATGATTTAATTACCTCACCATCTGTAAACAGCTTTCATTCTTGGCTAACAAATAAGCCACCTGGAAACTTACTTTGCTTTTAGCCTTATTTTCATTTTGATTTGTTAAGAAATTCTGCTGTGATGAGATAGTCCTTTTAAAATTTTCTGATTTTTCTGACTGTTGCTTTCCTGTGAGTTAGGAATACTGTGATATCTGTTTAGCCTATAATATGTCAACATTATATTGTATGTATATTATATTGTATGTCAATATGTCAACATATATTGTATGTATTCTTTTAGCACAGCTACCAGATTATAGCATAATAAACGCAATGCTTTGCCATCCGATTTGATAAAATAATACACATTTCACTGTTCCTTAAAAGCAAGATATTTGAAGTCCACTTTTGTCTTCTTATTTGGACATGATAGATAATAAAAAAAATAAGTAAAAAGTCATGTTACAATAATATGCATGGCCCTTGAGTTATAACTGTGTCACTGATGTTTGTAGTGTGACAAGTGGTAACACAAAGCAGTAAGTGTCCCATGCAGTCTCTGGTCTGTCACAGTTACTCAACTCTGCATGTTGTAGCAATCATAAACAATATGCAGATGAGTGAGTGTGACTGTGTTCCAATAAAACTTACTGGACACTGAAATTTGAATTTCACATCATGAAATATGGGGTTTTTTTAGTTTTTTCCCAGCCATTTGAAAATATAAAAACCATCCTTAGTCTGTGGGCCATGTGAAAATAGGTAGTGGACCTATTTATAGTTGGCCAACTCCAGATCCAGATCAAAAGATCCTTTCTTATTAAAATGTCTAACTGATTCCTTAATACCAAAACTTGCCAGGACCCATAATCATAGTGTATCCACATTTAGAATACAAGTGTCACTATTTCCTGGAAATGGCAAAACTTTCAGCTCTCATGTTTAAATTTCCATGGACTCACATAAGATCAAGGAAGAGAAAGGTCCAAAAGCCAAATGATTTAAAAGCATATTCATTCAGGCAGCAGACATACACAGATAAAGATAATTCAGATCACAATTGGTTGAAAAATCTCCAAAAATTATTTGCAAACTTAGTCTACATATGGTTGGTCTAGTTAGGAAAGAAGGAAGAATCATATACTCCTTCAATCTCAACTTTTTTTCCTGCAAGTTAAGATTTCATTTTGTTTGGGGGAAAACCTATTCATTAGACACTATATTGACCTTAGTGCTAATACCGCTTTTTCTTTTTTACTAAAGCAATGAGCTTGACACACTTAACAACAAATGACCTCCAAATGAAAACCAGGCTGGTAAATCAGTTTCATTACTGAAAACCTCAAAAAAGATTTCTAAAGACCCCTTACCTCTTCAGGGGGCAAGAGGGTTTTAGGAGACAGTGACCCATTCTGAAAAGCTAGCTTCTGTCCAGGTCAGGAGATTGTCCTTCTCAGTCACAATACCAATCTTCGTTGGAAAGAGAAGACTCATTGTGTCTAGGATCAGATATACCCAAGTCACAATTGTTTATTTGTTTACAAGCAGTCTAGAGGGAGAGTTTTTAGCTGGGCATCCTTAAGTACTCTGAGATGCAAGATAGAACAGCCTACATACACTGAAAGTGTTCTATACACATATTCATACACATATACACAGATATATGTTGGTAGTATGTATAGGAATATTAACACTGCACATGTATGTCAGAACAGAGAAGTGAATATGGACGTTAATTAGGATATCTCTGATCAATTTATTTCTCCCAATTTGGTTTATTATAGAAGATACAAAACAGGAAACAGATAATGAGGTACAATTATATATGTGCTCCTTCTTCCTCTTTTATGAATTGTGAAGAAGTTATGTGATCAAAATTTATAAAATTACAGTATAGCTAACTTTGGCTGGCTAAGGAATGGTAGATGGTGCCCCTTTAAAAAGGACATTCTTCAGAAAGTCAGTAAGCATTTTTAAGCAAGCACTATATCAAGTACTGGGGGTACAAAGAAAGGCAAAAGACTGTCCCTGCCTTCAGAGAGCTCAAAATCTAATAGGGGTAGACAGCATGCTAGCAAATACATATAAACAATACGTACAGAATAAATAGAAATAATCAGTGGAGAGAAGGCACTATAATTAAGAGGAATCCGGAAAGTTTCCTGTAAAACATGAGAGTTTAGCTGGTGCTTGAAGGAAGCCGGAAAAGCCAGGAGGCAGAAGTGAAGAGTAACAGCATTCTCGGCGTGGGAAGCTGTGAGAGAAGGAGTTTTTTGCTTATGGAACAATCAGGAGACCAACATTACGGGTTCAGAGTCATGGGTAGGTTGCTGGAGGTCAGGGGTGTGGCAAGATATAAGAAGACTGGAAAGGTAGGGGTGTGAGGGGATAGATTATGAAGGGCTTTGAAATGCCAAACAGAAGATTTCATATTTGATATTAGAGGTATTAGGGAGTCACTCGAATTTCTTGAGTAGAGAGAAGAGTAACATGGTCCCACCTATTGCTTTTAGGAAAATCAGTTTAGTGGCTTAATAGATTGACTAAAGTGAGGAGAGACTTTGACAAGCAAATCAACCAGTAGACTATTGTAGTAGTCTAGGTGTGAGGTGATGAGGGCCTGTACGAGAATGGTGTTGGTGTCAGGGCAAAAAAGAGGATGTATTCAAGTGATGTTGCAAAGGTGAAGTCAATAAGCCTTGTCAACATATTGATGAAAGATAAGGTTAAAGAGGATGACTAGGTTGTGAGCCTGGAAGACTGGATAGTGATGCCTTCAATAGTAATAGAGAAGTTTGGAAGGGTGAGGTGTTTAAGGGAAAAGATAATGAATTCAGTCTTGGAACTTATTGGGTGTAAGATATCTACTAGACATCTAGTTCCAGATGTTTGGAAGGCAATTGGAAATGCAAGACTGGAGGCCAGCCAGGAGATTAGGACTGGATAAGTAGATTTGAGAATTGTCAGAATAGACTTGGCAATTAAATCAATGGGAGCTGATGAGATCACCTAGTGAAACCATATAAAGAAGAGAAGAAGGCCCAGGACAGAGATGCCTGCGTGACATCCACTGGACATAACTGGGATGAGGATCCAGCAAAAGAGACTGGAAAAAGGAGCAGTCACATAAATAGGAGAACGGGAGAGAGTGGTAGGTGTCCCAAAAACCTAGAGAGAAGAGATTATCAAGGAGAAGAAGGTGATAGACAGTGTCATAATCTGCAAAGAGGTCAAGAAGATGAAGATTGAGAAAAAAATTGGATTTGGAAATTAGGATATCATTTATAACTAAGGAGAGTAATTTAGATTGAATGATGAAGTTGGAAACCACCTTGTAGAGAGATAAGAAGAGCTAGAGGAGAGGAAGTAGAGGTACCTGTTGCAGATGGCCTTCTCAGCGAGTTTGGCCACAAAGGACAGAAGAGAGATGGGATGATAGAGGGGATGGAAGGATCAAGTCAGGGTTTTTTGAGGAGAAGGAGACACGGGCATGTTTGTAGTCAGCAGGGAAGGAGCCAGTAGAAGGAGAGATTGAAGATAAATGAGAGAATGGGGATGACAGAGAGCAAAATCTGCTGAAGGAGACAAAATTACTTGTGGAATTACTTGCACAAGTAGAGGGATTTCCATTGGTAAGGAATAGGGCCACTTCTCTATGTGAGATGAGTGAAGGAAAAAAGCCACTGAGTGATATGACCCATATGGGCCATACTCTATAAGGAGTCAATTGAGACAGGAAATAGTTCTGAGAAGTGTGCACACTGGCAGCAGTGAAGAAAGCCTCCTACAGAGGAAGAATCCAACTTTTGACGAGGGACTACTCTTTGTCTTTTGCTTACACCTCTCCCAGGTGGCAGCAGAGGGAAGGGTTTGCTTCTTGCTTAACAAAAGATGTTACATGCAACAGGGAGTGCTCTGAACAGTCAAGATAAACAAAGAGCCAGACCTGGCCATTAAGTGCTGAACTATGGAAAGGAATAGGTTCTGGGAACTCCACTGAATGATCCTCCTAGCAGAACCACCCTACTCAAGAGGATTAGCGTCAGGACACTACAATAAGCTCTCATAGTCTTAGAGATGTGAATTGACTCTTCGTGTGTAGGAGAGTATGCCATAGGTTTATGGAGGGAGTGTTTGATAGTGACTGTTCTTATGATACCATCTTAATAAATGCTTTTGCTTTAAACTCATTTTGTTTTCTCTTAAATGTAAAGTACACCTGTGGGGGTTTGTGAACTGTGTAGTTTTATAAATGAGAACCCACAAAATCCTTTGACTTGGCGATAGTTGTTCTAAGAGGATTCAACCCATGAGTACAAGTTGCGGGTGGAAAGGTAATCCAGAGGAAAAACTACATCTATATGTACATATATAAATAAAGATGTTGCACCTCTCTGGATAGTTACATAGGTATGTATGTGTATATCTATATGTATACATATATATGCATACATGCACATCACACAGCTCTAATTTCTTCCACCTAGAAATCTCTTTTTCTAGGAAGACTTGTAACTAGCAAATATCAAAGCCCTGCTCAACAACTATTGCAGATTGGGTTTGAGGAGGGACAGGTTTAGTCCAAAAAATGATGAGGCCTATAAGTTTGATGTCATGGATCACGGGAAGGCAAGCACTAATGCTCAGTGCCAAAGAGCAGTTGGAACTGAGATGTTGCCAAATGTAAGCCAAAATATTTCACTATTATTCAGACTTTAGAGCAGTACACGAGGGAACCAGGTTTGATTTCCCAAGTGATCCCAGAGCTGAACACTTTCTATTGCAAGGCTAAGGTCATGCATCCAAGTCAGAAAGGAATCTGTAGAGCTGTAGCAACAGACAAGATCACTGTTTGTCCATCAGTTGGTTAAAGACACCTATTTAAAACCTACTTTACCCATTTAGAGATACTGCCCTCAGCTGGCATTGAGGATGGTGAGTTATAGAGATGAATTAATCTTAAAAGTTATACCTCTCTTGGTCCTTTTCCAATAAAAATGTGAAGTAACATTTGCATGTATTCCTCATTTTTTACACAATTCATTCTTTTATTATTTGCATGAATGATTTATACTTTAGTCTAAAGAGAGTTGCAAATACTAGGCATTTCTGAATATTGAAATGATAGAGCATATATTGGCTAAGATTACCTAGTATAACTCCAAAAGCTATTATTTGTATTAAATAATAATCAGTTTTGTATTATGTTGATTTTGTTTACTTGATTATGGAGATGCATTTGACTCAACTGTTTATACTACTGTATACACGTGATTTTTAATATGTGCATTTAAATGTGGTTTGTTATTAAATTTTTTTCTCTTAGAGGTAAGCTTTCAAAAAAGATACAGTTAAAAAGCTCTGGAAATTTCTGCTATTCTGACATTTGTGAATCGCTCTAGTGGGTGATAAAGATGATTGACTATAAGAACCCCTTTTCTGTCACAGAGCCCTTATGAAGTTTTCCCATGGGGATATGTAATGGAACTTGTCAAAGTGAAAAAGTCACAGAGCTATTTTATTTATTCAATTAGGCCAAAATGATACTGATAGTTGTCTGGACCCTTAGATTCTTCTAAATTATATGGAGAATACTAGGGGAAATCATATTTGTATCTCCCAGTCTTTTTTTGTAAAAATATAAAATGGAATATAATCACAGAGCTGTTATTGTCTTTCATTTTATAGTGCTTGTAGGAATTTTACTATCCTAAGGAGGTTCTTCACAGGATCTTCCAGATGCCACTTTTTCATAAGAGAAGTCTACTTACTTCTTTGATGCTTGTAATAGAGAGGTGTTCTCAGTTGTGAATTTCCAAGCAGTAGCTAAGGAATGGAAGACTAAAGACATATTCATAATTGAATGTCAAAAAAGGACCATTTAGTATTTACAAGAGATGTTTATAAGAAGGGCGTTCAGAAACTATTAATAATTTTGATGTTTGTATAATATTTTGAGATTTGCATAGCATTTTGAATGTATTATTTTATTTGATCCTTATAGTAGCACAATGAGAGAGGTACATTTGTTATTTTCCCAGGATGAAAGAAGTTAAGTGACTTGCTCATGAAGTACACAACTAGGAAGTATTGGAGGCTGGATTTGAAAATATTTCTCTCTACAAAGGGCAGAGAAAGGTCAACATGATAGGGGGAATGTGGTAGATTAAGGTATAAACAAGGAAAAGAGTTTATACTTCATCCATGTACTAGACTAGATGACTTGAATTTCCTTCCAACTCTGTGATTAAGCAGTTTTCACACCATAACTTGGAAGTCAGTCTGTCATGTGCATTTTCTCTTCTGATCAGATATCAGATTGTTGTACATGTTTATAGGATAATCATCAATCCTTAACATGTGGAATATTTATGCATATACGCACACACATATATATATATACACAACTGAAAACTCACACAAGAGGGAGTGCAAGCTGTTGATGTTTTTATGTTTGTGATGTAGTCTTCTAATGTTCTTATTGGCTACCTATGTGTTTTTTAAAAATCTTTACAGAATTACTATAGAAGAGAAATAAATCCAGACACTGGAGCAGCTAGGTGGCACAATGGATAGAGCATTGTGCGGGAACCAAGAAGACTCATCTTCCTGAATTCAGATCTGGTCTCAGACCCTTACTAGCTGTGTGCTCCTGGGCTGGGCACTTAAGCCAATTTGTCCCAGTTTCCTCATCTATAAAATGAGCTGAGAAGGAAATGACAAATCCCTCCAGTATCTCTGTCAAGAAAACCCCAAATAGGGCCACAAAGAGTTAGACATGACTAAAACAATGGACTAACAACTCATTTGTAAATTGCTCAGTATGTTATTGAGTGTGTTAAAATGGTTATGCAAGGGCTGCCTAGTAATCATAATGTTATCCATTAGAATATAAACTCCTGAAGGACACGGACTGACTTGTTTGTATTTGTATCTCTG
Organism: Potorous gilbertii; assembly: GCA_028658325.1. Lineage (NCBI taxonomy): Eukaryota > Metazoa > Chordata > Mammalia > Diprotodontia > Potoroidae > Potorous > Potorous gilbertii. The sequence continues at coordinate 595,295,246 of CM053770.1, read as the reverse complement.
GTATTTGACACAGTGTCTGGTATATAGGAAGCACTTAATACTCTTTCTCTCTATCTGCCTTACCTATCTATCATCTCCTATAGTATGCAGAACTTTATTAGAGGAGTATTTCTAATTTTAGTCAATGTACAATGAAAACCAAAGGAATACAACTAGAGAATATGTAGAGAAGCATAACCAAAATGGCTACAAAGGGTGGGAATTTACATTTATAAGCAAAGTTAAAAGCAATTGGGGATATTAAAAAAATAAAAGGTTAATGAGCGATTTCGTTATTTTCTTCAGTCATATTAGAAGGTGCTGTACAGTACTCTGCCTCTATAAAATTAAAAAAGAGAAATAGACTTAAAAGGGGGAGATTTCAGTTAAATATTAGAAAATATTCCCTGTCTCTTAGCAGATATGTTAACAAAGGAGTCACAAGCTATGTGAATGATATCATATAATGAATTAATGAATTTGCTTTCTTTTAAATAGAATTGGGGATCTGTGAGCAAAACATGTAGTTATGCTAATATATGCAAATAACACTTTTCTTTTGAGCCAGAAGCTCAAAAAATTTGCTTTTTCAAAGTTCCATAGCATTCATGTAAGTTTTTTCCCCCTTATAGGATGGTATAACTTGGAGAAACTCATTGCATCACTGAATCAAACCTTATGATATGTATTATGTATACAGACTTTACTATAACATTTGAAACACATTCAGCCAACAATACAAGGCACTGATCTAGGTACCATGGGAGAAAGAAAGAAGTCAATGTCTTTGTCTTCATGGTGCTTACAGTATGGTAGATGTGAGATGCACACATAGTGAAAGTGAAGTAAGAGAGACAAAGGGCTGTGTAAGTCTGAAATAGAGAAAGATAATTTCCACCTGTCTTCTGAAAATTGCATGTCATTTGACCTGGCAAAGGGGAGGAATTAGTAATGTGGGGCTTTCTAGGGAGAATATGAGCAAAAGTATAGAGGTGAAAAAACACTGGAGTGTGACTGGAAAGATTCAAATTTGAATGAGTGAGCCAAGATGCATGAAGGAGATTAAAGGAAGAGACATTTATAAAGGTAGGTTGACGTCGAATCATGGAAGATCTTAATCACATTTATTCCAACAGAGTATGATATTTCAATTCTCTAAAGGAATATTCTATGAAGTTTTTATCAGTGCCATGTTGTAAAGGATGCTGTATATTTAGTATGTAAAATAGAGGTATTCTTAGGTATTCTTAAGTAGTATGATGCCTTTAATATTTCCACACCTTTTTCATAAGTGTTTTTATATACATGTTAAGGAAGAGGAAACTATATAAAGTAAATTTTCATTTAAGTGTAGAAACAGTAGTTTCCAAACACTAGTTAGGGGTAGGTATGCCTGTTACAAATTCCATTCCACAGAACCAAGCTTTGGTAGAGACAATGTAGAATGAAAAAGATGAGGAGAATGATAATGCAGTGATTCTCTTTCATTGTGGAACCAAGGGACTTAGTTTTGTTTTCACATAGTTGAAAGGGAATGGATAGAGCTACATAATCAGAAATTGCACTTTAATAGTCTACCTACGGTTTGTATCAAGGATCCAGGATGAGGATAAAGAACTAGGGCCAGCAGCACATAAAAACAGAGTAGTTTAGGTGCAAGATGCTCAACTGCTGTGAAGCTTAAGTATTGAAAAAGTACAATTTGATGGATTCAAAGCTAGATGAATAATTAGACTCAAAGAAGAGGAAAGTTCCTAATGTAGTGACCCAGGGATTTGTTATTTGCTATATTCTGTTCCACATTGATGACAACATAAATAATTTGCATATGAAATTTGTAATTGATGTGAAATTGAGAGCACAACAAACACATTAAATAACAGAATTGGAAACTACGTGCTTTGATAGCTATAGGACAAGGGTAGAATCTAACTGTATGAAACTTAATAGAGATATGGATCAAGTTCTACAGTTGACTTTAAAAAATCAAACCACACAGGTATAAAATGGGGAAAACCAGGCCTCGACATGGCTCCTATTAAAAAAGACCTGGGTATGTGAATGAACTCTAAGCCTGAGTCATTAATTTGACATGGCAGCCTCCAAAATGCCATAATATTCCTGTAAAAAAAAGTCAAAAAGTAGCATTTGTTCTTGCAAACCAAATACTTCTTTGTAATCAACAAATAATAAATACAATGGAATCTTATATTTTCTTATTTGTGAAATATAAAGATGTGGTTCAGTGTTGAATATCCCTTACAAAACACCTTCTTTCTTGCTGATATTCTCATCAAGGATACTCTCAATTCACCATCATTATCGTAATGTTTTTAGACAGATGATGGAGTTGACATCCGTAGTTATTTCTGTTGTTTTATTTGTCCTTTTTTTGAATATTAATAAGGTTCAAGATTTTTTCCACACTTGGTATCTTCCCCTCTTTCAGATACTTTGCATTAGGCCCTCTACATTTCAAACATGTTACCTCCTTTGTGGATCTCCTCTACATTCACCTTTCCTGTCTTTGTTCTCTTTAGTGTAATTTCTAATCCCATATTGTGATGGGAGGCTCCATGTGTGCTACTTCCACTTCCTTTGATGGAGAAAACAGTTTACTACCATAATTCTTATAAATCTTTTCCATACTCCTCCCGTCTCCATCATTATATGTCGTTGGGGTGGCTTTGCTTTGTTGATACCTTGCCAAATTCTTTTGAAAAATTGGTTTTGCCCTCCATATCTTCTGTTTTATGAGATGACACTGCTTAAAATCATCTATTATCCTTCCTTATAAGACTTACACAACCAGGTTTCTGTTCTATCCCACTTCTTATTCTGACAGTCTTCTGTCTCCATTCTGTATTTGTCAGATGCTTGCTCAGGATCTTCATTAGAGTGCTAAAGTGATCTATACTTCTCCTTCTGCTATGTAAACATTTTAATCAATGATATGGGTAAATGCCTAGATGTCATCCTTACCTTTCCACCCAAACTCAACTCTCTTCCCAGCTGCCCTTTTACTGTCAAAGGTACCACTATCCACCCAGTTACCCAGGCTCGCAGTCATACATAAACCACATATCCAGTCTGATGCCAATTTTTCTTGTTTCTACCTTTATGCTATCTCTCACAGCTGCCACCCTAGTATAGGCCATCCTCATCTTACATCTGAAATATTACAATAGCCTTCTAAGATCTCCTGGCCTCATATCTCCCTCCTGCCCCCAATCCGTCTTACACTTAGCTGCCAAAGAAAGTTTCTTTTAAGGGCATAGATCTCTTCATATTTCCTCCTCCCTCAATTAACTATGGTGGCTCCCTATTAGCTTCAGAATCCAAACATAAAATCCTTTATTTAGCATTTAAAGCCCTAACATCCTGACCCCTTCTTTATTTTCTAATCTTTTTTTTATACTTTACTGTCTCAATGTATTCTACAATGTGGCAAAAGTATCCTTCTTGCTTTTCCTCTCCAGGCCAGCCTCTGGTTCTGTGCCTTCTCACTAGCTGTCCCACTTCACCTCTATCTTGTGGCTTCCCTCAGGGTTTCCTTCATGACTCAGTTCAAATCTCACCTTCTGCAGGAGATATTTGCCAGTTCCTCCCACAGATAATGTCTTCCCTCTCAGATTGCCTTCTATATTCCTAGTTAATTATGTGTTGTCTCCCCATTTAGAGTGTGAGTTCCTTGAAGGTAGGGACTGTGTTTTTATATTTCTTTGCATTTCTGGATCTTAGCATGGTCCCTGGCACATAGTAAGTGATTAATAAGTGTTTGATAAATGTGAAGTACATTTGAGTTGGAATAGGAGTTTTTAGCCTTAAAAGAGAAAAAAAAAACCAGTTCTACTAGTAATACTGAGATTCCTTGGGTCTCTATGTTAGGTCAGCATTGTTTTTGTCCTTAATTACGTCTTTTGTCTTGTTCAGTGGAACAAAAAATATTTTGTCATTTCCCCAGATTCAATTTTATAGGCTTAGAGGGTTAGAAGGAAATGACTTTATTTCTCCTTAGAATTAACAGAGGAAAAATTATATCTATAAATATTGTAGTCCAAAATTATATGAAATTTTTCAGTGAAATCTTTTGATCATCTAATTCTACCACATATTATATTAAAAATTGAAGCTCTAATTAAAGTATAACAAGAATTCTCACTCATTCACAGCAAACTGCATTCAAAGAATGAGAAGAACACCTCCACTGGATGAATTGCAGCCACCACCATATCAGGATGACAGTGGCTCTCCACATCTCTCATGTACACCTTCAGAAATTGGTGACAGTAAATGTGAATTTTCTCACTGTAGCAACAGTCCAAGATGTTCATACAATAAATGCCCAAGCGAAGGAAGTACAGGACATGAAATAGAAAGTTTTCATAATAAAGGCTATGAAGAGGATGTGCCCAGTGACAGTACTGCTGTTCTTAGCCCAGAAGTAAGTAAAAGGGTACATAATGTTTCCATATGGTCTTTTGGGTAACAGTACAGTGCTGTGGGTATATTTGACCTTGTCTGTGGTAGTTTGTTGTCCCAATTTACATCCTTAATCTAGTCTTTACACTCTTAACCAAAGCCACTTAACTTCACATCAGGGAATCTTATCCTTCTAGTATTTCGGAATGCTGAAAAGAGAGTAGTTAAAGGGAAAAGACAAGAATTTACAAATAGCCTTGCCAAAATTTAAAATAGGAATGTCAGTTCCTTGATATAATGAGTTTTGATAATGTTTATGTATTGATATCATCTAGAGTGATTATTGCTTTTTCTTTTGGGAGAATTACTTTTCTGACTCAGGATGAACAAAAACAACTTAATATACTTAAAGCAAAAGTTAATTTTTTTTAACATCAACATAAATGGGTTTCATTATATTTATTTTCATTCTAAGGTTTGAATTCATGTTAAATTTGATTTGCAGGATATTTTAGTGTTTGTTTTGGTTTTGAGATCCAATTGAAGCAAGAGAACAGTGAGGTAGAGCCAAGATAATGGAGAAAAGGCACCACTGCTCTCCCAAATTCCCCTCCAAACAACTTTCAAAAATACCTCAAAAACCAATTCTGGAACAGCAGTACCTACAAAAGAATGGGATGAAAGAATCTTCCAGACCAAGACAACTTAGAAGGTTAGCAGGAATGATCTATCCTACCTGGGTGAGAATGAAGCACAGTCCAGTACACACTGCATCAGTGCAGGCAAACTCCAGCAAACCAGCAGCAAGCCTGGGGGATCACTGAATCAGCTTTAGTGGTTTCTGGAGCTGTCAACTCACAGATGTAAAGGGGGTTGAGCAACAGGTCAGAAGGAGATTACAGTGTCCCTTTGCTGGCACTGAGTTTAGGACTCTGTTGTATTGCCCATGAGTAGATCTGGGTCATTGTCACTGGCACACCAGAGCTTATGGCAGCAGGGGAATTGGGACCCTGGTCATAGTTCCATGGTAGAAAAGAGTGTTTCTGTTTACGCACAGCTCAGAGCACAAGCCAGGAAAGTACTAAAAAACACCTCTCCTGAGATTGTACCACCTTAGAAGAACTAAAAATTAACAGATTCCCATAATAGCTCTCAAAACAGCTACAGAAGCCCCAAAGTTTGGGATAATGCCCCCTCTACTCCTGGAGCAGAGTTCAACTTTAACATAATGTTAAAAGTCAAGAAATAGGCTAAAAAATGAGCAAACAATAAAAAAGAATCTGACCATAGAAAGTTACTATGGTGACAGGGAAGGTCAAAAGACAAACTCAGAAGAAGTCAACAAAGTCAAAACTTCTATATCCAGAGTCTCAAACTAAAATGCAAATTATTCTCAGGCCCAAAAAGAATTCCTGGAAGAGCTCAAAAAGGGTTTTTAAATTCAGATAAAAGAGATAGAAGAAAATAATGGTCAAAGAAATGAGTGTGATACACGAAAATCTTTTTTAAAAAGACTCAATGACTTGGGTAAAGGAGGCACAAAAAGTAGTGAAAAATACCTTAAAAAATAGAATAGGCCAAATATTTTTAAAAAAAAAAGGCTCAAAAATCTACTGAAGAGAAGAACTCCTTGAAAAGCAGAAATGGCCACATGGAAAAAGAGGTACAAAAATTCACTGAAGAAAAGAACTCTTTTAAAAGTAGAATGGGCCAAATAGAGAAGGAAGTACAAAAGCTCATTGAAAAAAATAATTCCTTAATAGATTTGGGCAAATAGAAGCTAATGACTCTATGAGACTCTAGGAAACAACAAAATACAATCAAAAGAATGAAAAAATAGAAGAAAATGTGAAATATCTCATTATAAAAATAACTGAACTGAAAAATAGATCAAAAAGAGATAATTTAAGAGTTATTGAAGGTGAGTGGGCAGGGGGCAGAACCAAGATGATGGAGTACAAAGATGGACCTATAGAAGCTTCCCCACACAGCCCATAAAATATCTGTAAAAATTGACTCTACACAAATTCAAGAGCAGCAGAAGTCACAAAATGACAGCCCAAGACAGCCTGGAAGGCCAACAGGAAAGGCCTATCACACTGGGCATGGAGTGGAGCACAACCCAGCATGGGCCACGCAGCACGGCAGGGACAAGACAAGGAGCAGGCTTCATCAGCCACTGGCCGCAGCAGTTCCCACATTACTTAACCCACAAATGCCAAAGATATCTTCAACAGTCAATGAGAAAGCTCCTTCACCTAGAAGGGAATGCAGTCTGGACTGCCAGCAGCAGCCACTGCAGCTGCAGCATCCATTTTTGGACCCCTCCACCTAAATTGAAATTGAGCAGCTGATCTGAATCTCAGCCCTGAGCACAGCTTTGGGTTGAGGAGGAGCGCTGGCATGGTGGAGCTGGAGGCAGTTGTGGAAAGGCAATTCTCGCAGATTCTAGGCGGAAAAGTTTTTGGTTGCTGCCAGACCAATGCACAAGCCAGGACAGGAGTAAACACCTCTCCCTTGTTTGTGCCACCATGGAGGAGCCAAGAACTTATAAAAGAGTATACCCTTCTCTTGACAAAGGACTCGAAAATCAAGTAACTGGCTGGGAAAATGCCCAAAAAAGGGGAAAAAATAGGCTGTAGGAGGTTACTTTCTTGGTGAACAGGTACTTTCTTCCATCCTTTTCAATGAAGAAGAACAATGCATACCATCAGAGGAAGTCAAGGCTTCCAAAACCTCCAAAATAAATATGCAATGGTCTCAGGCCATGGAAGAGCTTAAAAAGAATTTTGAAAATCAAGTAAGAGACTTGGAGGAAAAAATGGGAAGAGAAATGAGAGCAATGCAAGAAAATAATGAAAAACGAGTCAATAGCTTGCTAAAGGAGACCCAAAAAAATGCTGAAGAAAATAATACCTTTAAAATTAGGCTGACTCAATTGGCAAAAGAAGTCCAAAAAGCCAATGAGGAGAAGAAGGCTTTAAAAAGCAGAATTAGCCAAATGGAAAAGGAGGTTCAAAAGCTCACTGAAGAAAATAGTTCTTTAAAAATGAGAGTAGAACATATGGAAGCTAATGACTTTATGAGAAACCAAGAAATTACAAAACAAAACCAAAAGAATGAAAAAATAGAAGGTAATGTAAAATATCTCACTGGAAAAAAACAATTGATCCGGAAAATAGATCCAGGACAGAAATTTTAAAATTTATGGGTCTACCTGAAAACCATGATCAAATAAAGAGCCTAAGCATCATGTTTCATGAAATTGTCAAGGAACACTGCCCTGATATTCTAGAACTAGAGGGTAAAATAAATATTGAAAGAATCCACTGATCAACTCCTGAAAGAGATCCCAAAAGAAAAACTCCTAGGAATATTGTAGTCAAATTCCAGAGTTCCCAGGTCAAGGAGGAAATATTGCAAGCAACTGGAAAGAAAAAACTCGAGTGTTGTGGACATACAATCAGGATAACACAAGATCTAGCAGCTTCTACATTAAGGAATTGAAGGGCTTGGAATAGGATATTCCAAAAGTCAAAGGAACTGGGATTAAAACCAAGAATCGCCTACCCAGAAACACTGAGTATAATACTTCAGGGGAAAAATTGTCATTCAATGATATAGAGGATTTTCAAGCATTCTTGATGAAAAGACCAGGACTGAATAGAAAACTTGACTTTCAAATGCAAGAATCAAGAGAAACATGAAACATTAAACAGGAAAGAGAAATTATAAGGGATTTTCTAAGGTTGAACTGTTTACATTCTGCATGGAATGATAATATTTGTAACTCTTGAGACTTTTCTCAGTATTTGGGTAGTTGGAGGGATTATACACACACACCCACATACACACACACATAAACAGGGTACAGGGTGAGTTGCATAAGAAGAGATGGTATCTAAAAAAATAAAATTAAGAGGTGAGAGAGGAATATATTGGGAGGAGAAAGGGAGTAATTTATCTCCTAATAAAGAGGAGTGACAGAGCTTTTATAGTGGTTGGGAAGATGGGAGATCTGGGGAGGCCGATTCCTTGAACCTCATACTCATCAGAATTGACTCAGAGCGAATAACATACACAATCAGTTGGGTATAGATGTCTGTCATCTTTCAGGGATGTAGGAAGGAAAGGGGGTAAAACAAAGGGCAGAGGCTGATAGGAGGGAGGGTAGATTAAGGGAGGTGATAGAAGCAAAATGTTTTTGAAGATGAACAAGGTGAAAGGAAAGAGAGAAGAGGATAAACACAGAGAAAATAAGATAGAGGGAAATACATAGTAATCATAACTAAGTAAATCTTTATCGCAAGTTTCTCTCATAAAGGCCTCATTTCTCAAATGTATAGAGAACTAAGTCAAATGTTTAAAATTAAGAGCCATTAATAAATAGTCAAAGGATATGAACAGGTAGTTTTTAGATAAAGTAATCAAAGCTATCTATGGTCATATGGAAAATACTTTCAATTCCTATTGATTAGAGAAATGCAAATTAAAACCACTCTGAAGTACCATTTCTCCACAGCTATTTCATGTCAGATTGGCTAACATGATAGAAAATAAAAATGACAAATGATGGAGTGGATGTGAGAAAAATTAAGACACTAATGTACTCTTGGTAGATTTGTGAACTGATGTAACCATGCTGGAGAACAATTTGGAACAGTGCCCAAAGGGGGCTATAAAACTATGCATACCCGTTGACCCAAGCAATACCACTACTGTGTCTGTATCCCAAAGATCAACAACCAAAAAGGAAATGGATCTTTATGTACAAAATATGTATAAGCAGCTCCTTTAGTAGTGGCAAAGAATTGGACACAGAGAATACCCATCACTTGGAAATTCACTGAAGTTGTAGTATATGATTGTGATAGGATACTATTGTAGGATGCTTTCATAAAAACTTGGACAGACTCATATCAACTGACATAAAGTGAAATGAGCAGAATCAGGAGAACATTGCACACAGTAACAGCAATGTTGTATCATAATCAACTGACTGACTTAGCTATTCTTAGCAATACAGTGATCCAAGATAATTCCATAGGACTTAAGATAAAAAATGTTATCAATCTCCAGAGGAAAAACATGATTGAGTCTGAATGTACTGAATGCAGATTGAAGCATTTTTTTAACTTTATTTTTCTTGAGTTTTTTTAATCTGTTTTCTTTCACAATATAACTAACATGGAAATATGTTTTGCATGTCTCCACATATAAAACCTATGTCAAATTGCTTACCACTAAGTGAGTGGGACGGGGAGAATAGGAAGGAGAGAACTTAGATCTCAGATTTTAAAAAAAACTTAATTATTTTTACATGTAGTTGGGGGGAAAATAAAATATTAAATAAGTATATAAAAATAACTTTATGAGCCCTTCTTATTCAGACATGTACTTTCTCAGATGCACCTGTGTCAGAAATTGTGGAACTCAGGCAGTTTACACTCACAGGACCCTGACAAAAGGGACGCGCTGGTATATCTTTTTTTGATCATCCTTTCCTAAGAAGTCTCATCTACTTCTGTCAGGCCTGACAGGATGCTCCCCTGCAGATGTTGGTAGAGGAAAATCATGAAAGGCAAGCAGTCTGGCTGACATTCCTGGAATGCCCAGGGTGGTTGAATTGGCATGTAATTGATAATCCTCAAGACAAGAATAGATATAATAGGAATATGTCCTCCATATTCTTATCTTGGAGCTTTGTAAAACTTTGAATTTTACCATAGAAACTTTATGGATTTCAAAATCTCTTATCTGTAATGAATTTATGAAGCCACTTGTTTTTAGCAATTACTAAAGAAAATGTTTTGGGAATAAACATAATCTACATTGTAAAGAGTGTTTGGAGAAAAATTTTCTGGAACCATAATGTTTATACTTTCAAATTATTTTCCTTTATTTTTCAAGCTTTAGATATTTTTTCATACTAGTAATGACATTTCAGAGCAGTCCTGGAGAAATAAATCCAAATTGTATCGTACTTTCTTTTCATTTTCAACTTAGTAATATGTATAATATATGTATGTAATGTTAGTGTGTATGTTAGTAATATGTATAATAATAAATATGCTAGTAAATATTTTCATAGTTTTGAAAGTAAATTTTGGAAGTTTTCTAAATTTTATACTTTCTATATAAAGGATTTTTGCTCTCTTCTGTTTTGAAATATGAAACTCTGTGATTTTTTTAAAGGCTAATATTTTAGGGTAGCTTCATTGCTTAGGTAAACTGCCTTGGCCTCATAGATTTATCCTTTTGTCCTTTTTTGTTCTTGCTGTAATGAATTATGGTCGTATTAACATTAGTATAACATAAGGAAGGTCATGCATTTATTTCTTTATTAGGCTAATAGTAGGATTTAAAAACTGAAACATTTAAATTTATTTTTCTTAGGATGTGTCAGCTCAAGGATCATCTTCACAACTCCCTAAACCTTTTGATCCTGAGCCAGAAGCTAAATATGGCACCCTGGATGTGACTTTTGACTATGACTCACAAGAACAGAAGCTCCTAGTAACAGTGACAGCTGTCACAGACATCCCAATGTATAACAGGACCGGCAGCAACTGCTGGCAAGTACACCTTGTTCTTCTGCCCATAAAGAAACAGAGAGCCAAGACAAGTGTCCAGCGAGGGCCATGCCCTGTCTTCACAGAAACGTTCAAGTTTAACCATGTCGAATCTGAGATGATTGGAAATTACGCAGTTCGATTTAGACTCTATGGTGTACGTCGCATGAAAAAAGAAAAGATTGTGGGGGAAAAAATTTTTTATTTAACAAAATTGAATCTTCAAGGGAAGATGTCATTACCTGTGATTCTGGAACCTTCTTACAGTCTTTCTGTGAGTATCTAACAAAGTAGCCTCTGAAGAGGGTACTGTGCACACACACCCACATACACACATACATGTGTATGCATGTACAATATATATAGATGTTGACTTGTATGAATAATATACATATATAAAACAAAGTATATACTTTATATGATAAGCAGACCAGTATAGTAAATGGAGTTGGAGTCAGGAAGATGGCCTGGGTTCACATTCTCCCTTATCATCTGTGGGGCCATAAGCAAACAACTTAACCTTTATAAGTCTTAGGAAATCTTATAACATAGATGGGGTACAGTCTGCATTAACTGAAGGGGCTTCCTCCCTGAAAAAATCATGTCCTTTTCAAATTAACATATGTGATATAAATACATATGTAACCCATCTATTTTTCAACATGTTTTCCACATGGTGGTGATCTTGTTACAAAATTCTTTTTTATTTTATAATTTAAAAGGTCTAGGTAGTTAGGAAAAATTACTTTTCAATTCAGACTGCCCTTGCCATATTTTCCTTACTGTTGTTGTTTTGGCTCTTTTTATTTTTTTCATTATGAAAGAAATTTCTTATGTTAGAATGATATTTGAACCTGGTTCATGATAATTAAAGGACATTTTAATGTCTAATTAATATGTTGCGACAGTGTTTTTTAAAACCAAGAAGCCTATTTTTTTAATTTTGCAAATTATGTGTTAACTGCATCTGACATAGTTCTCAGTAATTTTATTTTAAAATTTTGGCATTTCCTGGCAAAATCCTAGAATTGGCAAACTATGCTAGCATATGCTTTAATCTATATCAGAGATGGGGACTTGGTGAGTTTTTTCACATTGACTGTTAGATTATTGAATTATTCAATGGGATATTATGAAAGAGATATAAATCAATTCGCCATGTCTGTGAGAGAAAAAAAGAAAATATAGGCTTAAATTAACATAGGTGTGAGTATTAGCTGACCATAAATGGAAGACCTTTACAGCAACATTCATTAAAAATTTATTAAATACCTACAAGCGTATAGATAGGGTGTTTGCATGCCTGTCACAAGTTTTAAAAATTGTATCTTCTGTGCGTTATAGTCCAGCCAAGACTTTAAGCCTTCATGATACTGAAACTTTACTTACCACAAAATGTATATATTCATTCCATGCAGGATAGAATTACATCATGTTATTATGCATTTATAAAAAAGTAATATTAAAAAAAAGGTTCATCAGTTTTGGAGGAGGCCGTGGCCATACTCATCTCTGCAGGATTTTCTCTATCGTGTCCCCTTTTTAAGGTTATCATAAGTAACTACACCCCCTTGTTGCCATTCTGAAGTCTAATATGAGAAGAACATAGTCCAAGTGATGAAGAAGACACAGAGATAAATTTGACAGCATGGTGGTTAAGACTGTTTAAGATAATAAAAAGAGCCCTGGCCTTGGGAATCCTAAGGCCTGAGTTGTAGTCCCAGCTTTTATTAGATTCGTGATTTTGTACAAATCACTTAGCTGCTCAGTCTTAATTCAGTCAGCTAGAACATAGGGAGATTGGCTATATCATCTCTAGGGTTCTGTCTAGCTGTAATATTTTACAAGACAGGTGTACTCCCCTCAAGTTTATATTCTCGTAGGGGTGATAAGCTTTGTGCTTAGATAACCATAATAGAGAATGTAATGCATGTCAATCAGTCAGCAAGCATTTATTAAGCTCTTATTGTATGCTCAGCACTGTGCTAAATTCTGGGAATACAAGGAGAAGCAGAAAGAAAGTGGTTTGTTCTCAGGGATCTTCCTAAGGAGAGAAAAAAACACACAAAAGTGATCTGAAAAGGGAGTTCAGAATGCAGAATGGGGACAGGAAAGAAAACAATCCTGTGGAGATAGATCAGCCGTGTGGCCTGCAGAGTTAGGAAGAAATCTTTGACCTGGGCTACCTCCTTAAATTGCAGACTCTAGAAGTCAGCTAATCAGATGGTGAGACTACAGAGGCAAAGGCCTCCAAGGTGAGAAGTAGCCTAGGGTAAAGAGGTTTCTATGGCATGGAAGAGAAAGTCTTGTGGAAATGAGAGGGCAGGAGAGGGATGAAGAGGGATAAGATTGATATGAATCAAATACAGTTAGAATTTTGAAGAGGAATACATCTCCATTCTGGAGAGATCAGGGAAGATTACATGGCATAAGTGGCACCTGGGCTGAGTAAGTCATCTGAGAGTCAGAATTTCAACAAGTAGAAATGAGCAGGTAAGGTCCTTCAGGTGAAGTTCAGTGGCTGAAAATCCTGGGATGTGTTCTTAGAACAATTAAGTACTTCAGGTTGATTATAGAATAAAGTGCTAGAAAGGGCATAGCATGAAATAAAGCAGCAAAAAATGCAGATTGAAGACAGCTTGTAGATAGAGGACCTTAAATCCCCGGTACTTAGCATAGTATAGACATTTAATAAATTCTTGTGGACTCATTGACCAGGTAAAGGAAATTGAACTTTATCCTATAGGAAATAATGAGCTATTGAAGGTTTTTAAATAGTAGAATGCTATGGTCATGTCTATAAATTAAGAAAAATGAATCCATCATTGTGAAGAAGGAATGAGGAGAAGGATAAATGGAGGTGAAGAAACCAGTAAAAATGTAATAATGCCTTAAACTAGGAGAGTGGCAATGTGAATTATTGCAGATGTTGAATATGTAAGATTGAAAGAAGAGTCAAAGATGACAATTGAGATTTGAATCATGCCTTAAATTAAGAGGAAGAACAAGTTTGGGGGTAAAGAGAGTAAGTTTGGTTTAGACTGTTGAGTATAAATATCAGGGCTACTCAAAGAGATTATGGTCAAATTCAATATAAAATTAAGAGGAGTCAGGGGAAACAAGTTTCCTTAAGGGAATAAAAGAGAGGGAAGAAAATTCAGAAGTATGTAATCCCAGATTTCATGATTGCCAAAGAATTTGGGGCACAATTTGAGAACTTGGGGGTGACAGTTATTTTGCTTGAAAAAATGAATTAATGAGTAAATATAAAAATGCCCATTCACTGACTAGGATCATCACATTACAAATGTTCTTTGGGTAAGTGCCTTTTTTTCCAATCGTTTAAAACATCTTTTAGTGTTAAAATCAACATATTTTTATCTAAAACTTTAATAATTATTTTTAAGTAAATGCTTGAACAAATTCATAATAATAATAGCTGACAGTGAATCAATGAATGAGCATTTGTTAGACACTGTGTACCTCTCAGAATGCTGAATACTAGAGATACAAGTGGAAAAATGGTTACTGTCTCTGCTCTCAAGGAACTCACACTTTCATTGTGAGAGATAACACATATAATAAAGTTTAGCTGTAGGGAGGATAGAAGGGCCCGGAAGTCCTACAGTACATCAGAAGGATGGATGGCAAGGCTAAGACATCGGTCAGTCAATAAGCATTTTGGTATCGTCAGCAGATCAGATAATAACTGAAGGGGGTGGTAGTAGGGGTGGGAAGTCAGAGGTGATGCTATTTCAAATAAGGCCTTAAGGACAGTGGCGGAGAGCAGATGGTAAGGATTAGTGATCCATAGTCCCACTGGAAGGGATATAGATTGGTGACTTTCATCCAGGTGTGAATAGTCAAGTAACCTGATGGGTTCTGGGTGCTCCAGCCAGGAAATGGAATAAGGGAGAGGTGGAAATAAAAGGGGGAGCGTTAACCCCTCCCTTGGTGGATATATAATCCTTACATGGCACTTGAAAATGTGTTCAGTGCTATCTTTGGTTTTTCTATCAAGCACATTTCTCAATTTATCTACCATCTACCCCTCCAAGAAAGCTATCCCCTATTACAAAGAATGAAAAAGAGGGGGGGAAATAGGTAGTAAGTAATCACTGTTAAAAGTTACAAACAGGTACTTAAAACTGAGATATAAACATCCATAGGTAGTTGCAAAAAAAAAAAAAGTTAGAAATCTCAACTATCAGGGAGAATAGTGAAATTGTGCAGAGATTTGCATGGATTGTGGGGTGTTTATATTTCTGTCCAGCTGAGTGACTGTTATTTGTGTTCCAAGTATAGGTTGATCTCTCCTAGGACAAGAAGAGACTAGATGGATGCCTTTTCATACTCCAAGTTACGAGTTAAATTGAAGGTCTTCTAAAGGAAATAGATACTAACTCTTAGTAGAATAATTGAGATTTGTGTTAGAGGAGGTATGACAACCCTTGTCAGGATGCTAGACCTTAGAAGAATTACACAGACAAGAAAAAAAAGGGAAAGAATAGCTGTGCTCTTACAGCTTTAAAACAAATTTGATTCTCTTCCTGAAGAAGAGATAGATGCTCTGAGGAGGAAGAAACTGCTTGTTACACTAGAACCATAAAAGAAATCAAGTGAGACATCATCCATTAAGGAACAGAAGACAACTAGTGGTTCATTCCTTAAAGATACTGAAACAGCTATTTGCTGACCTTATAACATCCACAGAGATGTCTAATGTCTTCCTGAGGCATATATCCAAGATCTGATAGATAACTTCCCAAGACTTATCAAAATGGGAGACTACTCCCCATTTTTGATGTTTCTTGTGGACAGAAATGTCACTCTCAGAAAGAACCTAAAAAGTATTACCAGTAATTATGAAGCGCAAGAAAATGAAGATCATAGAGACACAGGTTATACATTCCTCACTGTTGCTTGCCAAAGACAGTGGATGCAGAAGAAAAAAATTAATTTGTGAAGTAAACAACTGACGGTGAAGGTGTTTGAGAATGGGAAATAGATTTCTGGATCACCACTTACCATATAGGATTGATAGATTCTTGGCCAGAGATGGAGTACTCATAGCAAAAGGATGTTAGGAATGTATTTGCCTGGTATGGTATAAATCCTATCAAATGGGTAAGATCTTATCAAAACTAAAGAAGGATACGTAAAGGAGAAGATGACCTATATGTACAGCCAAAATTAGATACTACAGGAAATAGCCACAAATAAGAAAGAAGAGCAGCTAAGATACCTAGAAATTTTGAGGAGACAAAACAAACATAGCCTCAACTCTGTTTATACAAGTGCCCAAAGTTTTGTCAACAAATGAGAATTAGGGTTCTAACACAAATGGACAAATTTGACCTCATAGATTTCCTTAAGACTTAGTTGGAGGAAACTCATGACTGAAGCATTGGTATATTTTATTCAAAAGACACAGGTTAAGTTAAAGGAGGTTGGGAAGAAGGCTAGCATAGTACATTAAGGAAGTATGCTGATGTGAGGAAATCCAGCAACCAGAGAGTTAAAGCATGATGGAGGATGTTTGAGTGAATGTCAAAGGAAGAATAGATAGATGTGATTTTTTACTTTCAGGTATACTGATTGGTTGTTGGCCTTCATTCTCGAAGAGGACCAAAATGACATCACCATGATAAAGTCAAGTTTCAGTGTGTCCATCTGTGGCTGATCAGACCAATACAAGCTCAGAATGCCCTACCACAGATTAGGAACAGATAGTCCACATGAACATTTGGGGTGAATACTCCAAATTTCCGCATTCTATGTTTCCTTTGAGCTGTTTCAATACTGCTTTGTTCATAGAGCATAGCACCCTTTATGATGTGGGCATGCCATACTGAGCGGTCTTATGCCAGTGTCTCCCATGACACACAATCGTTCCAAAGTTCTTGAAAGATGCCTTGAGAGTGTCCTTGTATCGCTTCTTCTGACCACCATGTGATTGCCCTTCCCATGTGAGTTCTGCATAAAATAGTCTTTTTGGCAAGTGTACATTTTGCCTTTGAACAACATGACCAGCCCATCGGAGTTGCTTGTGCTCTCTGAAGCATAGTTTGAATGCTTGGCAGTTTAGTTTGAGTAAGGACTTAAATGTTTGGTACCTGATTCTGCCAGATGATCTTCAGAATCTTCCTAAGACAGTTCAAATGGAAGAAATTCCATTTCCTGGCATGGTGCTGGTATACTGTCCATTTTTCATAAACATATAACAATGAGGTCAGCACAACAGCTCTGTAGATCTTCAGTTTGGTAGTCAGCCTAATACCTCTTCTCTCCCATACTTTTCTTCCGAGCCTCCCAAACACTGAGCTAGCTCTGGCAATGCGTGCATCAATCTCATTGTCAATGTGTACATCCCTGGAAAGTACACTACCAAGGTAAGTGAACTTGTCCACAGCATTCAAAACTTCTCCATTTGTTGCAACCCGTATTTCCACATATGGATGGTGTGGTGGTCGCTGATGGAGCACCAGTGTTTTCTTGGTGTTTATTTTCAGGCCAAAATTAGCACAGGCAGCAGAGAATTGATCCACACTTTGCAGAGTACCTGGATGAATTGAAGATTTAAGTTTGAAAAACAGAACACAGTCTCATTTACAAGCATGATATTGTAGTAATGGGAAAATTCAGCTACCTAGATGTCTACTGGCGCTCTCTCTCCTAAAAAGAGAGCAGCTAATGACTTCTTGACTTAATTTAGTGATTATTTAATTTTTCAAGAAGTAGAGGAACCAACAAGGGGAAATCCTAATCTGAATGCAATTCGACTGACAGAGGAATTGGCTGTTGGGGTAGAAATGATGGAAACCTTGAGGGAATATGACCATTCCATCCTAGAGTTTATGATAGAGAAGAAAAAGGAGCGTAATCTGACATCTAGATTTTGGGAAAGCAGATTTCAGTGTTTTTAGATAGGATTCCTTGGAGGAAGATGCTTCAGGGGAAATCAGCTCAGAAAGAATGAAAGATACCTGAGATTGAAATTCTGAAGACACAAAGGGAAACAATTCCAATGAGGAGGAGAAATGGAACTTTTCAGAAGAGACTTGTAAGTGCACAAGGAATTCTTGAAATATTTTAAAACAAAATTTACAGAAGACGGAACAGAATCAGGTCCCAGAATGTAAACATAAGAGTATGATATTTATAATTTAAGAAACACAAAAGCTTAGAATGAGGCAAGACTAGTGAGAGAAACTAAGGAAAACAAAAAGGTGTTGATGAGGTGTATGGGTGAGGGGTGGACCCCAAAATGCTGACAGTCCAACAGTCCGAATCGTGCTCGAATGAATTCGACTCAAGCCTTCTTAAAGCCAAAGAAAACAAAGTTTATTAAAGATTCGTCTAATTGGGTTACCTCTTAAGGAACCTAAGTATTTGTGACACTTGTATTCACAAGCAGGCCAGATAGAATCCCAGCTAGACAGAGTCTGAGCTGGATTGAATCTGAGTGCCTTCATGGAGGCGAGATGGAACTTAAATACAGAAGATTATAGGAGGGATGGGGGGGAGGGGGTCTGGCAGTCAGGAGGTATCAGACAATGGAGGGTTTGGATAGGAAGCATGTGGGGCAATCCAGAGATCTTGATAGGGGCAGTATGGGAATGTATACAGATCTTGATGGAAGCCTGGGGAATGGGGTTTTGATAGGATCAAGAGTGGGGAGTGTAACAGAGACCTGAAATGATAATGAAAAGCCCATGGGCTTCCTGAGACTGTTGGAACAAATGGAAAGTAGATTTGAGTAAGAAAGGCCAGATTAAGTGGGAAGATTCAAGGGGAGCTCCAGGAGGCTCCCAGAGTCTGAAACTTATCAGTGTTAGGTGTCTTGTTTTGTTTTTTAAGCTATCTGAGGAGGGGGCATGGAAGAAGCATTTATTAAATACTCAATATGTGCCAGGCACTGTGCTAAGAACTTTACAAATGCAATCTCATTTAATCCTCACAACAACCCAGGAAGGTAGGTGCTGTTACTATCTCAGTTTATAGTTGAGGAAACTGAGCTGGTGATTGAGTGACTTGCCCAGGGTCATACAGCTAATAAGTGTCTGAGGTTGGATTTGAACAGGTCTTCCTGACTCCAGACTCAGTGTTCTATCCACTCTATACACCAGTTCCCTTCTCTTGAGAGAAAAAAAAAAAGGGATCAAAGAGATGACAGGACCTTTAGGGTTAATAGGACTGTGATAACTGACAAGAGAGAAGGGAGAGCTGTTAAATTCTTATTTTCTTTCTCTTCTCTCTGCAAAGGAGATTGATCTTTTTGCTAAAAGTGACAAAACACAAATAACCAGGAGTTAGAATCTAAGATAAGTAAGGAGTTATTAAGAGGCTGCCCTTGAAGGAGTGAAGTCATCTGGCCCAGAACTATGCCCTCAGCTCCCGAAAGAATTGATACTTAGGATTGTTGAACCACAGTCAGTGATACTTGAAAGATAATAGAAAATGGGAGAAATGTCACCAAATTGGAAAACGGCATATGTCTCAATTTTCAAAAAATAAAAAGGGAACAGAGCCAACAAACTAGGGAAAATTCTAGGGAGATTGTTAAAAGAGATGATTGAGTATCTATAAAGGGAAAGAAATCTTTAAAAGGGAAGTGAAGGAAACAAAGGTATTATCTCCCTGGTATTTTGCCTGCTCTTAGCTAGCCCCTGTTTCCTGTGCCTGCTTTTTCCCTGTTGAATATATTTCTACACCAAACTCTGTGTGTGTGTTTGTGTCTAAGTCTTCTTTGTCTGATTCAGGTAAAAATGAGGCCCATCTGATGCCCCCTCTCCTTTCTTCCTGTTTCTATACTCTTCTCAGGCACCTCAATCATGAGTAATTAACCAATTCCACCCAACCTTTCTCCTCCCTTCTAAACCAATATAATCCTCATTTTATCCCCCACTTCCTTTTTTCTCTTAACACCCTTCCAGCAGAGCCAGTCCCTTCTCACCGCGCCTGTTTTTCTTATTTAACTCTTTCCATGTCCTTGGAAGATGTGAAGTTTCTAAAGGGGTACTTTTTTTTATTTTCCTAGTAGAATGTTAGCATACTATATCACCATCAAGCACCTTCAGATTTCTCAGGTACTTTTCTGTTTCTCTGGATTCCTGTTTCTGTATTTCAGAGTTCATACTCAGCAATTATCATTTTATCAGAAATGCTTAAAAGTCTTTTGTTCCATTAAAAGTCCATTTCCCCTCTCAGATTATACTGAGCACAGGATATTCTTATCTCCCAACTCTTTGCCTTTTCACTGGCTGTCCCTCATTTCTGGAATCCTCTCCTTTCTCATCTTGCTTACTGACTCCCTTCAAGATTTTCTAAAATCACACCTTCTACCAGAAGCTTTTCCTATTCCCTTTGAATGATAGTGCCTTCCCTTTGAGATTTCCAATTTACCCTGCATATACACTTTATATATAGTTATATATAGTTGTTTCCCCATCTATGAACTTGATGAGGTCAGTGAATGTTTTTCTTTTGTACACCCAGCACTATGTGCATACTCCCATGGCATGATGTTTTCAGCCATGTTGTCAAATACTTTCGATGAGGTTGAATACAGCATCAAGGTCAGCTACTGCGCTGGTGGTAAGTTCTTCAACTTGAAAAGGCTACAAGCCAGGATCAAAGTAGAGGGAGTATTGGTGCATGATTTTCTGTCTGCAGTTGATTGTGCACTGTGTGGCCTCTGAAACTGAGATGCAGCAAAATGTGGATCAATTCTCTGCTGCTTGTGCTAATTTTGACCTAATAATTAACCCCAAGAAAACACAGGTGCTCCATCAGCCACCACCACACCATCCATACATGGAATTGGCAGTTATAGCAAATGTTGGGCAAGCAGGCCCCAGCGATATTTGAACTCATGACCCCTGGTTTACAAGACCGGTGCTCTAACCCCTGAGCTTCACTAGCTGTGTGACCTTAGGCAAGTCACTTAACCCTAATTGCCTCATCCTGGGTCATCTCCAGTCATCCTGAGGAATATCTGGTCACTGGATTCAGATGGCTCTGGAGGAGAAGTGAGGCTGGTGACCTGCACAGCCCTCCCTCACTCAAAACAAAGTCAAGTGCAAGTCATGCCATTATTTCTCTGATGGCATGGTCTTCTTCAGCAATGAAGGACAAACACACACAGCAAATGGAGAAGTTTTGAATGCTGTGGATAAGTTCACTTACCTTGGCAGTGTACTTTCCAGGGATATACACATTGATAATGAGGTTGACATATGAATTGCCAGAGCTACCTCAGTGTTTGAGAGGCTCCAAAGAAAAGTATGAGAGAGAGGAGTTATTGGACTGACTACCAAATTGAAGGTCTACAGAGTCATTGTGCTGACCTTATTGTTGTATGCCTGTGAAATATGGACAGTCTCTACCAGCATCATACTAAGAAATGAAATAGCTTCCATTTGAATTGTTTTAGGAAAATTCTGATCAGCTGACAGGATAAGGTACCAGAGTCCTTACTGCAACTAAACTCTTCTTAAGAGGGCGCAACTCTGATAGGCTGGCCACGTTGTTTGAATGTAAAACGTATGCTTTCCAAAAAGACTGCTTTATGGAGAACTCACAAAGGGCAAGAGTTCACATGGTGGTGAGAAAAAGCGATACAGGGACACTGTCAAGGTCCCTCTTAAGAACTTTGCAATTGATTGTGTGACATGGGAGACACTGGCACAGGACCACTCAGCATGGCATGCCCACATCAGAGAAGATGCTGTGATCAATGAGCACAGCAGAGTTGAAACAGCTCAAAGGTTACCCAGGATGCATAACAGAGTATCCGCCCCGAATGTTCACACAGACTGTTTGTTCCTGACCTCTGTAGAGCCTTCTGAGCTCTTATTGGTCTGATCAGCCACAGTTGGACACATTGACTCTAGCATAATGATATTGTTTTGGTCTTCAAGTGCCAGGCACTGGGGATACAAATACATGGAGAAAGGTGGTTCCTGCCCATAAGAAATTTGCATTGTAGTGATGGAAGACACAAAAAAGGGAGCTGAACAGGTAGGAGATAGGGAAAAGTAGTGCCCTCGTGGGGGTATATTTGCCAAATATTTTATAGATATTTTTTCAATAATAGTTCATTGGTTTTCCGACATATTAAGTGACTGAGATTATGATTGATCACTGCACCAAATCTTCTGTGAAAATTTGTTGCAGGTTTAAAAAAAGCAATGTGACTGTGCTTTAATTTCTTTACCCAGTTTTGGAGTGTTTGGGGAAGAATTATTAGCTTGTTACTGTGAGATAGTTCTTCAGCTTTTTCCTTTTTTTCCTTTTTAGACACCCCAGTCTCCATATTTCTGGCTTGCTTCCCATGAGGCCTAGCAAATCACAAGAGAGAATAGCTATACTGTTTACTTGAGCAAGGGAGATACATTGTATCACTTGCTTTTTTAAATTATGGGAAAATCTGTGATATGCAAGGGGTGTAAAAGTGAACTATATTTATTCAGTGCTAAAAATGAATTTTAAAATTTAATGATAAAAAATAAAGCAAACACATTGGTTTTTACATAAGCTTGGGGAAAGAGTGATTTTTTTTTTAAGTTTTAATATATGTAAGTGTAAACTCAGGGTTGGTTTCTTTTTGAATTCTTACCATGTAGTTTTGACCTGGTGGAGCCTTCATTCACAGTGGAAATGTTCCATTTTTACTAGATGACTTCAGTATCTTTTAAAATCAGAAAGTGGTAGTGAAGGTGATAGATTGCTGTGGTTTAGTAGATTGAATTTTAGTTCTTATTACAAAAAAAATTAAAAGCCTGTTAGATGACTGAACCTGTCTTTATTGGAAACACCAATAGCCATTCATCTGAGGAGAGAATAAGTTGCAAGCAATACTTCAGAAGAAGAGAAAATATTTTTAATTCTCTTTTGAGTAAAAAAATTGAAATATTCTGCAATATTAACTGTATAATGTACATTAGGGTCTGAATAAACCCTTGCTGAATTAGGGGAAAATGTAGTCATTTCTAAGAATAACTGCCAAATTAGAAAAGATGTATGCAGTCTCTTTAAGAGGGAAGTGTTTTGTGATACTATATCTGCTCCAAATTATATTTTTCTAGTTTTGTATTAATTGTACCTAAAATACAAAGAAAATGAAGACAGAAAGCAAGTGTATGGTTTTTTTGGACAAAGGTGCCTCTCTGGCCAAAGTAATTACAAATAAATATGTGAATAAACATGTCTCTATTTGGTCAGATTTGGGATCAGATCTGATTAATAGAATCAGTGGAAGGACAAACTTTGACAAGAAGGAGTATCTAATTCTCTGAGATTTAAGTAAAGACATATGAAAGCTTTAAAAGAGGGTAAGTAGGTTTGGAACAGCTAATAAGTAGAATGCAGGGCTCATCAGGGATAAATGAGCCTTCCACTAGTAGTAATCTGAATCAGAAGCCATAACAGTCAAGTCTAGTTAGGAGCCACAGCTCTTAGAACCAGAGGGCAAATGAGGGAATAAAATCCACCACTCATCTGAAGGAAACCTCAATATTAAAGATCCCCAGAATATTATAGCCAAAATCCAGAATTTCCAAGTTAAAGAAAAAATTCTGCAAACAGACAAAAATGATTTCAAGTACCTTGGAGCGATAGGATCACATACAAATTGAGCAGTCATTACTATAAAGGAACAGAGAGCTTGGAACATGGTATTTCAGAAGGCAAAGTGCATAGGTATGCAATAAACAAGAATAACTTACCCACCATGACTGCATATAACCCAAAGGGCAAAATAGAATCTTTAATGAAATAGAGGATTTGCTAGCATTCCTAATGAAAAGATTAGAACTGTGTAGAAACTTTGATGTGCAAATGCTGGAATTGAGAGAAATGTTGAAAAGTAAAAATTAATAAATTGTCAGGGACTAAACAAACATAAAATGCTTATATTCTAATATAGGGAGTAGGTTAGGAAAAATTTTCTCACATACTGGGAGTG
Organism: Potorous gilbertii; assembly: GCA_028658325.1. Lineage (NCBI taxonomy): Eukaryota > Metazoa > Chordata > Mammalia > Diprotodontia > Potoroidae > Potorous > Potorous gilbertii. The sequence goes on along the minus strand of CM053770.1, from coordinate 595,271,306 downwards.
CACAAATAGGAGTCTAAATGAACAAGAAGGATGGAGAAAAGGAGCGGCTAAAACTTGAACTTCACTTTCATTTGAAAAGGTCAGAGAAGGCAAAATACACAACTGAGTATGGAAATTCATTTCAGTAAATAGGGAAACAGGAGGGAAAGAGAAGGGAATGAATATAAAAGGAATAGTAGATTAAGGGAAAATTTTGTTCTAAGTAAAACAAGTTCTAAGTACATACAAAAATATTTATAGCCCTCTGTGACAGCAAACAAAAATAGTTGGCAGGGTTTTTTTATGGGGAAGGGTGTATAGCAGAGGAAAAAACAAAGATCAAAGATGGGATAGAACCTTCTGCCTAGTATAGATGAAAAGATAACTGACAAAGAAGAGAAGTTAGAGGAAGGGCCCAAACCAGTCTGCCTTCATTCTCCTCCTAGTCCTGTTCCTGACTTTCTGAACTTCAAAACAGTGCCATCACATCATGTGGTGCTTTCTTCCTCTTTCGGTCCTCTTCTCCTGTTTCTCAGTTCCCTTTTGAGTGTTGTCTTAAGTTTTAGAATGTAAGCTCCTTGAGGGTAGAGACTGTCTTTCTTTTTATTGTATTTATATCCCCACTGCTTAGTACCATGCTTGAAACATAGTAGGAACATAAACATTTGTTGATTTGACTCTTAGTCTCTTAATTGTAGCTACTTGTGTCTTATTTGACCTTTTAAAAACATAGCATAAGTCAATTTCTTGACTTTGATCCATATTCTGTTTTTTTGGAATAGTTCGTTGTAAAATCACATCAAATTGAAGCTGATGTAAATGCATTCAACATTGTCTATTCTTCTGACTTGACATTTAATTTGACTACTTTGCCCTGTGCCATAACCATCTGACTACATGCTACTGTTCCTGATGTGATTTCTATATTCCTCTGTGTTCATCCTCCGTTGCCAAAGAAGACCATATCGTCAGAGAAATAATGACTTGACTTGCCCTTGACTTTGTTTTGAGTGAGGGAGGGCTGTGCAGGTCACCAGCCTCACTTCTCCTCCAGAGCCATCGGAATCCAGTGACCAGATATTCATCAGGATGACTGGAGATGACCCAGGATGAGGCAATAGGGGTTAAGGTCACACAGCTAGTATTCTGAGCTGAGATTTGAACTCAGGTCCTCCTGACCCCTGCACTGATGCTCTGTCCACTGCACCACCTAGCTGCCCTTCTATATTCCTAGTTGCTAGTTGCTTCCTGAATGTTAAAATATAGACAGTTCAGTTTTCTTCATATTTTGTTCCTACTGAGTTCAGTACTTTTCTCTTCCTTAAGTATTGATGATGTAGTCCATGAAGTTTCTCTATAGTTTACAAGTTTTTTGGTCTTTTCCCATTTATTGATCCCCTAATTATATTTTCCAACTTAATTTTACCCTCCTCTGTGTTCAATTTTTTATTTAAGTTGTTGAGGACTATAGTATATTGTAACATAATTCATTAAGTCATTCACAGATTCTCTGCTTTTTCATCCTATTCGGTAGAGGCCAATATGTGATTCAATCAGTGCTTTGCACATTGTAAACGCCTTTAAGTGCAGAAACTATTTTGTTGTTGCATTAAGTCTTTCTGTCTAGTACTGCCCGTGGCATGTAGTAATTGCTTAATCAATACTTGTTGATTGATTGGTTAATAGAGAAAAGATATGGAAACAGCAGCAGTTCAAAAAAAATCTGAAATTTAAGTGGGCTGCAAGCTCAGTGAATTGACAGTGTGGCATAACAGTTTAAACAAGCAAAAAAAGAGAAGCTAATGCAATTTTGTGTTAAAAGAACTTACAGTACCATTCATCTGTACTCTGCCCTTGCAGTCATTGTAGTTACTTCGTACCACATTAGGTAGAAAGAATATTTAAGAGCACAAGAAGTAAAGTCCTGGAATTCATCTCATTTTAGGATTATTTAAAGGAACTGGGAATATTTAACCGGGAAAAGAGAAGTAGAGAAACAGGATTCAAGTCTGAAGCATTTAGAATATGACTTAATTTGTTCTGGCTGGCTTTATATGGAAAAAATAGGAGCAATGGGGATAGAAACTGCCTAGAAACAAACTTAAAAATGATGCAGAGACAAACTTCTTAACAATTAGAACTACCGAAACCAGAATGGACTCCTTTGGGAGATGCAGCTCATTGCCCTCACTGGAGATTTTCAAGCAAAAGCCAGACGTTCATTTGTTTCGATTACCTTCGCTGCCCTTGGTCTGAAGTGCTGTGATTCTGAAGCCTCAGAGCTGGTGTATCACCTCCTGGGACTTCTTTTCCTCATCTATAAAATGAAGGGCTTGAAGAAGATTACCTTAAAAGTTTCTTCAAACTTCTAAAGTTTGTTAAATAATGTCATTAATTAGTTCTGCAGAAATATTATGTTAGGAGAAATAATGTCTCGCAAACATTTAGTGTTATCTGCCCAGTTACAAATGGGCAATTAGCAAAGTTTCCTCATTTCATAAGGGGATGGGGATCGTCGTTAATGTAGTATTGATTGTGTCATGTTATTATGTTATAGTTAACTTCAGTTGTTTATATGAAGCAGTGGTGGACAGGGCAGTTTTATTCAGAGTATGACAACTCTTTGGTTAAATTAAAGAGCTTAATAGACACAAACTAAAGGTAGAATTTTAAATGATTTTTATTGATATCTTTTGTTTTTACATCACCTGCATTTCCCCATATATTCCACACCATTTCTCTCACATTGTCACAGGGTCATCCCTTTTAAAGTTTCACATTATCTTCTTCTTCAAAAAAGAGAAGAAGGTTCCTTCACATATGTCTTCTTCAGGGCCAGGTATGGTCATTGTAATTTCTCAGCATTCTGTTTCTATTGCTGTATTATACTTTACATGTATATTATTGTAGCCAGAGTATATATTGTTTTCCTGATATGTTTGCTTTAGGTAATATCAATTCATCTAAGTCTTCCTGTGCTTTCCTATTAATCATATTGTTTCTTAAAGCACAGTAGTGTTCCATTACATTCATCTAACACATGTTTAACCTTTCCCCATTCATCTTTGTTTCTAGTTCTTTGCCACTATAAGAGTGCTATTAGGAATATCTTCTAATCCAGAATTCAACAAGGCACAGCGTCTGTCACATAATAAACATTCAAGACATGCTTTTTTCATTTATTCTTTTTTTTTGTCATTGAGCTCTTTGGGATATGTACATGGCAGTAGAACCTCTGGGTGAAAAGGAATGGACTTTTTAGTCACTTTCTTAACATAATTCTAAATGACTTTCCAGAATAGTTGAAATTTATAGTTCCACCAGTAATTAAATATTCCTTTTTTTCTACTAGGTAAGGTTTTTTTTTATTATTATTATTGTGTGTGATTCTGTTTTGTGTTAAAATAATCATGTGACTTAGAATTTGCCTGACAGTTCTCCAGATTTTCTAGTTATAGAGCACATAACCTATAACTAGAACATCCTTGCCTACTCGGACCAACAGGTTGTACTCTTCCTATAATCCAAATACTTTTACTTTCAAAAACTTACCACTTTCAGACTTCAAGAACTGCTTCTTTCATTCAAATCTTTGAGTGAAAACTTCACATTTATCATACCTATACCCTTCATGATTTTGTAGACTTCTGTCATATCCCTTCATATTTATAGACTTAAAGTCTTAAGCTGATCAGAACACTCTCTACCTAGTGCCCTCTCAATCTTTTTGAGTATTTTAGTTGGCATTCCTTGGATCTTCTCCAGCTTCCATGTAAATTTACCTTATACATTTAAATCATTTTTGCCTGTATTGAGCCATGTGCCACAACCACCAACTGAAAATGGAAAATTTTCTTTCAAACTATTGTTTTTCATAGATGACACGGAATAATACATTATATATTATATAAAACATTTAGATTAAATTGACAGTTTGCTTTGAGAGCATTTAGACAACCTGATTGAAAGTTCATTAAAAAAAGATGTCATTTAAACTTATGCAAATCTAATAAGTTGTTATCTAATTTATGTAAAAACATTTCATATATCATCCACTAAAGCCCTCTTCTAGTACCTCATCAGAACATGGAGTTTGGAGGGTTATTGAATGCATTTAGATCTATGGATGCATATGCTTAGATTAGACAAGAACTTCAGAAGGTTAAAAAGATGACAGTGAAAATAATTGAGAGGATTGAGGGGATTCTAAATGGAAAATACAGTGGTTTGAACAGGTCAAGACTTTTAGCAGCTGGAAAGGTTTTGATTATGGGGCCAGCATATATCGTATCTGTCAACTGAGAATCAAACTGGCTAAACTCGGCTGTTTGACTGCCCAGTGATGATTTTTTTAAACCAGTCTTTTAAACCAACTAAGTCATGAAGAAATTGTAATTTGTTTCAGTTAAGGGCATGCCCACACAGATGAAATCATAATTTCTTGAGGTGTCAAAGTATTTTCATATGTTTGCTTACAGATTATTCACTTTAAAAATATTATTTACTCTAAATAAGCCTTGCTTGAATGCTATAAGATTTACAAAAACTTGACTTGTATCTTTTGGAATATATCTTTTGCATAATATAATTTTTTCCTGTAATTCTAACAGACTTACCTCCAGTCTTTTCACCCTTCCGATCCTTCTTATACATTTCAACAAGATTAATTTACCTAAAATATTACTTTCATTATCCTATTAATGACTTTCTATTATCTTCACAATAAAGTTTATTCCTCCTTCCATGCCTTTGCCCATGTTGAAATGTCCTGCCCTTCTTTTCCACCTATCCAAATCCCATCCATCATTCAAGCCCCACCTCAAATCCTGCCCTTATCAACAAACTTGGACTTTGTTCTTTTCTGTCAATTTTTGCAACATATCTTGTCAAAACCATGGATCTTAAAATCCCCTCTCCATAGGCTACTTCAGGCACCTTGCAACTTCAGAATCATGTTGTGTGGTCTTCCTTTGTTCAGGTAAATATGTAATCAAATTTGTAGACCTTTCTGAAGAAAAGAATTGATTTAGAAAGGCATACTGCAAATGCACTGGTCATATAAGTGACTTGATTTTCGGTACATTGGTAAACTCTTGGTAAACTCTTAGCAATTTGAGTACCCCAGGCAAGCACCATAAAATGTAACCTGGGCCAAGTAACTTGAAAAGAACTCTCAAATACACTTTTAAAGACAAATGTAGTTGTGGCACCTGAGAGCTCTCGGAGGGACCTCAGCTCTCTGAACCCTGTCCCCCATAGTCTGAGAACCCTAGAAATTAAGAGGCTGCTACTTTTCCCTCACTCCCACGCCTGCTTTTCAGCTTCTTTTTGTGTGCTATCTTTCTTTATGACATTGTGAGCTCCTTGAGAATAGTGTCTGTCATATCCCTTTCTTTTATCCCAGTGCTTAGCATAGTGCCTGGCACATAGTTGGTACTGACTGATTGACAGTAACTCAAAAATAGCATAATTTTGTAGATTAGCATATTGGAATTATTTCAGTTATATCAATTTTTACTTTTAGTCTATACTTGAAATTTGTGTTCCCTTCTCCAGATTCAGCCATTAGTACCTTATTATATGTGTTGTGTGTGTATTTCATGTTATTTATTTTTAGTTTCTTATGACTACTTTTATCAATATCTATACTTTTCAAAATGTGATATTCACAATAAAGTACTTTAAAATTAATAGTTCATCATGAACTCACCATCATGCCTAAAGATTACTACATGAAGAAAAGTGTTATGTGTGGGTAATTCAACTCTCTAGATAATCAGTAACATTAGACATGCCTCTTTTCAAGATAAAATTAAATAATCATAAGCCTATTACATAGATGATTATTCAAAGAAAAATTAAATAAGCAAATTTTCCAGACAAGAAGGAATAATAATCATCTAAAGAATTACTTTTAGGATATCTTTCAGTGAGAAAGAGAAACTGAAAGTCAAAGGAATACAAGAATACCATTTGTCTTGATCCAACTTACATTTTTTAATTCAATAGGGACAGAAAAGAAAGTAAGTGTAAATGTCAGGTCTTTTGATGGTTATAACATATAGGAAATTTGTGTAGCAAAACCTAAAATACCACAGACAATATTGAGGTTTCAGATAAACCAGATATACTAGAGATTAAAGTATATTACATAGATAGATAGATAGTAATCTTTAGTCAAGTGATAAACTGAAAAATATTAAAAGCAGATAAAATTTTTGGTATCGTTATATTCTATTATGTTTTTCTTTATATAATTCATTTTTACAAGTTACTGATTTTAACAGTCAGTTTTCCATGAGGAAGGAAATTAACAAGAATTAAATGGAAAGAGAAGACTAGTCAGTAATTTGGGGGTATAGCTAGGGATTGTGACAAGGGTAAATTTGGATCCAAATGAGTAGCAGAATTGGAACAGCTTAAGAAACATTGAAACAAAAAGATTAAAATAATGTTCCCTTTTACATAAATATAAGAAAACAACTAGAGATATATCCTACCTGGAGGAGAGAGAGAGAGAATATTTCTTCTCCAGCCATTGAGGGGATATATAGTAATGAATGAACACTAACATCCTTTGGGGGTGTCCTGAAATTTAAAGACAGGCAGGAAATAGCAAAAAAACAACATATCCACAATTAGTCTTTCCCTTGAGTTTCCTTGGAAATGTCATACTAAATACTAGTATAATGACAAAAATATCCAAAGACTAAAAGTATTTTGAGGCCAAAATGGTAGCCTAGTTTGTATAATTTTTAAATTAAAAAGCATTGATCATTCACAAAAAAAGTTACACAATGAATGCTTCCTTAGAAGATTATTAGAGCAATATTAGTTCAGAAAAAATTACTAGATATGCAAATATACATATATTAAAATGCAGTGAATATTGATATCCATATTGTGTCAGTCAATACGAATTTATTTGTTATTTAGTCATTTTTTATTTGTACATAACTCTTTGTAACCCTATTTGGGGTTTCTTGTCAAAGATACTGGACTGGTTTGCCATTTCCATCTCTAGCTCATTTTATTAAAGAAACAGACAAACAAGGTGAAGTGACTTGCCCAGCATCACAGAGCTAGTAAGTACCAGAGGCCAGATGTGAACTTAGGAAGATGAATCTTCCTGATTCCAGGCCTGGTACTCCATCCACTGTGCCATCTACCTGCCCATAAGCATTTATTAAGTACCTAATTCTGCTAAGTCCTGGGGATATAAAGAAAGGCAAAATACATTCCTTACTGTCAAGAAGTTCACAATCTTATGAGGGAGATAAGACGTAAACAGATATGTGCAAACAGGCTATATATACAGAAGGCATCTGAGTGATATGATATGAGAAGGAGTTCCCTGTGAGTAGCCTCAGTTTTTTCAATAACTTGAGACAAGGTGCTCAACTGAGAAGGTGGGTAGAAGGGGAGCCATGGGAAGTTCGAAGAGGGAATAAAGGTTTGGAATTGCTACTATGGAGAATAGGATAGTGAGTTAAAAAGGAAGGTATAAAAAGATCACCTAGTACCTGTGAGAGGCCAGTTGAGGCTATGTAGCAAATTTGAAGTGAATGTGATCAGAACATTGGAGTGATTTTCTCCACTTTCATTCAATAGCATGCGTTCAGAAGGGAAAACAGTGCATAGTGGGAGTGATCCAAGACCGAGGTTTCGCGGAGTACAATATACAGATTGTGTATCTGATGAGGGGGCAGGGGACTCAAGAGAAGAGAATGGAGCAGTTGAACTGTTTCATGAGGAGAGTCAGGATTGGGAAAGAAGGAGATGTGGCTAATACAGGGCTGAAGGCCCAGGAGAGAACTGAAGTCACAGTATAGATGAAGAGTAGGGTTTGATATAGGAAAGCAGAGAGATGGAAAGCCAAGAGGTTGTTATCAGATAAGGGAATTATTTGGAGTTCTTGAATTTGTAGGTGGTACATGTATAGGTGATAGCAAGTACAGTATGAGTTGATATATTTCGGTTTCACTTCTTGGACACTCCCCTTCCTTTCACAATAAATTCAGTACCTGGGCTCAATCTTTATTTCCTACCCAATTCCTGCCCCCATAGGAAGGGAATTCAACCTACGTGCTGTGCACTCCTTCAAACACTCTAACTGCCCGATTCCTCAACCAACTCACTTCCCCATGACCTGCTCTTCCACTTCGACTCAACCATACACAAAGATGTTCATACTCTTGATCCTGAGCATCCATAAAGATGTCTTTATGAAAAGATTGTTTCTCCACTCAAAGGTATTATTGATGGAGCTAATGAATCCAGAGATATACTGAATTAAAAAAAAGACTGCTTCCCCTAAGATTTCTTATTTGAATTCCTAACATGCTTTATTATTTTTTTTTCCTTTAAAACTTTAGGGTATTGTTATAGAAACATAATGACTGTTGACTTTGCCTCTTTTCTAAGAGCTACAATTATTTTTATAGTCTGCAACTTAGCTATTAGCATTGTTTTCTTTTTCTAGTCTGCCAGTTTTGGACACATAATTATTAGAATGAGTCTAAATTAAACTTTTCTCTAGTGTAAACTGAAGACTTGATAAGTCTTATACACAAAGTTTTGTTTTTGTTTTAGACTTTCTCCGACATTGTTTGTAATTATAGGGAACAATTTCTTTGCATATTTCAAAAATTTATAAATAAAATAAGAAACACATTAGGCTACCTCACTTGGCTCATTTGAGAAGGTGAGGTAGTTTTAGCTTATGGAAAACAGTCTGGGCTATCAGCACATTTTGAACTAGCTAGAATCTCTGAGTGGGAGCAGAGATCTTTCTAACCTGGTATTACTGCTATCTTAAAGGCAGTATACTATGCTTAACTTATAAAAATAATTTCAATGTATATACTAACTCTACATACAAACTGACAAAATATCTCAAAATCTATTCCCTGGTTCCATGCCCTTTTTCTCTTCTAGATGTCAGGTACCTAAAGTAACTCTTATTCCTCTTCCCTTATGGCAGAATGGGTGATCTCTCTAAACATCAAATTCCCGAAGATAACCCGTTGTAATGTCTCCATTTCCCTTTCTAGAATATCTCTATTCTCTCATAGAAGCTTTCATCAGTGGTATCTCTTCCCCCAACTCTTCTTCCTAAAAGCCTATAGAAATTATTTTCTTTTCATTGTTAGCCCTTGAATTGATTGGGGCACCATATGTCACTGCATAATCATCACAGATTTCATGCCAATTTTTTTTTTTTTTTTGCAAAAAAATGAGCTGCGACCATTAGGTGAAGCTTTAAAAAAAAACACACCGTAACAGTAGGTGCATGCTTTTTAAAGAATTGTGCCAATATTACTTTAAAAATCATTTATTACTGAACTGACTGTGGTGCAGATTAAGACTCACAGAATACTCATGAATATATGTTAAAATTGGGAAGATGCTGGTCTTACCAACTCACGTGACTTACTCATGGCAACTTCATTTGCTCCCCCACTCCTCTTGCACCTACAACTTTTCATTGAGTCGAGTGACAATACCCAGTACAGTAGCACTCTCACACAAATTGGCTTTCAAAAATATACTGACAGTGCATGTGTGCTGAGAATTCTATACCTGCAGCTTGCAATGTGCAAGAGATAAATGCATTTCCATTTGTACTGATGAATACATTGCTGTTCTATTTACCATTTAAATGGTATGAGGAACAGAGTTATACCATGCAATGATTATGTGTTGAAAGGTTATAGACAAATTTTTGGACCCCGCCCCAAAAAAAGGTGCAACGATAATGTGGTGGTGATGATTATATTGTGAAATATGATATATCACATATTCCTCTCTTCTTCCTCCTCTCCTCTTTTCTATTCACCCTCCTGTTTGGTAATTTAGTCCCACAAAAAACATTGCTTCACCCAAAGATGGTTATGTTTCAGGACTTTTTTTTCTCCTTCTATTTGCCTTCTGCTTTCATTCGTGTATCCTCGTGTGTATATTTACAAAGAAGTCTCCAAATGAGCTGTTACTTGGTTGTTATTGTTACGTTTAGTTACTTTGTTTACCTTCTTTTCTCTCTTGCCTGAGATGTTTGAAAATAATTTCTATAGTCTTCAGGTCTCGTCTTCTATGTAGGAATGTTTCAAATGCTTTTCTTTAATTGAAAATCCCTATTTTTTTCACTTATTATATCTAAGTTCACATTTCAAAGATAGGTCACCTTGGCAGCATCTTGAAGTCCATTGCTATTTGGAATACATAATGCAATTCCCTCCTGCAATTTTTAATGGGTACAGAATAGTTTTATGTTATTCAAATTTCCTTTCCTTTATATTTGAATATCTTTCTCCTGTTCACTTGGAATTTGTTGTTTATCGATGGAATTGTTAAATTTCTCCACTGTGTTTTAGAGTTGCGGTGTTGGGCTTTTGTTTTACCTTGTTTCTGGAGGCAATCTTCAGATTCTTTCAGTTAGCACTTTATGTTCTATATTCAGATGCTCTAGGCAGTTTTCTTGTATTATTTCTTAAATTGTCTTGTTATGTTCCTCTGGATGATATAATCTTTGGTTTATATTTACTTACACAGTTTTCAAGATTGTGTTTTGCACGTGTGGAGATCACGCTTTCTTTTAATGTGATTGCTCATGATTCTCTTCTTCCAGATTCTCCTTCGTTTCAAGGCATTTGCATTCACAATCAGTTCTATCTTTTGTATCATGGATTCAAGTTTTTCTGTTCTGCCAGTTATGTCTGCTGTGTAGGCAATAAATTCTGTATTCACAATTCTTATTTCTCTTTTTAAATCATTCAGAAACACTGTGCAGTCATTCCTTTCTCTCTTCAAAATACCCAGAGTCCTTTGCCTCCTCAAAAGCTGAATTACTTCCCTTTGTCTTACAATACTTCATCATAGATTCCTCAACTCTTTCACTTGATCTGGAGGCTATATTTTATTTTCTTATTAATGTCTTCCCTATTAATTTGTCTTGTTGTTGTTATTCAGTTGTTTCAGTTATGCCTGACTCTTTGTGGCCCTATTTGGGATTTTCTTGACAGAGATACTGGAGCAAGTTTGCCATTTCTTTCTCTTTTTACAGATGAGGAACTAAGGCAAATAGGATTAAGTGACTTGCTCAGGGATACATAGTAAGTATCTGAAACTGTATTTGAACTCATGTCTTCCTGACTTCAGGCCTGGCCCTCTATCACTTCCTTTATCTACTTATACTCAAAGTTCTTTGAGTTTTCTTCCTCCTGGATCTTTGGTATTTTTGAGAATTTTTTCCCTTTTTTCCCTTATTGCTCACTTTTTGACTCCCACCCCTTTGATGGCGTTTTCAGTAGGGGCTGGATCTCCAAGCTTCTCAGGTTTCTGTCAGGTCGGACAATTCTTTGGGGGAAAAGAACTTATGGATGCTAGACTCTTTCTTTCAGGCTTAGTGGAGTACCACAAAGTGGTACTTAGTGGAGTACCACAAAGTGGTACTTAGTGGAGTACCACACATATCCTGCCCTTGTTTCCTCTGTTCCTCAGTTTTCTGGCCCAACAGCATAAAGTGCTATTGCAACCTGAACAAATTCCTTTTTGGATTTTGCATCTCTATGTGTGTAGGGGAGGTAGGAGGGTAGACCACAGTGTATTGAGTTAGATTCTGTTACAAACTTGGTTACTTGCCCTACCCTTGTTCCTCTTCCTGTGCTCTTCTGTAGAGCTCTGTAGTGGCCCAGGATGCAGCCACATAGCTGTCACATTTGAGCAAATTCCTCCTGTTTAGAATTTGGATTTCTAAAGGCCTGGTGGAGAAGGGGAGTATCCAGATGAGAAGTTAATCATTTTGTAAGTCCATAGGTCTGTTTGAAAGTCCAGCTGCAAAGGGCTTAGTGAATAGAAACAGAAGAAGTGTTGGATGATGAGCTTACTGTAGGGATTACTGGCCTTCTCTGCTTCATCAGATTTTTACCTTGTTTCATATATATACACATATGTATATATATATATTATATATATATATATATATATATATATATATATATGTATGTATGTATATGTATGTTTCTGAGCTGTTGAACATTTTGTGTAAGATAGGTGTCCATTATCCTTTAAAGTGTTAGAATTTTCAGATAAATCTGTACAGACTAAAGTGTTTTTTTTTCCTTTTCTAGTTCTTTTACAATGTGTTCACTTTTCTGAAGTGTTGCATCTACTTTTTAAAATGAAAATAAAGACTAAATCAAAGTAAACAGAAGTGAGACTATTATAAAAAATTAGCTCTGACAGTGAATGCAGCTCTACGGTTATACCGAATTCAAGGTATAAACCAAAAACAAGGTCAAATTTGTGTCACTTAAAACATGATCTTCCATCACTCATAGTAGACTTATAAAATAGATAAGTCATTTATGTTGTACCATCAAGCTATTTGCTACATTTGAATATAAAATGTATCAACTGGAAGTTTATTTCTGTGGAAATTGAAAACATTGTCATTCCTATTAGATTACTCAACATTATTCATTGTCTCTCCACAAAAACCTGCAACTTTAAAAATGGAAATAATTCAAGAATACTTATAGGTCTTTGAAATTTTCAGTAATTTTAATTTGTATTTTAGAAATTGTAATAAATTCTTGATTTTATTTAAATAAAACATGAGTTAAAAATACATGCCTAGGTTTTTTTAATGAAAAGTGATGAGAAGAAAGCTAATTTATTAAGTGCTTACTATATACCAGGCACTATGCTAAATACTAGGTATATAAATACAAAGATAGCCCCTGCCCTCAAGGAATTTACATTCTAATGAGGAAGACAACATATAAAAAAAAGACCTGAAAACTGCTAGTCATGGTATGATTTTTGAAGTCTAGACAGTCAGAAACCTGACTGGAAGGAGAATAAAGGCAAGCTGACAGATTTTTAAAAATACATGTTGGGGAACTACTTTCTTAAAAGCACATATAGGAATAGAAAAGAATTATTTAGGATCAACCCAGATGCTCAGATCACAAACTTCAAAACCTACAAACCAAAGAAAAGTCTGATATAAAGATCAAAGTTGAGGCCATTTCTGACTCCTTCATTTTCAGCTTGAAATGAGAATTCTCATTTATTTTTGTTGTTTCTACTTGTAACCAGTATTTCTCTGGAAGATTTCCCTTCTAACAAGGACTAGTACTGATTTCTTCCATACCAGCCTATCTCCAGCAATAAGGTTTGGCTTAAGATAGAACTTTTTCTTTAGACAGCATTATGTCCTCCTTTTGGCCTCTTTCCCTTCTGTTATATTGGGAGGAGATTGCCTCAGGCAGTAGCTCTGACTGACTGAATGAATAAATAAAACATTTATTATGCAGTTACTAAGCACTATTTAGGCAGTTAGGTGGCACTATGTGGGGTAGAGTTTACACTTGGAGTCAGGAAGTTTATGTTATTTTTCAGTCATTTAATCATGTTTGACTTTTTTTCTTGGCAAAGATGCTGGGATGGTTTGTGATTTCCTTCTCCAGTGGATTAAGGTACACAGAGGTTTTGACTTTTCTAAAGTCACATAGCTAATAAGTGTCTGAGGTCACATTTGAACTCAGGTCTTCCTGACTCTAGGCCCAACAGTCTATCCACTGAACTATACCTAACTGGAGTCAAGAAAACTTGAGTTCTAGTTTATGTCTATTACAGACAATGCTTAGTCTTTATTTGAGGTAGATACTACTTAACATTTTAAGAAGAGTTCCATTTATTTCTATTCTTTCTAGTATTTTTAACAGGAATGGGTGCTGAATTTTGTGAAAAGCTTTTTTCTACATGCATTGAAATAATCATATATTTCTTGTTTTTGTTATTGATATGGTCATTTATGCTCATGGTTTTCCTAATACTGAACCAGCCCTACATTTCTGATATAAATCTAGCCCTTATGCTGTATGATCTTTTTTATGTATTGTTGTAATTGCCTTGCTAATATTTTGTTTAAAATCTTTTCATCAATTTTCATTAGGGAAATGGGTCCATAGTTTTCATAATCTGTTTTGGCTGTCCCTGGTTTAGGTGTCAAGACCATATTTGTGTCCTAGAGGGAATTTGGTAAAAATTCTTCTTTACCTATTTTTTCAGGCAGTTAATATAATATTTGAATTAATTGTTTTTGAATCTTAGAACTCACTTGTAAATTCATCTGATTCTGGGTTTTTTGGTTGTTACTTTTTTTAGGGAGTTTATTTATGACTTGCTCACTTTTGTTTTCTAGGCTAGAGCTATTTAAGTATTCTATTTTTTCTTCTATTGATGTTAATTTATATTTTTGTAAATGTGTTTCCTCTTGCATAAATACTCATCCATTTTGTTTAGTATGTCAATTTTATTGGCATATAGTTGGGCAAAATAGCTCCTAATGATTGTTCTTATTTTATCTCCATTGGTTGTAGATTCATCCCTTTCAATTTTTCTACTGACAATCTGATTTTCTTCTTTTTATTAATTATTAACTAATAGCTTATCTATTTTGTTATTTAAAAAAATAAAATAACTCCTAGCTTTGCTTATTAGTTCAGTGGTAAATTGTTTTGTTATTATATTCAGTTTTATTCATCTTTAGGATTTTTATTTCAATATTTAATTGGGAGTTTTAAATTTTGTTTTCTAGGGATTTTTTTGTTATTGTTGCATGGTCAAATTGTTGATCTTGTCCTGTCTTTTAATCTATGCTTTCAAGGTCTTTTATTGAATACATTATAATCAGAAAATATGCATTTAATATTTCTGCTTTTCTTCATTTGTTTATGATACTTTATGCCATAATACAGGATCAGTTTTTATGAAGATACGATGCACATCCGAAAATAGTTGTGTGTATATAATATATATATGCGTGTATGTATGTATACATGTGTATATATGTGTATATATATATGTATACCTTTCTATTCCTGTCCAATATTCTCCAGAGATTTATCATATCTGACATTTCTAAAATCCTATTCATCTCCTTAAGTCTTTTATGGTTAGATTTATCAGGTCTGAGAGGGGTAAACTGGGGTCCTCCAGTATAATAGTTATACTGTCTATTTCTTCTTTTACCTCTTTTAACTTTTCCTTTCACCTACTGCTATACTGCTGCTGCACTGCACTTCTGGCCAATTCCAACCCTGGTGCCCATAGACTTTGTTTATCTCCCGTAGTTGCTCCGAGGTGGAAAAATGATTCACTATGGCTTTCTCAATCAGAATTAGATTTGGCATACTTTCTTTGTGGAAAAGCTAAAGTAAAATTTTTGCCTCTCCCACCACCATCTTGACTCTACCCCATGAGTATCACATTGAAAAAAGAACATTGATAAGCCATGATATGTCTGTGGGAAGGCAACCAAGATGATGGAGGAACTGGAAATTGCATCGTTCAGTGGATCAGTTAAAGAAACAAAGGCATTTAGCCTAACAAATAAAAAATTGGACCTGGGGAGTAGGGAGAGAAAGGATGTCTGAAGTAATGCTATGGGCAAGAGCAAGTAGCAGCAATGAGTAAAAGATTACAAGACTGAGATAATGAAACATATAAGACTCAAAACAATAGAAAATCTTTTTAACAATTGTAAGCAAATTTGACCTCGTAGGTATCTCTGAGATAAGGTAGGATGACATTCATATGTGGAATAGGTCACTATATAGGTCTTTCTTATTCAAAAAGGAACAGCAGAGAATAAAATTTTCTTCCTGTCAACAATTCAGAAACCAGAGAGAACTCCCATCAGGTTTGATGGCGTACATTTGGTTGAAGATCATAGAGGCAGAACCTGAAGTGATACTATCTGCAGAGTATGCTGCAGAAAATCAGAACTTAAGGAGGGAGTTAAGAGTTCAAAAAACAGATGACCATTTGCTCTAGGAGCATGGTATAACACAGATGTGGAATTTCCTTCTCAAATGGCTGCCATTGTAGTTAAGGCAGTTCTCCTTGTTTAGAGTGTTTCATTAGTTTGTTTATTGTTCTCCCTACTTCAGTCCATTTGTGTTCCAATCTTTCCTCCATACAGCTACTGAAAACTTTTTCTTTCCTAAAGGTCAAATCCAGCCATTTCATTCCCTAGTGAATTAATGACTCCAGTCATTTGTCAGTGAATAAGTTTCGATCGCTTTTTTCCTTTAGGAGTAAGTAATTATAAATTCCCCTTTTTGGCATTTTAAATCCTTCATAATCTGTCTCCAACCTTTTTAGCCTTATTGCTCATTATTCTAATTTACACATACTACAGGCCAGCCAAAGTGGCCTTCTTATTTATCATAAACAGCATCCTATCTTGTGTGTCATCTTTGTACTCAGCCTGAAATTTATTTCTTCCTTACCTTTATTTCTTAGAAGCATGTGACACTCAGCTCATATGACACATTTTACATGAAGCTCTACCTGACCTTCCCAGCTGCTAGGGCCCTTTTATCTCACATCTGTTTCCTATACAGGCATATCTTGTTTCATTATGCTCCCCAGATAGTGTGGATTTTTTTCTTTACATAGATAAGGGTTTGTGACAACCTTGTAGTGATCAAGTCTGTTGGCACCATTTTTGCAAAAGCATTTTCTCACATTGTCTTTGTGTCACATTTTGGTAATTATCACAATATTTCAAACCTTTTCATGATTATTATGTCTGTTATAGTGATCTGTAGTCAGTGATCATTGATGTTTTGGGGCACCACAAATCATGCCCAGATAAGATAGTCAATAAATGCTGTATATTCTAACTGCTACACTCACTAACTGTTTCCTAGTCAATCTCTCTCCCTCTTTTCAGGTTTCCCCATTCCCTGAGATACAAGAATAGTGAAATTAGGTCGGTTAATAACCCTCTAATAGCTTCTCAAGTTCAAGTCAATCCATGCAGCAAATTTCATTGTCTTATTTTAGAAATTGCCACATCCACCCTAACCTTCAGCAGCTACCACCCTGATTAATTAGCAGCCATCAACAGTCCCTCCACCAGCAAAAAGATCGCTGAAGGCTCAGATGATGGTTAGCATTTTTTTTTAGTAATAAAGCAATTGTTAATTAAAGTATGTACATTAGAGGTTTTTAAAGACATAATACTAACGCACCCTTAATAGACTATAATTAGTATAATGTAAACATATTTTCTGGGAAATCAAAAACTTCATGACTCATTTTATTGCAGTATTTGTTTGATTGAGTTGACTTGGAACCAAACACACAATATCCCAGGTATGCCTGTACATACATACACACATACATACATATATACATACATACATGCATATTGTGTAGGTTGTCTATATATACACATATGTACATGCATATAGGTTTGAATAGGTTTGTATGTGCATATATATGTATATACATACATACATACATGCTTTCTCCCAATATGAATAAATTGTAAATTCCTTGATATGGAGACTGTTTCACTTATTTTAAAAATAGATTTTAATAAAGGATTAAATCCTTTGTTTTTACATTCTGGATTTCTCCCATATCCTTTCTCTTTCTCCAACCTAGAGAAGAAGCAGCCCTTTTAGCAAAGAATGTTTCAGAAAAAGAAAGGAAAAAGAAAAGAATTCAGCAAAATAAATTTATATTTAATATATATTTTAAAACCCTAATGTTACTAATATTCTGTAGTCATTTATGTACCACAATCTCTCCCACCTCTGCAAATGAATAGGATGATATATCTTCTCATCTCTCTTTTTTGGGGCCAAACTTGTTCTTTTATAATTTTGGAACATTCATTTTTTTACTATTCCATGGTTTTTCTATCCATTTACATTGTTACAGTTATTATCTATATTGTTTTCCAGGCTTTATTTATTTCATTTGACTTGTTTTGTGAAAGTTGTCCATTTACATTTTTGTAGTCATTGTGAAAATAGTTTTCCCAGCTCTGTGTACTTCGTTGTGCCTAGCATAGTGCCTGGAATATAATGGGAGCTTAATATAATGGTTGTTGATTAATTAAACATCTCACAAAGCTCTCTTCTGTAAAACAAAAACAGAACAGCTATTAATTTCTTGGCTTGCCTTAATGGTAATTTTGTCCTCCAGACTTTAGAAGAAGGAACAAAGAATTGCTATTCTGGGTCCTGCTGAATCTGACCAGTAAAAAAGAAAAAATTTCTAGAGTAGAAGTGAAAGGAGCCTTGGAAGAAAATGTTTACACCATCTTCAAATTTATTATAGAGAATGAGAGGAAATCTAGGCAAAATCTGACATGTAGAATTGGGGGTAATATTTCTTAATGCTCAAAGAAAAGAAATGCTTAATCCCATGGACTGAAATACTGGAAGGGAAATAAAAAAAAAAAGTGGGAGCTAACTAAAGAGATCAGTGTGATACACAGGACATTCTTCAACCAACTTAAATTTGTAAAAGACATGTAAAGAAAGTAGAATTGATGACAGTGAAGGATGAATGTATAAGCATGATACAAACAGCCCAGTAAGAAATACTGTCAGCATTGCTGAATTCAGTGGGAGCTGAGTCAGGCAAGGATTGCTAAGAACAGCAAAAAGTCTTGGGTTGGTTTTTTTTTTTTAGCTTTTTTCCAATGGGTGGAGGGTCTGTCTCTATTTGCTACTCACAGAAAGATGATAACATAAAGGACAGAAAACAAAATTGCTCAGCTTTTCTTGTTTGTTCTGTCCATGAATAATGAACTTTTAACTAACTAGCAATTAAATCCAAGATGAGTAGAAAGATAATAAGAGAATACCTAGTTGCCTTTGACAACTTACAGTCAACAAGTCCAAATCATATCCTAGGATAACTCAATAAACCAGCATAAATGATTGTTAAAACCATGTCTTTGAAAGATCACGGAAAATAGAAAAGATGCCAGAGGACCAGAAAAGGGCAAATAATAATAGTATCAACTTTAAATAGTATTTAAAGGCTTTCCATTGTCTTGAGCTTCATACTAACCCTATGAGGTATGTGCTGCAGACATTATCTCCATTTTTATAGATGAGGAAGTTGAAACTCAAAGACATTAAGGGACTCACTTAAGGTCACATAGCTAGCAGATATCGGAGGCAAATTTTGAGCCAACTTGCCTTTGACTCTTGCTTCCCAAATGTGCTCATGAATTTCAAAAATAAAAGAATAGAGTAGACCAACTCTGGGCCAGTGAGCTTAACTTTAAGTAATGGTAAAATTCTAAGATGTTATTTTTAAATGGTTAATCAACAACTAGAAAAGTGATTACAGAAAGTCATCATATTTTAACAGACCACAAGTCAGGCTACGCTAACCTCATTTCCTTTTTTGATAGGGTTATAGAAGTTCAGGGGAAAACTGTATATAACTTATCAAGCACATTTGACAAAATCCTTCATGCTCTTCTTACCAGTCAACAAACATTTATTAAGCATTTTACATTTATTATATTTCATATAGGCTGGGGTAGCTTTTTGTTTGTTTTCCTAAAGGGAAAGAAAATCATTCTCAAGACTTGATTGATCCAAAAGATTGAGGCCCACAGATATGGTGTTGTGACCAGTCCAGGTGAGAATGAAACCATGTCTACCTGAATCCTTATTGAATCACCATTAAGTAAACTTTGTTTCATTGAATTTCACATGGCTCATGAGTATACATTGAGTGTCAATCCTGAATCTGAACCACTGGGCTAGTTTCAGTTAGGTCTAGCCCAGAACAAGGTTAGGCATCCAAAAAAAAAAAGTTAAAAACAATCCCTATGCTCATGAAGTTTACCTGCTAATGAGACTGATAACATGTACATGTTTAGGTACATGTTAACTACATGCAAAGTAGATACAGATTAACCTTAGAAGGAGCATTGGCAGCTGGGAGGACTTCAAGGCATCCTACAGAAGCTGGCGCTTGGGCTGAGTCTTAAAGGAAGCTAAGGATTCCAAGAAGCATGGGTGAAAAAAGCATTCTAGTCATGGAAAACTGATAAGACAAAGGCGTGGAGTTGAGAGAGCATCATGTGTGAGAAATAACAAGTAGGCTGTTAGAGTTGGACCATGGGGCATCTAGGAAGCACAGTGGATAGAGTGAGCAGGAAATGGCAAACTGCTCTAGTGTCTTTGCCAAGAAAACCTCAAGTGGGGTTTTAAATATGACTGAAAACAATCAAACAACAAAAGGCCTGGACCATAAAGGAGTAGAGGGAAGTAATGTAAATGAAGACTTGAAAAATTGAAAGAACTCAGATTTTGAATAGCTTTAAATCCTGAACAGAGATGCTACAGGTAATAAGGAGACGCTGGACTTTATTGAGTAGGAGGATAGCATGGTCAGGTGTGCAGTTTAGGAAAATCATTTTGACAGCTGTGTAGAGAATGTTTGGGCTTGAGAGAGACTTAAGGCAGAGAGACCAATAACCTATGGCAATAGCCCAGGGGAAAGATAATAAGGGCTTGAACAAGAGAGATTAGCGTAAAAAAAAAAAAATTTAGAAAAGAGAGAATCCAGGTGATCGATAGTGTCAGATGCTACAGAGAGGTCAAGAAGGATGAGTATTAAGAAAAGGTCATTAGATTTGACAGTTAAGAGATCAGTGACAACTTTGGAGAGAGCAGTTTCATTTGAATGATAAGGTCAGAAGCCAGATTTTCGGAGGAGCAGAAGTAGAAGTATTGAATAGTAGATAGATTTTTCAAAGAGTTTGGCTCATAAAGAAAGGAAAGATACAAGATTATATGGGAACAGTAAATTCTAGTGAGAGTTTTTAAGGATGGCAGAGATTTGGGCATGTCTGTTGGCAACAGAAAAGAGCAAGATTGAAGATCAGAGAAAGAGGGGGTGATAGTTGGGGAAGTTTTCTGGGGAAGAAAGGAGGGGGTAAGGATTAAGAGTGCATGTAAAAGATTTAACCTTGGTAAGGGAAAGGATCATCTCTTCATCAGATGTTGGAGTGAAGGAGGAGGTAGTTGGGGATAATGTCAGAAGACCGTGATGGGGGAAGAGGGCTAGCAGCTAAAATTTTGTCAATGAAATTTGAGAGGAGGCTGTTACCAGAGATGGTGGGGAAAGGGGATAGTAGGTTGGTAGGGCTGGACTATGGGGCAGCTAGGAAGCACAGTGGATAGAGTGAGCTGGAGAAGGAAATGGCAAGCCACTCTAGTGTCTTTGCCAAGAAAACCCCAAGTTGGGGCATAAAGAGTTAAACATGACTGAAAACAATCAAACAACAAAAGGCCTGGACCATAAAGGAGTAGAGGGAAGTAATGTAAATGAAGACTAGAAAAATTGAAAGAACTCAGGTTTTGAATAACTTTAAATCCTGAACAGAGATACTACAGATAATAGGGAGACACTGGACTTTATTGAGTAGAAGGATAGCAATAGTTTGTAGGAGAGAAGCAATAGTTTGAAAATACCACTGTGGTAAGGGGAATATAAAATTAATTAAGAGGGTGGAGCCAAAATAGGGGAGTGAAAGGAAGCATTAGAGTATAGCTCTTCCTCTATATCTACTTGATCTACAGAATGTGCCAGATTGAATTCTGATCAAGACAGCCAGGAAGTCATGGTGAGCCATTTTTCTAACCCAGAGCAGAACAGAGAAGTCAGAAGGGTCTGTATATACTGGAGTGAGCCTCTGACCAAGAGCATGACTCAGCAGCATTGGTGGCAGAGAGTATGCCATCACTTGAGAGGGCTGAGATAGGGCACTAGAGATACCCGGAGGTCCCTGCACAAGCACTGAATGTAGGAATAGGTACCATTTAACAGCTCTGTCACCTACCTCCAGTGCTACTAGGGCACAGATCCAGGGTGGAGAGGAGTGGTCAGAAATAAACTAATAGAACCAAATGTGGGTCAGGAAGTTACAGAATTTAGATCAGGGGGGCAATAAACAGACCTTGTCCTGGACCACACTACTTTGGGAGCACTGAAAGCTTTCAGGTTATCAACCAGACATGTGAAAACAGCAGAAGGGCATAAGAGGACATAAGCTCAAGACAAAACTCCTGCCCCTCCTCCAGAAATATGCAGAGCCCAAAGTCAAAATCAAGAAGTAGGATGGAAGAATACATAAACAAACAAAAAACAGCCATAAAAAGCCATTTTTGATAGGGAATCTCAAGATACAAACACTGAATGATTTGAAAACATCTGCAAGCAAAGCCTCACAGGAAAAATGAGAAATAAATCCAATAAGAATTCCTGGAAGAGTTAAAGCAAAAGTTAAAAGAGCTAAAAATTATTTTAAAACTAATTAAGAACAATAGAAGAAGGAATAGGAAAAGAGGTAAGAACTAAGGAAGAAAGATATGAAAAGAGAATTAACAATCTAGAAAGAGAAGTACAAGATTTAAAAAAAAAACTCCTTGAAAATTAGAATTGCTCAAATGAAAAGTAATTACTTTTAATAAATTACTTAATAAAATTAATAAATTACTTAATAAAAAAAATTACTTTTAATAAAACCAGAAGACCAAAAAAAGAAGAAGAAATATAAAATGTCTCATAGGAAAAACACCTGGCATGGAAAACAGATTGAGAAGAGATAATTCAAGAATCATTAGACCACCTGAAAGTTAAGGGGGGAAAAAGCCTAAACATTCTATTTCAAGAAGTCATGAAACTGTCTAGATTTCTTAAAACCAGAGGGCAAAGTAGAAATTTAAAGAATCCATCAGTCATTTCCTGAAAGAAACTCCAAATGAAAACTCCCAAGAATATTATAGTCAAAATCCAGAGTTCCCAAATGTAGGGCATTTTCTCTGATGTGGGTTCGCCATTCTGAGTAATCCTGTGTGGGTGTCTCCTGTGTCACACAATCAATTCCACAGTTCTTAAGAGAGACCTTGAGAGTGTCCTTGTGTCACTTTGTCTGACCACCATGTGAATACTTGCTCTGTGTGAGTTCTTCATAAAACAGTCTTTTTGACAAGCATACATTTTGCATCCAAACAACATGGCCAGCCCATCAGAGTTGGGCTCTCTGAAACAAAGTTTGAATGCTTGGCCTTAACCTGCCAAGTGATCTTCAGATGCCAGATGGTACAGTGGATAAAGCACTGGCCCTGGAGTCAGGAGGACCTGAGTTCAAATCTGGTCCCAGATACTTACTAGCTGTGTGACCCTGACCCTTAACTTCAATTGCCTTTCCCTGCCCCTAAATATATATGCACCAACTGTCATATCATCTAAAACTGTTAAAGTAAGAGTTGTGTGTTACATAAAAAATTATAAAGTAAAACCATAACAATTGGAGACCTCCATTTACCCCTTTCTGACCTAAATAAATTATACCAAAAAGTAAACAAGAAAGATGTTAAAGACCTGAATAGAAATTTTAGAAGAGTTAGATATGAAATACCTTTGGAGAATATTAAATGGGAATATAAAGGAGTATATCTATTGTTAATATTTGTATGGCACCTTCACAAAAATTTGCCATGTTTTGAGACGTAAAAACCTCACAAAGAAAAATTAAATGAATCTTTTATTGATAGTAATGTAATAAAGTTACATTCAATAAAAAGCTTTTAAAGCAAAAATTTTAAATTAATTGGAAGCTAAAAAACTTAATCCTAAAAAATGTACAGATCAAAGAACACATGGTAGAAACTATAATCTCATTAAAGATAATGACAAGACAACATACAAAATTTTGTGGGACATAATCAAAGTTTATCCTTTCTGTTAGGTTTTTCAAACTTTGAAAGAGGAACATTAAAGCCTTCTGCATTTATATTATATTATTCTTTATGCAATAACTCCTCTTCCAAGTCACAGTGAAGAAGAAACAGACCAGGGTCACCCTGTAACCTTTTCTGGCTGGGAATGGGAGATGACACACCCAGCCACTGAACTTCAGACTCCTGTCATTAGTTGCCTTTGCAACATTTAAACTAGATGTCTTGGGGATGTCTCAAATTCAGTCGTCCAAAAGAAGTTTTTCATACTCACCCCTCTTTCAAATTTCACTATTTTTGTCAAAGAGCATCACCAATCTCCCAAGTCAATACCTCTGACATTGTCCTCAAGTCCTTACTGTCTTCCACCCCACATATCTAGTTGTTAAAATCTCTTACATAAGATTACTTTCCACTTGCACGATTACAACCCTAGTTCCCTTACCAGCTTTTCCCTAGGTTATTACAACTTCCTGATTGATGTCGCTGCTTTTATTTTCTCCCTCCTCTAGTCTACCCTCTACACTGTTGCCAAAGTGATTTTTCCTGAAGTACCTGGATGACTGGAAATATGGTGATGATATCAAGAAAAAATAGGATTTTTAGAGAAGAGATGAATTTGGGGGCTGAAAAGGAATATAATGAGTTCTTTTTTTGTACGTATGAAGTTTGATTTGCCTTCAGGCAGCAATATTTTTATGCTCATAGGTGGCAGTTGTTAGCTTAAAACGCTTAAGAGAAAGACTAGGGCTAAATGGGAATCATCTCGTTAGATATAATTGAACACTTGGATACTGATGAATTCTCCAAGGTATAGAATATGGAAAGAAAAGAAGAGTCCCTAGGATCAGAGCCTTGGGGTCTGCTTACATTTGTCCATAAGAAGAGGAAGATCCAGCAAAGGAGACTGAGGAGCAGCAGTTAGGTAGGAGAATAAGAAGAGAGCAGTGTTGCAGAAGACAAAAGAGAAGTGAGTGCTTGAAAGTGACCACAACTACAAACAATGCAAAAAGAAGGAGGACTTCAGAATGATCTGATAGTTAAAGAATCACTGGTAACATTGGAAAGAAGAGTTTTGGTCAGGTAGTGTGGGGTTGGAAATCTGATTGCTCACATTTAAGAGCTGAAGAAATGGAAGCAGAAGGGTAGAATTATCATTTCATACACGATGAAAGAAATAAAAGAATGATAACTTCAGGGAATGGAAGGGATCAATAATGGCCATCTTTAAGGATGGCAACATGAACAGGTTTGTATTTGGTGAGAAGAGATTGAAGAGGAGAACAAGAGCAGCGTTAACCTAGGGAACATTGGGATGGGGTAGGAAGACCTGAATTCAAAGCCAACTTCAGGCAGTTACTAACTGTGGGACCCTGAGTAAGTCACAACCCCCGTATGCCTCGGTTTCCTCAAGAACAAAATGAGTATAGTACCACCACCCACCTTCCAAGATTCTTGTGAAGATAAAATGAAATAGTATTTGTAAAGTACTTTGCAAACCTTCTAGTGTTATATAGTGCTAGCTATTGTAATAATTACTAATATAAGTGCATAGTGACACAAAAATAATAGATGGTTGGGCAGCTAGGTGGCACAGGGGATAGAGTGATGACAGGCCTGGAGTCAGGAAGACTTGGGCAAGTCACTTCACCCTGTTTGCCTCAGTTTCCTTATTTATAAAATGTGCAGGAGAAGGAAAGGGCAAACCATTCCGTTACCTTTCTCAAGAACACCCCAAGTGGGATTAGGAAGAGTTAAGATGTGACTAAAACAACTGAACGGTAACAACAAAGTATGGTCATTTATAAATTCTTTTCAGCAATATTTTATTGTTGCTTTTTATGAGAAACATGGCATATTTTATATGAGGTTTACCTTAGATTCAGCCTCTTTAATGAAAGATTATTGCAATTTTGGAAGTCATTAGAACTAAATTTTCAAAAATTGACATATACAGTATTTCCTGTGTTTGATTGGTCTTTAAGGGACATGAATCTTGTCAAGATATACCAAGTGGCCCATTCATAGCACTCAAGGACATCCTTATGATATATCCCCACTTGGAATATTCTAAAATTCACACTTAAAAATGATGAAGGGAAGGAAGATTTAATTTACAGATTTTATTTCAAACAAATGTACAATATGACCAAATGAAATAAAAAAACATTACTATTTCTGTGAATATTAACATTTCCATTCTTGGGACTTGTTTTGAAATCTCTATTAGGAGACTTACAAAAACAGCAGTAATATCAATATTGTGTGAAATAATTCAGCCAGGGAATTTGCAATGAAGTTGCACAAATGATCTTCAAAAGATGATTCAATATTCAGAGTTTTATGAATATATAAATCATATTTTTGTTTCATTTTATGATTAAATTACTTGTGACATCTGAAGTTTGAAAGAGTACTAATATTCTAATAGTCTATTTTGTGGCCTGAGAAAATTGTTACAACCTCTTAAAATTTAAGAAAGGAAATTTGAAATGCAACTATACAAAATACAAATTTATACTATAAAGCTGACTATAAAATATTGATAATATTAAGTTCAAGATTTTTTCTATTTTCATTCTGTATTTTCGCAAGGAGAAAATGAGCTTATTGATTACTGCAGTATGTAACCTGGTCCTCTTAAGAGCAGCAGGCAAATTCATGTACTTATCTTTGATAGGAATGAATAGTTTTATCTTCATGATCTAATTTTAATCTTGTTAAAATATAGTAATACATTTTAGAAGAACCTCCCATTTTATTTGAATAGTTTAATTAAGACTAAAGGGCATTGATACTCAAATAATACTTGTTAATATGAAGGGGAAAATATAATAATTAGGCATATTCAATTTTATATTAAGAAGACAATTTAAATTTACATTGCTATAAAACATTAGATTTTGACTTTAATTGAAATTCACTTGGTACAAACATTTTAGAACTTGTGGCACTTTTGGTAGAAGCAGGAAACCTAAAGTAACAGTTTGTTATACTTTGGTTTTTTAGTATTTTTAGCCAGTAATTATTACACCCGTTAGTTTATGAGTGAACTCCCTTCAACAGTGCAAATCAGAAGCCATCCATATCCAGTGTCACTTTTGTCTATTTCCTCCTATTAATCTTCCGTGAGTGAACTGAGACGCCTCTCCTATCCCCCCTTTTAGGTCTCTAATTGGCTAGCATTGAGTACATAGGCAATCCATCTATTACATTTCACAGTTCCTATATGGCCAGTAACCTTCTTTTCCAGTCCTTTATTTCCTAGATTATACTTTTGTATCTCTTCTCGCACATAAGTCATTATTGGCAGTATGCTGTAGCCTGTTTCTGACCCCCATATAGTTTCCCATTGCTGTCTGAGTCACCGTTTTAACTCTTTAGAGATTGTTTTCTTCTGTGATTTATAGTTATGGGATCGTAGATTTAGAGTTAGAGCGAACTTCAGAACTTTCCTTCCAGCTCCCAACAGACGAACACACTGAGCCAAGAAAGAGTAGATGACTTGCCCGAGGTAACAAATCGCAGTCAGGAATGGGCCCTGGTCTTAACTCCCATACAGCACACCTTTCATCGTACCCCTCCGCCTAACATAACGTAGCATCAGAATAGAAGCTGCTGTTAAAAAGATAGGATGTTATTTCTAGGAGCAGCTTGAGACCATTAAAACAAAACAATTTTTCAAACACGATCTGTTCTACTCTCTTAACTCATATTTGGTTCATGGCCTAGTCCAATGTCCATCTATAGCCTGTGTCCAAAATATAGACACTTAAGGACCAGCCCTTTTGTCTTTCCATACAACTTCATAAGAATCTTTCTTTATCTGCTTGTTTATTCCTGAATGGATTGTTAAAGCAAACTTTTTGAGTGACAGTGGATCTCATTAAGGAGACTGTACAGAAGATTTTTGCAATCAACACAGTCATTTACAAGGAGCACCATTTCTATTTCCATTTGATTCTATGCTAGGAATTCTCAAAGAAGAGCAGGAAACCCTCTTGGCAAGTAAATGTCTTCCAGTTTTATGCATTTTTTATATTGATAATCAAGAAATCTTACCATCAGTGTAGGAGATACTTCTTTTATGAAGTTTTTATGATTGAATTTCATTCTCCGGGGTCAAATACTTTTTTGTAATCCAAAAGCAATAAACACTCCTACTGATTATTGGACATCTCAAAGTTGATGTCCTGTAGGCATCTTAAACGTCACATGTCTAAAACTGGCCTAATTTATTTTTCCCCTCTCATCCCTCCCCTCTTCCTATTACAGCCAAACACCACTAGTCCTCCCAGGCACTCTGGCTCTTAACCTAGGTATTATCCTCAGCTTCCGTCACCTCACATATCCACTCGAATGCCAAGTCTTTTGGATTCTACCTCTTTTAGTCTTTTCCTTTTTTTCTCTGGTACTGCCACCATCATTGTTCAGGCCTTCATTATTCTCACTCCTGGACTACAGGAATAGCCTTCTGGTTGGTCTTCCTGCCTCAAGTCTCAAGCCAAAAGGCTGTACTCCACTCAGCTACCAAAGTGATCTTCCTAAAGCCCATGTCAGACTTACGTCTGACCAGTAAATCCCTGTGGTTCCATATTACCTCCAAGTTCAACTATATAATGCCCTAGCTTTTAAAGTCCCTCATAACCTAGCCCACCTCCTACCTTTCCAGTCTTCTTACACCCTGCTTCCCTCCATGTACCCTATTATCCTGTAACCTCCACAATTAGTAAGTGGAACCTACATGAAGATCCAGCAAAAGAGACTGAGAAAGTCAGACAGGTAAGACAAGAACAAGGAGATTGTAATGTCATAAAGACCTAGAGAAAAAAGAATATCAAGGAAAAGAATGGAATGGGCAGTGGTAAAGCAATAGAGACATCAGCAAAGATGAGGATTGAGAAAAGGCCATTATATTTAGCAATTTAAAGATCATTTGTAACTCCTTGGTCTGGCTTCTGACTTCATTCATCTGCAACTGCTCTTTCCCAAAGTTAATTTAAATGTGTTTATATCATTCTCATGCATTTATAGACATTACAAAATAGGCATATGGATCACTTCTGATTACCATTTCTGGGTAATAATACCAGGTATGATTTTTTTCCTCCTAATTTTTCTCCCATATTTGCCCCCAAGAAGAGAACAGAGTATCTTTCAAATATTTTGAGGGAAAAAAATTTCATAGCTTTCTAAACTTGTGTCACCTCCAGTACAAATTTCTTCTGTATTTACTGGGTTTAGTTCAGACAGTCTTCCAGTCTTTTTTCTTTTGTTGCATTTCTCCTTCTTTATATATAGCACACCAAGGACTAGGGTGTTCAAGTTCATGGTTCCCATTGTCATCATTGATAAAAAGCAGTTACAGAGTGGTTGAAAGTTGTTGAGTTTTCTCATGTCCTCCTTCCTGTTTTTGTGTATAAATGCTTTGAGGATGATCCACTTCTTTTCTTCTTTGGTTCTTTTCTTCTTTTTTCTTTCTCTGCTTCCTTCCTCCTTTATTTATTTATTAATTATAAAGGGGAGTCAAGACCCTCATTTTAACTCTACTGTATGAAAATGTAGGCAGCACATCCAAGGGTGAGAGGCCTAAGATATTTTTTTAACCATAGGTGACATAAGGATCTCCCATCTCTGTTGAAGTTACTCATAGAATGCACTTC
Source organism: Potorous gilbertii (assembly GCA_028658325.1). Lineage (NCBI taxonomy): Eukaryota > Metazoa > Chordata > Mammalia > Diprotodontia > Potoroidae > Potorous > Potorous gilbertii. The sequence continues at coordinate 595,242,082 of CM053770.1, read as the reverse complement.
TTTTCTTCTTCCACTGCTATTCCTTGTTTTATGGGTAAAACAGTTCATAATCTCCTACTGTCCTCTGCCACAGAACTTTGCAAATAGATTAATATGCTAGCCAGTTTTGCTCTGTCCATCATTTGTCGCCACTTGGCATGAAGATCAGGTATTTGATGACTAAGGTGATTTCTCTATTCTTTTGTCAGATTTATAAAACTTACGTCTCTTGAAGTACTATAAGAAATCAAAATAATCCATGTGGTGTTTTTTTCTAAATCATTTTCCCATTTTATGAAGTTAGTAGCCTTTTTAAATAGCTTAGGTTAGAGCTATTAAAATTGTGTTTTATACCTTCTCATAATTAGCCTTTCTTTTAGTGTGGTATTGATTTTGACATTTGCCTTCAGAAGTCAATGGCATGTCTGAACCTCAGATGTATCAGTCAGAAATGATTCTTGTATTTTGAACTGGCCAAAATACAATCCGTTTTCAAGGAGCTTACCTTCTAATGGAGTGGGGGAGGGGATACCATGTAAATAACTGTGTGTACAAGATATATATATACAGTTGGGGAAATTAAAATTATATTTAACAATTTAATAATTGATTCTGTTCTGTGATTGACCTGATTCTCCATTTTGTCAAGCCCCATTTCTCAGTTAAGCTCTCCTGGTTTGAATTGGCTTGTTATTAATCCTTCATTTTTGAAGAAGACCAATGACAGGTGGTGTCTTGACTTGCACATAAATTGGGTTTAAGTGAGGCAGATTCTTTCTTTCCACTAGTTCTTTCACCGAAGTTCAGTAGCAGGACAAAAATACTGGTGTTGTCCTGGGAAACTCTAAGTACCCTATAGCATGTCATTCAGCTGCCTTCATGACCACTGGAACAAATTGTTTTCATCCACCTATTGCACCAGGGCAAGTCTTCATATGCTTAAGATAGACATCCTCCAAAATGGCCAGCAGGTGTGAGGCCTATTGGTTGCCTTGATTCTGGTTTTAGTCTGTCTGCCTAAAGGATTTACAAAGGTGTGGTTGCTCTGTGTGCTATAAGTTCGTGGAGCCACAGTTGAAAATTGTTTGACAGGTGGACTCCAAAGGTGTATGAGCATCTCTAAAAACTGCTTGGTAGACCGTTACACTAGAGGTACTTGTCCTCCCTGAATACCCCTGAATTGGCTTAAAGGTATGATTGAGAGGGAATGATGTTATGACTTATAACTAGCCCCTGGGACATTTGCTTTTTAACCAGTTTAACCAGGGACATCCATTTGGTATCTAAACTAGAACTAACTTAAGCTGGAGCCCTTCCCAAAAGACAATTTTGCCCTTATCTCTCCTTCTGAAATTAGGGGAGGTTTGATCCCTTCTTGATGGAGATCAAACTGAGTGGTTGTGGTCTCCTAGCCAAGATTACAAGAGGCAGGTAAATCCCATAAAACAGCTATCATTCCTTAATTGTAGGAGAGGGGCATGATCATCCACGCTTGAATACCAACCTACTTTTCCCGGCTGTAGTCAATTGTAACATTTCCTAACCACCAGAACTCCTCCTTACCTCCTCATGGGGATGGCTGACCTGACTGAAAGGTTCTTCTGACCCTCTTTATTAACAGCTTTGTGTCACTGTTAATAAACCAACCCTTGTTCAGAGAAATGTACTTGGTTTCCCTATTACTGTCTTTTACTCATTATAATGTACTAATGGAAGATAATCTCTCAAGGAAGGGGAGACGAGAACCAAGAAAGGCTGCTTGCAGAAGGTAGAATTTGAGCTGAATTGAAGAGAACCAGGGAAGCTAGAACTGTTAGGAAAAGTGGAAAGTAGTTGGAGCAGAAATTAGATTTCTGCTAATGGAGAGGCAATATAGTGTAGTGGATAGTGACAGACTGCAAAGAAGACCAAAATTAGAATGGGACACAAGACAATAATTCTTCAAAGGTAAAACAACTTCAGCTGTCTCCTGGACACTCAGAAGTCAGAGGAATATTTTTTTAAAAATGAACTGATGCTCGCTGACCCTGAGCTCACTCAGCACTCTTCCCCCATCTCCCACACTACTAGCAGCAAGGCTGTATTGGGGCACCAAGGATCTGCAACAAAAGCCAATCCCATGCCTTTATTCCACCTTTCTATTTCCAGTACTCTGAAGATATCAGCTTCTGACTGTAGATGCTATGATGGACAGCCAGAGCACAGCCCTTCAGGGGGCTCCAGTTCCATCATACCAATACTGCAGAATTCTGAACTGTCAGTGCCAAGGTTGACAACCCTGTCCAGGACAGCAGCTTCCTGAACTACTGTTGCTGAGTCAGAGAACTAAGGAGCAGAAGAAGCACAACAGGATACCAAGACTGTTTACTGTGTGTGTGTGTGTGTGTGTGTGTGTGTGTGTGTGTGTGTGTGTGTGTATGAGTGGGTAAGTGTGTTGGGGAAGGTGGATGACTGTGAAGCACTCCATTAAACCTGAGGGAAAGACCACAGTATCCACTCGGGCCAGTTGTGGCTACCCAAAAGTCACTCAGGGCAGACCGAGTCTGGTGAACTATGACTTGCCCAGCATGGGAGGAACTTGAAACATTTTAAAATCCAGACCCCCAAGGAGACTACCATCAGAGGAGAGAGATTGAGAAAAAGAATAGGGGAAAGTCAGGAGAAAAAAAAAGACTGAAATTACCAAAGATCTCAGGAAGAAGAAAATTCAAAAGACTTTGGAACATAAGCAGATAAATCAGCAGGCAAAACATTCACGAACGAAATACGATCTCTAGATCTAGTAAATGAGTTCAGGCATCTGTGAATAAATACTGCAAAGCAAAAAAAAATCCAACTTGATGAAACCGAAGACCCCATGGACATGAGAACATGGTAGCACAACTTGTCTCTGAGCGATTCAAAATTGAAATGAGAATTATGAGAGCAGAAGCTGTGACTTGCACAACAAGAATAATGGGTAAAATAGAAAAGCTGCAGTTTGCAATGGCAAGTGTCACCAAAGAAACAAAATAGAGACCAATAGATTGGGAACGCAAATACACAGACATAAAAAACAAGCTAGAAGAAGATAAGCAAAAAACAATGATATTAAAATAAAATGTGCTTACTATGGGTAGAGTCACCCTAAGGATCACAGATCATCCAGAAGGACATGACGGGGATATTATTGTGCAGGAAGAAATTATGAATGTGAAGGATTCAGTGAAATACGGACAGAGTCGTACAAACTGATGTGAATCAAAATAAGCAGAACAAACAGAAAAATATGCATGACCACAGATGAAAAATCTCCGAAAGAAAGTTGAATTCTAACAGAAAAAATATTGAATTTCTGAGAAAATAAATAATAAAAGTTTCCTTCCCCTGCACAGGAAAAGGAAGAAGGAAAAAAGAAAGAAAGAAAAGTGAGACAACTAGACCTGAATATTTAAACATTGTCAGATGTCACTATCAGATTTTTTAAATTGTTTTTCTTTGTCAGCAGGGAAGATTAGATCTGGAGAGTATTGAAATGACTATACTTTTTAAAAAGGGCATCAATAAAGTTGTTTTTAACTTGTTAAAGCCTTCCAAATTAAATCAAAATTACTTTGATAGTCAGTTGATCCAGTGCAAAGAGAGAAATAGGTAAAGTCAGAAATTTTGTTAGAAAATATGGATCAGGAATAAGAGGAATCAAAAATTGTAGACTACATAGAAGCTTCATGCCTGTAAATCATGAATATTTTCTTTAAGAAAAATCAGAATGTAAATGGAATGGGCTAAATTATCTCTCATAGAAGAGGCAGGCAGGAGTCTTCTTAATGGAGGGAAAAAGAGAGCTGAGAGAAAAAAAAAACATGAAGTTTACTCTCATCACATTTGACTAAAGGAAGGAATAAAATCCACAATCA
>CM053770.1:595085266-595217742 GCA_028658325.1 Potorous gilbertii | reverse complement strand
CAAATGGGGAGAAAATTTTGGAACCCAAAATCTTGTGAAAATGAATGTAAAAATTTAAATAAATTTATTAATAAAAAATAAAATACAAAAAATACCAAAAAAAAGAAAAATCAGAATGTTAGATATGGCATGTACCTAATTGTATCATAAAATTACATTAACCATACATACAAAAAATAATTCATTACTGATGTGATAATCTCTTGCAAATCAGCTTTTCTGTATACCATCAGACCACTGACTTATTAGAACAAGGATAAGAACTAGTATATAGCTAGAAAAATAAAAATGGAAAAAAGATATAACATTCAGTTTTGAAAATTATGTTCTGATTATGAGGTTTTTTCCCCATAAAACATTGAAAAGAAATGGAGGGAAAAACAAGGTTAAAGGATTTTGATCCTTTGTGATTTTTCTTTTGAATAAATTCTTGAATAAAAAATGGGAGATGGGTAGATGAAAGTATGTAGATAATTTCATATAGAAATTTAAATAATATAAATTACTAGAACAAAGAAAGCAAAATAGCCTAAAAACTCAGCAAACATTTTACTATCAGATATAGCAGCAAATGTAACATGAGTTTAAAATATTAACTGGCTTGTAAAATTTTGCAGGGGAAGGATGATGAAATAATATGAGCAGTATCAGCTTATAAAATGGAAGTAAGTGGTGGAAAGTAAAACCAGTTTTTCAAGAGTTCAAGGGCATCCTAAAGGCATTGAAGGGTGAAAGTAAAAGGACAATATAAGAAGAAAAATTAAAAGATCTATTATGCTTTTATAGCAAACTTTTCATCAATATATAGAATGTAACAATTTTCAGATGAAGGGGTTGGAGAATTTACCATCTTCAGCTTTGGTAGGTCACATATGTTGATGACATTAGAAGATAGCAAGCTATGGTCTAACCAAGGAATATCCATGATGCTGACCCTTTAAAAAACAAGTTACATTTCCTAAGGGCCAGGTGAGATAAAAAATATCCCTGAAGAGTGAGACCCCTGACAGCAAAGAAGAGAGTCAGGTATAGAAACACCACCTAGTCCTTGAGAGGAATAGTTCCTTGACTTTTGCAGAAATGGAAGAAATTTCTTTCTCCCTCACACACTGGCCATGTCATTTTGCAGCAGAGCTACTTATTCAGTAGGAGACAGCCCATCCAAAAGGAGAAGAGACCCAGGATTCAAATGATATGCCCAGAAGAAGTGTGCCTAGCAGATGTAGTGTGAGGCTACCATGAGATGAACAACATTGGGACATTGCAATGCCAAAAGCATGAGTTGCTTTGGCTTCATGTATTCACTGAGTTTGCTACTCTACTGATATTCTCAAGATATGTCCACTCTTCCCACCGATATTGTTTGGAGTTGTGCAAGTGTGTGTCCAGGATATATGTGGGATATGTTTTGTAGCTATGTTCTTATCTCATTAAAGCCTTTGCTTTGAGCTAATTGTGTCTATTTCTTGACTACTAAAGGTGAACACACTGGTAGGGGCTTATGAGCTATGGTTTCAGTAATATAGACCCACAGAATACCTAGAAACTAGAGGTTGTCAACTCTGGGAACCCAATCTTTTGAGTGTAAAAGTTGCCCATAGGAAATACATCAATTTTTATTTAGTTCCTTTTTCCACATGTTTTAATGTAGGACCTAAAACCTCTATACCCACCATTTATCTTCTAAATCTAAACTGACAAAAAAAAAAACCCCAATTTACTAATTCTTATTTCCTACCTGACTTTTTTGGCTCAATTGATAAGGTTGTTTGGTGGGGCAAAGGACTGACTTTGCTGTTTAAAGTTTGCTTGTTTTTTTAAATCTGGTTTTGTTCTGACTCATTTTGTCTAACAAACCTCAGGTGCTATATTCTAGACTTATTTCAAATACAGTAGAATGAATGATAAAAAAAACTTTACTAGATAGTGACATGCTTGATGGTCTGGAAGCACATGGATTCCTTTTGTAGGATAGGTGTGTGCACATACAGGACTTAGAACAGGAAGGAAACAGTGATTATTTAATCCAACCACTCCATTGCACAGACAGGATAATGGAGTCTCAGAAAATTTAAGTAGTTGCCTTGGTAACACAGGCAATAAGTAAGCAGAACCAGGGGGTTCAAATGCGGGTCCTCAAACTCCAAATCACACACATGCGTGTGTATGTGGTTAGTTTGAAGTTTTTTATTGCCTCATGAACAGCCACCACAAATAATAAGTTTGCTAAATCCTCACTTTGGTACAGATTACAAGTCTCAAAACTCAGAGAAAGGGATGCTCAATAAGAAATGGACTCATCAGAGAAGATTTTCTGAGAAGGTAGAGATTGAAGTGGTATTGAGGGAAGGATAGCATAGACCAGAAAACAAGGGGGAAAACATTCCAACAACAACAACAAAAAAAAAATCAGCAAAGTGTCAAAAACAGGATTATTCAGGAGAAACATTGAGAAAACTAATTTCAGTGAGTGGGTTAGTAAGAAATAATGTCAAGCAAGTAGAGTGGTGACAAATCATAGAAAGGCATTAAAAAAAATCTTTGAAGAAATTTAAACTTGGTACACCAAGAAATAGGAAGCCATTTAAATGTGTTAACAGGGAAATAACATGCCCAAAGTAGTTTTTAAGGCAGACTAATCAAGCAACACTTTGAAACATGGATTGGAGGGAGAAGAGACTGGAGTCAGGGAGGCCAGCTAGGAGGTTATTGTAGTATTCCAGCAGTGAAGTGATCAGTACCTGGACTATTGTAAAAGGTGAAATAGAAAATACAGGACACATTTTGAAGGAAAAAGTGGCAGACATTCATGCCTGAGTGGATCTTAGGAATAAAGAAAGTTTTATCAAAGACAACTGCAAAGTTTCAAGCCTGGATGTTAAAATAGATGACGTATATTGACAGGGGTGGGGAGTCAGAAATTTATGCTAATATTAAGGGGAAAGTTATAAATTGGGTTATGAATATGTTGGGTTTGAGGTAATGTTAAGGTAGCACACACATGTCCAGTAAGCAATTTGGAAGCTCATTTGACTATTAGTCTACCCTTGTAATTTTGTTTATGCAAGATAGAAATTGTAGTTTTATTAAAAGTAGCATATTTCAAACAAGAGTATAAATGCAAGTTGAATTTAGGAGATTCAGGATAAACAAGGTGATTTTAAAATATCCAGTTTTCATGGATTTCCTGCATTGGAAGAAAATTCAAAAGAAATTTATTAAAAATGGAATTTGAAAAATTATTTTTTAAAATAATTTCTGCAAAGTGTCAGCAACACTTTGAGACATAGTGAACATAGTGAGATGTAATGATAATTTTAAATAAAATATCAAATTCACCAAATAGTGAACATTGAGGAGTTAATGCATTTAATCCTTTTGTCCCACCTGCTTGCTACCTTGTATGGTACTCAAGAATCATAAGTAATTTTACATAATGTGTAGAAACATACTTTTATGTTGTATTCCGTGAAGTGCTTCACTTTTCTATATGAGATATAAGTATCCCCAGCTTTAATATTAAACAAAGGAATTATAACCTCTCAGACCATCATGTTATATATAGGAGAAACTAGGGTCACAAGGGGGCAGCACTTTCTTTAAAAATACATATTTTAACTGGTAATGACACAACCATGTTAGGAATAAAAGGATATCGCCATTGTTCAGTAGACAATAAAGCCTGAGCAATAACTTAGAGGATATTTTAGAAGATACTAAGTGTTTGGAATTTGTAATTATTATTCTGTATATTTTCTAAGAAACCTTTCCATTTATATTCAAAATACAGTTTAAAATAATTTTATTCAGAACTTTAAATGCCTAAATTTAATCAAAGGAAAATGTTGCTCTTTTGAAATAAAACTAAGTTGGGCAGATGTAATTATTATTTAAGACATTCTAGTTTCGGTGACTCATTAGAGGTTGGCCTATGGAGAAGCTCTCTGCAAAATTCTTGTTGGGTCCTTAGAATTTAAATTTCTATCACGGTCAAATGGTTAAACACTTTTTATTTTATTTCCACTGTATTCCCCTTTGTAAGATAACACCACCTTCATTCTGTTACCTGTGCCTTCAGTTGATGAACAAACATTTATTAAACTCCTCTTATGTGCTTGGAACTGTGCTAGGTGCTGAGGGGACAGATACAGAAAATGAAATAATAGCTATTCTCAAGTAGCTTGCATTTTTTAAAATAAATTTTTATTGACAACTCTCAGAGAGCCATCTTTTATAATACAGTAAGAAAACCCGGGGAAAGGGGGGAAAAGTTCCTGTCATTGTATGCAGTACCCCACATACATGGTCCCTCACTTCTGCAGAGTACTATGTATTATCTTTGAGGCTAAGCACTGTCATTATAATTTTGCAGTATTGTTTCAATTATTGTTGGGGGGTTTTTTTACATTTTTACAGTTATATTTTTTATATATTTTGTTTTCCTGGTTCAGATTAGTTTGTTTTGCATCCGTTTAAGTCCATGCTTCTCCATTTAAACATATTGTTTCTTGCAGCACAGTAAAAGTCCTGTTCAATCCTAGACCACAATTTGTTTAGCTAACAAAGTTTCATACATTTATGGACCACAGTTTGTTAAGCCATGCCGTGGGTGGACATCTACCTTATTTCCAATTCTTTGTTACTGTAACAACAGGGACTCCAGCATACCCAGGAGGGCCTGCTACTTTTCTAAGGGAGGGACGGATCTACTTTTCTAAAAGGAAAGCATATAACATTCACTTAGTTCAGGGGAAAAACTCAGCACCCTTAATTTCAGAGAAAATACAGAGGAATAAAAACCAACAGACAAGGGCTTCCAGCTGTCTAACCATAAGCAATTCATACATCACAGATCAACAGACAGATCCAACTACCTGACCATGCATACCTAACCAGAGAAAGAGAAGCACCAACATGTGGGTTTTCAAAGCAGTTGGGAAGAGGGGGACTCGTTAGCAGCTGCCCAGAGTCTTATCTGGCCAAACAGCATACTTCCAATGAGTAAGCCCCCAAACCCAACCTCACTTTTCAGAGCCAGAGGGCATCACAACCCTTGAGAATCAGAAGATGTAGATCTTCCTACAAATCTCCCCTAATCAAGTTTCCCTTAATTGTCAGGCCCTTTAACATTACAGCTACCACAAAAAATACTGCTGTAAATCTTTTGTTGTATTATGGGGCCTTTCTCTTTGTCATATGCCTTCTTGGGGTATGTACTTAGTAGTGAAATTTCTGAATCGAAAAATAGATGTTTTCATCACTTTCTCTGCATATTTCCAAATTGCTTTCCAGAATTGCTCTAATTCATAACCCCACCAATAATGCATTGGTGTACTCACCTTTCCACAACCCTTTCAACGTTGATTATTCCCTATTTTGTCTCAGTGCTCTCATCTATAAAATGAAGAAGGAGGAAATGGCAAACCCCTCCAGTATCTGTGCCAAGAAATCCCCAAATGGCGTTAGAGTTGGAAACTTAGCAACAAAATTTTGTGATGAGTTGCCTTGCAAACCCTCAATACTTTGACAATTCTTTTCAGTGTCTTTATGATGTCACTTTTTTATCTCTATGTCCATTCTTATATGCCCTTCCCTCATCCTGTTACCAAGAGAAGATAGTTGGTCAAGAAAATGAGATTTTAATGAGCCCAACCACTCTCTTACACATTAATATTTGTCATTTTGTAATACATACTTTCCCTCAGTCTATAGTGTTAAATCAGACCTGTTAAAATGGTCCATTTTAATGTGCTGAGCTGAAAAACAAATGTAGATTTCCCACAATACATGACTCTCCATTAACTCTATTTGTACAATGAGATCATGGATTATAGCTAGAGAGCTCTTTAGACAGAGCTGGAAGAGACATTTAAGGATGGCCAGTACGGATCCCTCATTTTACATATGAGGAAAATGAGGCCCAGTGCTGGGTCTTAGAGCAAAGTGATTCACACAGAGTCACAGAGATAACAAAAGAATGAGTTTCGGAGCCACCACCTGTCTCTGTGCTCTTTTTGACTACCCTTCCATCAAAGTACCTTTTCATTTCTTATTCCAAGGAGGTTACCTTACACCTTTAAGTCCACACAAGGAAGCTGCAGACCAATGCAATTAGTGGGAGTGAGCCCCTGCCAGGCCTCAGAGTCACATGGTTTGAGGAAAAGTTTTGTCCAAAGCTGAAGTGGAAAAGAGCGCAGATCAAAGGAGCCTGCTGCTGCCCACAGCCCAAGTCAAGGTCAAGCTTCTTATTCCTGCCTTAACTAGAGTAAGGCCCAGCCCTCTGGAGGGGTTTTTTCCCCAGCACTTTTCAGCGGTTTTATCTCACTAGGACACTAAACAGCCAGCCCTCATGCTGGGTTTCTCTAGACCTACAGCTAATGGCTGCTCCTGCTACTAAGATTCCTACAGCTGTTGCCTCCAGCTATCTTCACCAGGCCAAGCTTCCTAAGGTTCATTTCCTTGGGGCACGGAGAAGGCCCTGAGGAAAAGGCACCATTCCAAGAAGTCAAGCTCACTCAGGGTGGCAGCTCTGGCGTGGGAATGGGAATTAGCCTCCTTTTTTATATTTTATAATTATTTGGCATCGCCTCCACTCCCCATTTCATCCTCAGAAAGACCTAAGGGACAGGTTGTATGTATGAACCAAATAAAGTTAAATCCAAGACACCTTTTAGAAACAGTGAAAATAAACTCAATGTTGAAACCAGTGTGCATTTAACACAAAGGAACTACTAAATATGAGTAGTTTGTGGCCAAATTGAAATTTATGTTTATAATGTAAAAACAGAAGTAACAGTACAGGATCTATACTTGATTTAAAAAAAAGTTTTATTGTGCCTTTTGTTTGAGCCAGTTTTGGATTCATGTGAAATTCATGGCTTTGTTACTATATTTTTAAACTTATCATTTAATTTTTGACATATTGGCATTACTTAAAGAAATCTGATGGGCATAATTAACTCTAATGTGGTGAGACAATATGTGCAGTTTATTCTTTGCCTTCTCCCTGAAGGAAAAAAAATATTTTTTTTCCTACCTTCATAGAATGTCTTATAACCCTTCACCCTTGAGGGAAAGTGCTAGAAAGGAATAGATACTACATTGGGTAGGCATAGGAAGAAGTGATATTTCTACTGTTATTTGCCTGTAGGACTGCTCCTTTAAGTAGACCTAGTAATGACTGGAATTTGTTTGACGCTGGGTTAATCACCAACAGCTACTGCTACCTAAGCAAGCCCCAGTTATAAATTAATGATGGGAGCTGCAGAGAGAGTGGGTGGAGATCTCTGGATATACACTGAATTTGAGCAGCATGCCCTGAGGAATATTCTGAGGAGAGAAACCACTTGAGTATACAATATCCATATTTAATTTGTTTTTACTACCCTCATCCTATTTCTATAGCTATTTCTATGTAGCTTTTGTTGTAGTCTGATGAGATTCCTACCAGTGTGCCAGTCATTGGTAGATAGTTACTTTGACTGTTCTAGAAAAATCAGGTGATCCAGTTTAATTCTTTTTTTTCCCCATAGCTGAAACAGAATGAAACCTGTTAGAATGACACTTTTTAGTCATTTGTTTTCACAAATTCTACTAGACTTCCAAGGAACTTGAGATCCCACAGGACCTTAAAACTATTACTTTTGGAGGAAGACAATGGAAAGAAAAGAAGTGAAATTTCCCTATTTGCTAGTCAAGTGGAAACAGGCATCAGCCACCTTTCTTTTGAATTCCTGAAGCCTTTCCACACAACCCTCTTCACAAAGATCAAGGCGAAAATGTTGAGAACAAACAGTGGAAAACAACCCACGGGAGTCAGAAAACCTGGCCACTTACTTAGTGACCTCTTCTACTGGCTCCTGTTATTTATTCCCCTCTGAGACTCAGTTTCCTAGTTTTTGAAATGGTCATGGTAATAGCTGCCTCTTGCAGTTGGGAGGAAAGTTTTTTAATTAATTAGCTTCTAGTTTTCAGCACTCTCTCTTACAAGGTTTTGAGCTCTTAATTTTTCCCCCTCCCTCCATTCCTCCCACCCAAGATGGCAATCTGATATAGGCTATGCACATATGATCCCATTAAACATATTTCCACCTTAGTCATGTGAAAGAAAAATCGAAACAAAATGGTAGAACCATGAGAAAGAAGCATCTTGTGTTCATCCTTTGTTGATGAAGAAGACCACGCCATCAGAGAAATGAAGACATGACTTGCGCTTGACTTTGTTTTGAGTGAGGAAGGGCTGTGCAGGTCACCAGCCTCACTTCTGCTCCAGAGCCATCTGAATCCAGTCACCAGATATTCATCAGGATCACTGGAGATGGCTCAGGATGCAATGGGAGACCTTGGCCTTTTCAAGTTACTCACTTAGAGAGAGGTAATGCCCATTCAGTGAATAGGTCTCTTTAAGAACTAGGGGACAGCCCCTTTAATGAGTCATAGAAAAAAAGGACATCAGGCTGAGAAGGAAATAGCAACATTTACTATTGATAATCACTATTAAGCCAGGAGGGTCCAGAAGAGAGACCAGGCAGGGGTCTAATGTTCTCCAATGTATGAGCTTCAGAATGCAGTAGGGGAAGGGAAGGGAAGGGAAGAGAAGAGAAGGAAATCTAGCCAGTCAAAACAAAGTTAACTGGACATTTTCTAGCCATCCAAATTTACCTTCCTTTGGAGAGGAGAAGTAGGGGAGGAGGAGACAGGAGAGGAGGAGTTGAAAAACAACAAAAGAAAGAGATAATAGCATTCTTCAATCTGCATTCAGACTCCATAGTCCTTCCTCTGGATGTGGGTAGCATTTTCCATCATCAGTCTTTTGGAATTGATTGCTGGCATTCTGGCATTGCTCAGAAAAGCTAAGTCTAACAAAGTCAGTCGTCAGTGTTGCTGCTCCTGTGGACATTGTTCCCCTGATTCCACTCACTTCCCTCAGCATCAGCTCAAGCAAGTCTTTCCAGATTTGAAGAAAGTTCTTCAGAAATTAGAAAGACCTATTAAATGTGAACTATTATTTTTCCATTTTCTGACTCCAGGTTAATAAACTTTAAATTGAAAACACTATATAGTGAAAAATGGATTTTATAATATTCTAACAGATGCTGCCTAGCATAGAACACACATAAAGTATACAAGAACATACATTTGACTCTAAAGTATGTGTGATGAAATATGCTCATTGAATTATTTCTCTCCTCCATGTTTTTTTGCATTTGTAAATGTTTATCAAGTCACAGTGACAAAAGTATCTCTTGTTGGCCGGTAGTCGGAGAATATAAAATGTATAATATTTTGTACACTGCTTGGTGAAAGTCATTATAAACCTTTTGGTTTTCTAGTCTACATTTTCTAGTCTAGTCTATGATTGAGGGTTAAGGTTGACAATTTTATTAAAATCAATCCAGAACAACTTCAGTATGCAAGTATAAGTAACAATAGATGTCAACTTAAAAGTACTAGATTCTTTATAATTGTTGGTTCTTTAGCTTCTGAATATTTGTATGAAGTATTTGATATTTTTCATTCATGGGAAGATACAGATAAATAATAGAGAAAAACCTATTATAATTTGGTTAAATTTTACTTCATCGGGGGCCTTCAGAAATCAAATTAAATTACAAAATTCTAACAGATATTTTCTTCTCATGATATGCTCATTTAAAAGTATTGTCTCAGAGTCAATGAGTACTTGAATGTTATGTTTTGCCTCAATGGAACTTTATATATTAATAAGTTCATAACTCAGAGAACATGTAAAGGTTAATAATCACAATATTATATTGTCTATAAGTATAGCACTCAGGCTGCAAAGGAATCATTCTGTAGATTTAGACTATGATTTCAGTCATTTAGTCAGTTAATAAGCACCGATTACCTACCATATGCAAGGTACACACTATATGTGTGTGTGCACAAGAATTTAGTAAATCTTTTATTATCTCCTTTTTACTTCTTCCACCTTTTATATAACCAAAATACAACCAGAAACAATAATTTGTGGATAACCTCTTTTCTAGTTGATGATATGAGAATGTCCTTATAACGCCTGTTCTTGAGAGTTGATCTATATAATTCCAGTATTAACGATGCATCCTTTAACATGTCTTTTCCACAGAATCCTTCTAAAAGTTTTCTTTATGATTCCAGGGCTGTGGTTCCCAGATGAGCATGTCAGAAATGTCCTGTAGTGAAAGTACATCCTCTTGTCAGTCTCTAGAACATGGCTCAACTCCAGAAATCCTCATTGGCCTGCTTTATAATGCTACAACTGGCAGATTATCAGCAGAAGTGATAAAAGGCAGCCACTTCAAAAACTTGGCAGCAAACAGACCACCCAGTGAGTGAAAATCTTTTTTTTTTTTAATTTTTTTAATCCTAATATTTTTTATACTTGTGAGACTCTCAGTGATGGGGACTTCAATCCTCTCATTTAGACCCACCTAATAAAAATGAAATGGTACAATCATCAACTAATCTGTTTCATGTTTTCTATTTCCAGTCATTTGGGAAATAAATCTGAAATTCAAAATATTAGCTATGAGTTGACAAGACTTTTAATTTTTTATCGTGACTTGAATAAATTAGCTTTATCATAATGTTTAACTATTAATGCCAGAAAGGAAAAAATTAAAGCATTTTAAAAATACATAATAGTTAATAGAACTGTGTAAAACTAGTGTTCTTATGTAAAAGGCCAATGTCCTTGTGTTCCTCTGAGTGTGCTACTGTAAGCTATAGTATTTGCTCATGTATTTTCTGTTTTTTTACTACTACATTTTGAGAAGAGATTATTTTCCCCAGGTAATACTCCTTCATTTTACATTTTTTTTCTACTCTTAAATAGCTGTCAGCAGAAACTTCTCCAAGGTACATGTTCATTATCCTTATCAGGACAGATAAGTTAAAGCAGTTAACTATTTGATACTAGTTGGTATTATTCCTCTGCCCCTGCCCCTGCCCCTGCCCCTGCCCCTCCTTCCTAACCACTTTTATCTGTATTTCCCCATCTAACTTCACTAGGTTGAGATACTGGGAAGGAAGAGCTCCCGATCCTATAAGTGCACTTCTAACTACTGAAAGTCAGAAGCTGTGAACTGGGGCTTAAGACTTCCTGGTCATTCTTCCCTTCGCCCAAACGTGTCAAAATCTCTAACTAAAACTGAAAATCTTAAAATGTAATCAAAATCCATCAATCACTTGAATATATATGTGTGTGTATATAGATATATGTATATATTTATCTCTCTCTCTCTCTCTCTCTCTCTCTATATATATATATATATATATGATATAGATTCCAGTTAGCTTTGCAGCAACTTATGGCATAATTATGAATGTTAATATTCATTAATAAATGAGAATGAAAAAATCTTAAAAATGAATAAAGTTTTGTCAGCAGGAATGTTAAGAACCAAGATGCTTTCATTAATATCCTTTTTCTTTACTCTTTTTTACCCATCTCCTTCATATTTTGCAGTGCAAATATCAAAAAACAGGGAAGAAATTACATGAGTAAATACTACTTATTGTAATTAATCAATTACTAATGTTAATATAATTTGAGGGAAAGCATGGATAAATGAAATCTATATTTTCATCTACAGTTTAATGTCTTTGACAAATAAATCTTTAATTAGGTGTGCTATGCTGCAGCAGAATAAACTTGTGTGAATTGAACCTCTTCTTTTTCCTCTAGGCACTCTTTGGCCTTAGTCCTTATAAGCGGTGCATTGGCCTAAAACCAAGGGAAACATAAGCTAACTAGCTTGTCTAATACATAAAATTAACTCCTCAAATAATCAATAATTGATTACACTTTGGATTTAATTAATGAAAGCAAGGTCTTTGCTTAATCATTAATAGAAATTTGCAAAATAGAGTGAATAGAACTTTCAGGTTAAGAGGTTTGTTACCATTACTGTAGTTTTAGAATTAGCCCACAAGTGTTAAAATTGATTGATAATGGTGACTACCGACTGGTAAGCAAAATAGCTTGACTTGTCATTTTTTTAAATGATATAAACATAAATTATAAATTAACTAAGAGATTTGTTTTTTCTTAGTGTATTTTCTACAGTTTCCAAACATACAGAGGCACTCCATAAATAATTAGGTCTAAGTTTTAGATTAAATTATGTTTGGAATGATCAAATTATATTCAAAATTACAATAATTAGCATTTAAGAGCAAAAGTTATAATATTAAAGTTGATGTTTAACTTTGAATAATTTCCATTTTAAACAATTTAATTATATTTTATATCGGGAATAATGTCAGTATTTTTATGCTAGATATTGTATGAATAAGGTTAAGATTCAGTAAAATAGCCAAAAAAAAAATACTCTATATTACCCTTCAGTCTTTTATAGCCAGCCTGATCATTTGCATGATTTTTTTCTATGTTCAATGTGCTTTAGACCACGTATATATTGTTACAAAAAATGTCCTTTTTAAAACAGTGTAATTTTTACTAAAGATTACACAATGGCCTCTAAAATTTTTTCATTCCATGAAATTTACCCAACAGCCCTTTCGTTCAATCCTCTATCTGAACTAAATTGCTAAAACTTTGTGTTCTTCCACTCCAGTAAACAGTGTTTTCCTCTTTAACTTTAACCTCTGACCCTCTTTCACCCAACAATTGACATCTGGTCATTATTTCTTTTACTGCTTTCCACCCCCTGTTGTCAGATGGACTGTTCTGTTGTCTAAAACACTTGATAGGTGGACAGGTTTATATAATCCGAGGTGAGTTCCTGTAGAGGCTAATTGGATGTTGTCTTTTCATGCAAAAAAAAAAAAAAAAGCAAACCCTAAAACTTGCCAGCAGTGAAGCCGTCCACCATGTTGGTTTCCAGAAAATGCACATTTATTATCTGTGGTACTCTTAAGTACAACTAACTGTAGACTTATCTCTGATTATGGATGATGGTATTCAGAGCACCTACAAAGTTACAAATATGTGAAGAGCTTCTTTTTCCAAAGTTTGTAAATAATTTGAGTGTTCCAATAACTTTATTTTGATTCATATAGCAAAAACAAAGTTTGACATTTTGTTAAGCAGCATGTCAATTTTCTTCCATGTTAATTGAAATTTTATTATGAAATATATACATATATATATATGATGGAACAATATGCTGTATACCATTTGCATGGGTCAAAAGAACTAGAAAATGCAAAGTTTTAAAGAGAAGGTTTATTATCCAAGTAGTAGAAAGCAATGCATAAGTAAAATTCATTTTATACACTATACATTGCATCAGTTTTTTTTTATATTTCATAAAAATATTAGCTGACATCTCAAGATTTCACATTCAGTTGTGAAAAAATACTACAGCATTTATTTTCTTTTCCCCAAAAAGCACATTAAATGTACTCTTGCATGAAAATAGGGAAGAAAACATTTTACTTGGTTTTCTAAACTTTGAACCTCTAATGCATTTGGCTTCATTTTGGTCTTTAAATGTTTTGTAAAAAGTATTGAAAAAAAAAACCACATCCATGCAGAGATTTTTTTCCCATTTCATCCTAAGCTGTTTTGATGTCTCCTTTGCACTTATGTGTTCCTCTCCTCCTTTTCATCAGTTGCCTTCATTCCCACTTGTTTATTTATTCTTATTCTCTAAAAGCACAATGGAATGCTTTATAGTGTTGTGGCTAATTGGAGCTTGCTAAATGTTTAATAATGCTATGAGATCTTGCTTAGTAAAGGTAAATGGGGGTGGTAGATATGGTGGGGTGGTGGCGGGAATGTGAGGGAGGAGAAAGGATTATGAGGTATACCTTTAAGCAAAATTTCTAACTTAGGGTACACTGTTACCATGTAGAAATGCTGAGGTTATGTCATCATTGCACCAAAACTATTTTACCTAGTTTCCTCTTCATATTCATACTAAACAATAAATGTGTTAAGTAGAACTGATTGAACTTTGTTCAGTTAACATGGTATACGCCATATCCTTAGAGAATGTGAATACATAATCATCTTAGCAAATCTTAAAATGTCTTTTTTGAGTTTATGTTCCAAAATGTTGTTTGTGATTTTTTTCCCCCTGTAGATACATATGTTAAGTTAACTCTTCTGAATTCCATGGGTCAAGAGATGTCCAAATGCAAGACATCTATCCGCAGAGGACAGCCAAATCCCATATACAAGGAAACCTTTGTTTTTCAAGTGGCACTGTTTCAGCTTTCAGATGTGACCCTTATATTGTCCGTGTATAACAAACGCAGCATGAAACGAAAAGAAATGATAGGCTGGATATCTTTAGGTCTCAACAGCTCAGGAGAAGAGGAACTCAATCACTGGACTGAAATGAAAGAATCCAAAGGACAACAAGTATGTAGATGGCACTCATTATTAGAGTCGTAATGGACAGAGCAAAGGGCAGTTACGACTCAATACAGCCTTGTTTCTGGCTCCAAAAACATTATTTTTACTTACCCACTACCAGGAGAGCAGTTCCCAGAAGTATCAGAGTCAACATTCCACCTTAAGACATGCAGTAAGTGCTATGGAACAGAACAGCTAATACATCATCTCTTCATTGGTTTCTTATATCTCTGGTAGAAATTATCATGGAATATGAGAAAATTACATGATCATGGTCAGTCATATGATGTTGGTTTTTACAATAATTTCAGTTTAACTGCTAAAGAGCTAGCTATTTCATTAAAAATTAGAATTTTCAATGAATAAAAAATGGAGAATTTTGGTTTCAGTACTGTAAAAATATTGGCACTGTTCTAGAGGTTCTCCATAAAATATATTTGAACAGCCAGTTCCCAGTGTTAGTGACAAGAAAGTTGTTTTCAATTGGAAAGGAATCTAAATCAATTCTAATAGTGAAAACTTAATCTCAACGAAAAATCATTTTATTTCATATTTTTTTCTCTTTGCATAGGTTATTATGCTTCATTTCTCTGTTAAACATCTCAGTAACATTAAATCTAAGTGGAAGCAGGTATACTTTGACAAAAAGAAGACATTTCTTCAGCATGTCGTGGGGACAAGTTCCACTTGGACCCAACTCATTTTTTCCCTTGCCTATGCTTCTGCTTAACCCAAAGAGACCAAGTCACTGTACTGGTCCCTTGCAAGCCTTCTTAGACAGGTTGTACTGTAGAATTATGTAACTTTCTGTTGAAAGCACTTCCTATATTCGTGTATTCCAACATAGGAAGCTCATAGAGCAGGACTTGACTTTTAAAATTCTTTCAATAATTGATATTAATTTATTTTAAATGCCAGTATTGTGAAGAATATATTTTTAAAACTATGAAGTATAATAAGTTAGCTGCTAAAAAATACAGTCCAGTGTGAAGAAGTTTTAACGGTCTGGTACTAGCATTTAGCAACAAACATTGTTTTTAGCAAAATAATATTCATATTAAGAAAGAAGCTGCTCTCTAAGTGTTCAGTCTTACCCTCAGATACTAAACCTGTGATACAAAGACTATCCCTGTCTCAGATTCCGTCAGGACCTCATGTTAAAGACAGTTCTGAGACTCCTTCTGATGCTTCTAGTGATGTCACTAATTTTTATGAACTTTACAAATACGTTCTTCGACGTAATATCATCCTGTGCCTTTCATGTATGTTAAATTTTGCTCATACACTTGAGAAAGATGTATTTGCAAAATTAGGCCTTCAATTTTTATAAACATAAGGATTCTCAGAACAGTGTCATAAGAACTTTTTTTCTCTGGACTATGTAAAGTTGTATATTATGTGCTAATTTTTTAAATAACAAATTGGTTTCATTTGGGTTGATTTTTTTAAAACCTAGCAACTTTGGTTGGAATTAGCATTAAGTATTGTCCTGTTTTGCTTCTTCTCCTGTTTGCTGTCTATAACTTTGCTCATAAATATTGTCAGTTTTATATATGTACACAGTTCTTTTCCTTTGCCCTTTCTCCTTTCTGGGCCAAATAGAGCAAATAATTACTTGTTTACCAATTACTGAAAAGTAGCGTATGTTTTTCAAGAGATTCGCAGTGTACTCCAATGTGCAAACATATAATAACAAAACATCCTCACAGAAAATATCATTTGAATTTGAGTTTATAGAAGAATCATACAAGTAATCCCAAAATTCAGTAAACCTTGATTACCTTTTAGTTCAATTAAGTTAACATTTTAGAAATACCAGTTCAGTACATTCATCCATATGAATTATAAGAAAAATTATTATTATTAGGTTAAATTGAAATTTATGAATGCATATTATGTGGGTTCATTAATGGGAAAATTCTTTCATTAGAGCAGTCAGCTTTTTCCAGGATTTTTATAAATGAGTTAGTCTACTCTAAAATCATATATGAATCATGACATAATATGTGACTTAAGCAAGATCAGCAACAGTGTACAAGGAGGTTTTGAAAGGAGTTAAGGATCTTTACTTAGTAATCACATCTAGGATTTTGACCTTGTAAGTATTTAGTTTTGAAAAGATTGATTATGTTAATGTTACCTAGTCTGTCCCCAATAAAAAGAGGTTATCAGCCTTATTTGTAACCATATTAAGCCTTACTCAAACACAAAATTTCCTTGTTATTTTACCTTTGAGTGAGCAATCCACTAGCCAGTTGTTAGTTAAATTTGCCTTTTTTCAGACAAAACTCAGAGAGGTGTATATGTTTCAGGATATGCTAGACAATTTCTAAACAGAAACCTACAGATCTAAAAAAATAAATAGGAAATTGAAAACGTTAGCTAAGGCACCTACTCCCCCATGCTCAGAAAGATAATGAGCTGTAACTCCAGATTGTGTAGGAGTGAGGGTAGCATGATTCTGGAAATGTTCAAGTTAGTGAATTCTTTTTCTTCTCTGATTATTTCAATCAGAATAACCTTTTGGTTTAGATTCTAATTAATGATGACTCTTTGCCTACTTTGCTTCCCCAAATAAATACACACACACGCACATAGCAAAATACATATCATCCTGTGGAATGTCAAAAATTGTATTGGTTCTTGGAATAACTACTTTTAAAAGATTGTCTTTTCTTTTAGAAAAAAAGGCTTAAATAGGGCTCAGGAGACACCTTTTTCTATACTACATTTAATATATCAGATATAATATATCAGATAGTGTTGCTGCATTCTTTTGTGCTTTAATTTTCATGAAAGCTTTAGTGCAATTTTTATATTCTAGTAATTACAGCAAATAGAGGCCCGCTGGTGGGCAGTAGATATGGGTTTAGAAATTTGAGAAAGAAAGCCCAATTTCTTATTGTTCTGTTAAAAACCCATAAGTTTTATAATAAAATGAGAAAGGCCATATGTGCAATTAAGCAGCATATGAGCTCCTGCTCCTGTAATTACGGCCTCTATTTATCTGCCCAGTGAGCTCCAAAGCATAGGGGTTTCTTGCTGCCCAGGAAATAGAAGGTACACTTCAAATCAGGAAAGAGTGTTGGTGCAGTAGTGATTCTTCTTGCCTCTCAGAAGTCTTAACCTTAACCTTAATTCTTTAGTGCTGTTCATATTCTCCATGAAATTTTATTTTCATGTTGCCTTACAGTCCACACATTAGACACTCAAATACGACCATAGTAACAGAATCACTGATGTTTCATAGTATTAAAATAATGGCTAAAATGCCATCCCACCCAGGGCATTCACCAGATAGATAGCTAATTAAATAGGCTAGAAATGTACCTTTGCCTAAACTTTATTCTGGAACCTAGCTTCTAAAACTTAAATAAAATTCTTGTGACCCTCATTTGTAAATATTCAGAATGTTTCTAGTCAATTGGAATTAAATGATTGCTAGGTCCATCTCCAATATAGGAAGCAGAAGCAGAGTTGAAAATGCCATTCAAAAGGAAGACAAAAGACTTGAGAAAAACACATTAACATTTGGTCTTCTGCATGACCCTGTAAACATGTGACAGTCAGACAGTTAGTGGATCTGAATTTCTGGTGCTGTAAGAGAAGGGCCAAAAATGGCTTTGCTTTCAGTTGACACATGACTACCTAGACTAAGCAGTCTATGTTCAGGCAATTTCCAAGTTAAAACTGTGTTATCATAACTAAAAACCATGATTTCTTAATTTCCTTTCCTCTTCTCACTTTCTTCATCATCCACAACTATCCTTAAACTAGGTCACCGACACTAAAGATGGTTGTCATCGTTGCCATCATCACCAGGAAATGTTTCCAAGCACAAGACTAAGTATGTTATTAAGCACTGTATGAAATGAGTTTTCAGAACCTAGCAATTTATGACAAAAGGCTCTAAAATCAAAGGTACCAAATGTGGGCATAAAACATGTGACATCCAGTTCTGCCATTAAACTTTCTTCCACCAAAAAAAGGAGACATTAGAAACACAGAATCATGAAAAGTATAGTGACAGCAATGAGAGTTGTCAGGTTTCTTTGCTAAGATACAAATGGCCCCTGTGTCACAGGTTGTAAAATAATTCATTGGTATATCAACACTGTATATGAACAGAAAAAAATCTAAAGAATGAAAGCATTAGAAGTCTGGGGTATGAGAGTATTAGACTTTCATTTACTCTTACTATTTGGGATCGCCGATATGTTATATAGTATTTAAATGGAATTTCTCCACGACATTTTTTCAAGTGTCTTAAGATTTTTATTCACTTTACAAGATCAGATTTCCTTCCCCACAGAAGGGTGAACCAATCTTTAAAAACCAGTATTGGGGATTTAAGCAGGGAAGGTGGCAGAGAATAACTTTTGGTAAATAAGAAAGTGTCTCTATTGTTCATGTCCTGAAGGGACTATGATAGGAATGGTTCTCTCTCTGTTCTAATGTTTTATACGTTATGTTCTGTCCCTCACCCTTATATATAATTTTTTCTACATGTGCAAAATGTGCACAAGAAAAGACTAACTGCCTGGCATCAGAATCCTGTATTTCAAGCAGGCCTCTGAGACAGCATGCTAATGGAGCACTTTATTTATGCTGAGGTGAAACCAGAAACATGGAAGAAATAGACATTTTCCCTTTGAGTTCATGGAATTTGCATTGCTGTCCTTCCCTCTCCCACCTCATCCTCCAAAAAAATATTTTCATTGCCCAAGTGTGAAGATAGAATTGAATTTCTCTACAAAGAAAAAATTACTGACTAGGAATAACATTGCTTCAGTGATCTTAGGCTAGTATTTTAATGAAAGCAGTTTTATGTGTGATATTAAATGAATGAAGGGTTCAAACTAGGTTTAGTTATATTGGGTTTTTTTTCTTTCCTTAAAAACGGAGGGAGATATATAATGGAAAAAATGAGGGGCATTTAATTTCGGGTACCTATATGCTTTGGAGAACTGCCCTAATTCAACATAAACCTTTGTCAAGATATTACCCAGACTAATAAATAAATCTTACTATGGTGGTTTTATGAATCTTGAAAGTTACCTTTAGATTATTGTTCAAATATTTCTTCACTGTGCTGCCTGGAAGATGATGAATATGAGGCAGAGAAAGGGTCTCAGAAGATATTTATCTAAAAGGCAAGTTGCATGACAAGGTCACATTTTTCATATTATAGAAACAGCAGGAGAATCATTCTGAAAGCTATTTTCATAACAAACTGCATCATTCCTTTTTTACCTTTCAGGGTAAAAAGGATGACCTTTTATGTAGGAGACTTGTAATAGTCTTCTAAAAAATTAAATAGGAGCAGGACCTCCTGCCCCTTATCTTCGGTGCCATCTGAGGATTCATTCATATTGCTGTGGTTGTCAAGCAAAGGCTCTGGGTCTGAGCATCCTATCATGAGAAATTCTTCCTTTTTCTGCATATACTTATAGAATAGCTGTGAGAATACTGAACTCTGTGGTTTGGGGCATAGGCTCATCTCTGTTCCCCAAGAGTTAGAATATGCTCATTTTCATTTTCCCCTTTAAGCATTTTCATTGATACCCATTTATGTGATTTCTCACTAGAAACATTTGATTTGGGGTTTAATATCCTTTACCAGTCCCTGGGTTCAAATCAGATTTATTAAACCTGATTAAAGTTGTTTTCATACACACACACACACATACATACATACATACATACATACATACATACATATATATATATATATATATATATATATATATATATATACATACTCTTTTTGTCACATAACTGTAGATATACACACAAAACAAATATCTCATTAACACCTTGAATTTTTCCAAGCACTGTTAACCTTTTCTTCGGGAGTAAAGACCCTGGGCCATCAACATTTAGAAGTTGTTGGGATAACTGTGGCTCCTTCATTTCAAGATGGACTTTGCTGTTAATTTTCTTAATAGTGAATTGAAAGAAGAGATTAAGAGAAGCCAAGGCTAGGAGTCTGAGACTCTGTCAGGCTGTACATATTTGAATAACGATTTTTCACCAATAGCGAAGGCCTTCATAAGTTTTCCTTTCCCTGAGTAACTATGCCCCATAGTCCCAACTCAGTTGTAGAATGACTAGATTACCTTTAAAGTCCCGACTCCAAAATTCTGTAATGGTTTGAGGGTAAGGTAGTTCCTCATACAGCACTATTTCAAAAGTGCTAGGTACAGAGAAATGGCTCACTACATATTTATTGATTAATTTCAAGAGCCACATTCTTCCATCTCTCAAGCCCCACTGTGGAAAAATAAATTCTGAGGTTCCCTGAGCAGCTCAGGGCTACTTAGAGTAATAGTAGAGGTTCGTTGGCCTCTCCTTTTACCTTAAGGAGTCTCTGAAATGAGCTAATAAAGCAAAAACCAAAAAGGACTTCAGGCACATGATGGACAACGTAGCGGTCCATGAGAGTCAAGGCATTTTGGTCTACATTAACGATCCCTGTAATTCTTAGCCCTCTACCATCGCTACGCAAAATGAGCAAATGTTGGGAAGCAGCTATGGGTAGCACGTGCAGCACATCCTTGTGTTCATCTTGATGATTGTCACCAGTTTCATTGGCATCACATTCCCCATGGGATAGGACACTTCTGGATTATTCACTTAGAAGCAACATCATTCCTGGCAGCTCACATCTCAGTTCTGCCTCTTCCAGGGCTTTGTTCTCTGTTAGGGTTCTTCATTTTAAAGGATGTGTTAATTCAGGAACCCCAGGTCCTCCTCCTCCTCTTCTGAAAAAAATGATATAGATAAGACACTGCCTCTGCTTCTGTTTTCTCTTCAAATCTGGCCATACTTCCATCTCTCATAAAGAAGCTACATGTTTTGCATGCATATAGACAGGTGCTCATTGGAGGGTTTTTGTTTTTCTGAAAGACTCTGGCCCTTCTACTTACTGACCCTGGGATAAATAAGATTATTAGGAGATGTAAACTAATAGTTATAAGTCACAGAGAGCTGAGAATTTGATTAGGCCATTTTTCTTGGTGTATTTCTTTATCAATGATCTTGTCTAAGCTGGAGGGGAATAGCAAACAGAACGATAATACTACTAAGTGTGTTAGACTGAAACTGGCAATCTGGTGGCCAAAATGAATTAAAGAGCCCCCATCTTTTAGTGTTTCCATCAGTACAAAAAAAAAATGGACAAGGTTTTTGTTTTTCCGTAAATATTTCTTTTCCATCCTGTGTCCCCCAATCACTTTCTCAGTGCCTTTGGAATTTTAAAGACAGAGTTAAGTTCATCACGGCCACTCTAAATCATACTCTGAATGATAGGGGCATCCTAACTTTTTCCCAATCATATTGGTTAGCCAATAAGAGGACTGAGAAAGTCTACTGTTCGACCTTAAGACATTTTAAAAGCCAGTGAAACCAAGCCTTTCTAGACATCCTGCCCTCTTGGGGTTGGAGGTGGGAGTGTGACGGGAAGGGGAAAAGCACCACAGCTCTTTTCACTTAGAAGCCTTAACAATAAATCCATTTGTCTTGAAATGTGTGTATAAAATAAAAATCAGGTTATTGGGGAGGGGACTTAATTGTAAATCCATCAAAAGTTTACCATAATTTATTGCTGAACTGCATTTTGATTTTAAGACACAAAAAAATAAGGCTAATCCTAAATAATTGATTATTAGAAGAAAATCACTGCCATGGCACTGTTATGCAAGATTGTGACATTTCTCCATTGTCAGTCTGACAATCTGTATCTTCAGTTGTCTTATTATTTAGGGACCCTTCCTCCCACCTGCTTCTTTACTTTTCTGGTTATCAGTAAACCTAGCTTGTTCTGCTTGTTATTTGAGTTTGTCTTCCTGAATATTCAAGAGTATTTCTAAAAAGAAAAACCCTAAACACCATTCAATTTATTCCTTTAGCATGTGATCTCTCACCTGACACATATTGTGTTTAAAATGAATACCCAGTAGATGAAATATAATGCCACATTATGCCTTGAAAAAAATAATAATTTTCTGAAATTGGTTTATGTATTTAGTTATTGCTAAAATGCTTATTACCATGATACTTAGCACTTGATGTTAAATATGAATACATTGTTTAATGAGGAAACAGCTTTCCCTTATGATCTCTAAGACTTATTGTTTTTCTTTGTCTTTCCATCTGTTTGAAAGGGTTGCTGGGAGCTTCTTAACAGCATTTAATTTGTCTTTTTCTGAATAGGTAACCTTCCTCCTTCTCATGCTGTAATTTTCATTAACAACCAGACCTTTTTTACCCTAAGGGGTCAGTCTTCCTGTGATGTCTATGCTTGACACCCATTAATACTGGTGAAAGAAATACACAAGCATCAACAGGAGACAAGACCCCCAAAGTGTAATAGGATCAGTAGATCAGAGGACTGATAGAGATTGGAGACTGCACTACAACTAAATGTGATTTCAATTATAAATTGGGTAGAAGCCAGGAACTGGATCAAGAATTTTAAGTATGTAAATCTTACTTCTTTCTTACTGGTTTGCAGTTTTTCCCAGCTTGCACATTTATATTTTTTCTGAAATGTGTATTTAGTGAATAAAAATTTTGAAATAATTCCACACATCTATTTAACCATGTAATTCCAAAAAGTAAATAACTGAAGTCAGTGTTTTATAATAGTTTATTTGTCATCTTTTTGAATGAGTTCTGATAGCATTTGAAATATACTGTATGTAACTGTCCTCTATATCTTATGAGTTGAAGACCAGGGTAGCTTTGAGTATAATTGAATAATGTGTATGTGTTAGAATGGAATGAAGCCCAACTGAATGACCATTTTGTTTTTATAAATAGTTTCAGGTTTACTCCTAAACAAATTCCAACAATTGCTTAGCTTACAAAATTCTACTGCAAATATTTTTGCTTTTTTTTTTTTTGATATGTCTTCCCATTCTCCTCCCCTACCAGTTCTTCCCACCTCATACAAGATGGGTATACTACTACTGTAGCACTGTTTGGAAGGATTTTCATGGCTGTCATAAGAAGGGACAGCTGAACTTTGGCTAAGTTTTTACTAGAATTTTGAAATATGAAAATTTCTAAATGTTACCTTTTAGTTAAATTTATCAGGGGGGACAAGGAGTGGTCCTTGGTTATTTTATGATTGAATAGGCCTGTGATGGTCATTGGGGCCACTCTCCTTTTCTGTAAATAATGAGGTGCATTAATGCTTAATACTGTTTCATTTCTCAAAAGTATTTTTAATGCAATTTTCATGAAAATCTTAAATTAGTGAAATCTTTTATTCGAATTTCCCTTAATTTGCTTTTTTGAGGAGAGTCGTCTCCTTGATATGTGTACTTTCTTACAGAGCTTTCTTACCTATTTTTGTAACAGTGGATCTAATATCATAAAGTTTAAATGCTCCGTGAGCAAAATTATATCTCTCTTATCCTAAGGAAATATACCGCTGATTAAAGTCTTGGTCTTAAATTATTTCCAACTTGTTTGCTGGTGAGTCTAAACCAAAACTGATCTCATTAGTAAATACAAGTGTTTGTGCTGTTATTAGCAATGTTATTGAAATGTTTTTGTCACATTTTAATTCACGTTTTCATTAAAAGATATAAATATATGGATGTGTGAAGCAGTCCATTCTATAGAATAGTACATATCTAATGACTTGAGTTTGAGTTTGTCTATCAAAACGTGCTATATTTAAAATTTTATTCACATACCTACTTTTATACTGCCTGTATAGCACTGATTCTCTCGGTGCTTTGTTCCTTTTGTAAAATTGTATTATGTAGAAAAATTGATGTCTTGGTGTGTAAACAGTGTCAATGTATTTGAGAAATATCTTCAATTGGTTATTCTAAGGAGGTCTTAAATGGCAGTTTAGTTTTTCATAATAGAGTACAAATTTGCTTAGTGAGTTATCCCTCTTCCTACTTAAAAAAAAAAAATATGCTTTCTGAGTACCTACCCAGAGTAAGGAAGTCTCTGACTTTTGTCCTATAGTGTTACACAAAGAATAATACTTATTCACTGGAAAAAAAAGACTTTTTCATTTGGCTGTTACACAATAATTATTGTGCATTCCATGAGCAAATATATAAGCATATTGCAAATCACTGCTGGAAATGAAAGCCACTCATGTAATCTGGTCATATATTATCACTAGCAAAAATGTTTGTCTTGTATCTTTAAGTTGTGGCTTAAATCTGGACCCCAAAGAGAATTAACTATAGGTATATTTTAAAAAGTTTATTATCCTTCTACATGGTTCATAAATGAATCAAGAATTAAAACTAAGTATCTTCAAAGAAATCTCTCTAATTTTAAGTCCAACTTGATATAGTATGCTGGACTCTCTCCAAATATATATGCTTTCTAGCCCTGCACTTAATATGAACTTGTTCATGTTTTCATTAGCAATTTCCATATTATGGTTTCACTTGACAAAAGTCATTCTCTACCTGTTTTGATTATTTAAGTCTTTCATTAATTTTGCTGGCTAGTTATCTCAGTTCAAAAAAAATGGTTAAAATATTTTCATTTTTCATTGTCTTGTCTACTCACTGTTTTCATTATTAAAGATTTTATAACAGAATCGTTTTTGAAAAGACCATGCTTGCCAGCACTTTTTTCACATGAAAAAGAATTTTAACTCATAGTGCTAGAATGTTGACAGAAATTAGTCACTACATTATTATTAAGTTACCAACTGCCTCTAAAATCCCTAGTTCCATAAATTAACCAGAAGCTATCCCAATTAACTTCTTTGAAGTAGAACACCAATGTTCAGTTACCATGTTTAATTTTTTTCCTTTAGAAAGTATTATTGCTTTCTGCTGATGCTCGCAATGAAACATGTGAAATTGTTCTGTTTAAATTGATTTACAACGTAACTATAAGACAGAAGATTGGGGTCTCATCCATTACTTACCACTGAATTTTTCTGTTTTATCAGGTCTTGTTAGTATCCGTCATTATATTTTAAGTTGAAAAAAGCAGAAATAACAAACGTGTTCCCCAAAACAAAACAAAAACAGCATTTTTCTAAATTTGCAAGTGATGAGATTGTTCTTAATTTCCTTGTTAGATAGAGCCATTCTCACTATTCTCCTCATGACTGATTTTCATCCCTAGCATCACAGCTGGCAAAAAACCCACCGAGGTCCCATGGTATATATGTGCATCTCTATGACATACTTTAAACTTGGGGTGTTGCTTTGGTGGGAGGGAGTTATAAGGAATTTGTGCAATTCAATGTCACACCATCTCATTGTATCTGGCACTGTTGTCAGAAACTACTTGTTAAAACTCTTCTGTCATATCTAAGAATCTCCAATATGCAAAATATTTACTATTAGTCATTTTTTCTTTTTTCCATCTGAAAATAAAGTCGTTCTCAATTTAAAGAGTCTCCATGTATGTAGCATATATATTTTGCCTAATGTTTTGTAATAATAAAATTTTCCAGAATCTAATGGTACATTAGACTCTTAAGAATTAAAGCCCACAGAAATCTTGGAATTCAGGAACTCAGGAAGAATTCAGGAAGACCATCTTCTAATCCTCTGCCTAATGCATGAATCCCCTCCAGGAAATGAAATGCCAAGCAAATGAGGATAAAAATCCAACAAACCTAGGACAAACAGAAATAAAGAAATAAAATGAATGAACTTTACCATTCAGCATAAAGTAAGAAAATATGTTTAAGGAGAAATCTTCTAAACCCTACTTTAAAAGACAAACTCTGAACTACCAGTTACAAGAACCCAGTAATGACCAACATATATCTTTAAAGTGCTTTAAAGTTTGGAAAGTGCTTTACATAATTGCCCCAGTTGGTTCTCCTGTCGTCCCTGAGAGGTGGGAAATATTATCACCACCATATTACAAATGAGAAAACTGGGGCCGAGAATGCTTAAATGACTTGGATCACACTGCTAAGAAAGGTCCCGAGCAAGGGTTCAAATTTGTGTTTTACTGACTCCAAGAGAAGTGCTCTCCATTACAACATGTTGCCTCTTAGGAAAAGGATCTAGATATCACTATATAGAATATTCTTTGAAGACATCAGCCCAATGTATTATCTATCATTGACCCCCAAATTAAACATTTCTGGGAATTTTAAAAAAATATTATGGAGAGGAAAAACATGAAACCTTATTCTCTCCCTCTGCAAAACTCTAATGGAAGAAAAAGAAAAAAAACAACATGAGTATAGTGATCCAAGGAAATGGAGAGATATGGGTAACAATGGATTCAAGACAAAACCACTTAATTTCATTAAAAAAAAAAAGACAAAAGATGATGAGAGCAGGGATATTATCAAGAATCTACAATCATGAAAATACGATATGGTAAATGTGGTTTTGTTGACCAAATTCACCCAACATTGTAACAAGAGGAGAAAGGTATCTTTGACAAATACAAAAGTAAATATTAGAACCAGCTAAAGAAAGTATTACCTTATAAAGTGTAGTAAACAGTCATGGGATGTCATTGGGAAGGGACCTCAGACCTGGTTGAACTCTACTGTTCAACTCTTCTGTAATTCATTGTTTTTGTTTACAATTTACTATGTAAACGTTTAGAACTCTACCCCAAGAGCTGCTATAGTGTCAAAATGTAGGTTCAATAATAGCTTCAATAAGGGTTTAAATAAATTCAAAGGGAATTAATATTTTTATATATTCTGAATTCATTTTTTCAAAATTTTAATTCCAAATCCTCTCCCTCTCTCTCAACCCTCCCCACTCTTTGAGAAGGCAAGCGGAATATCAGCTACACATGTGAAGTCATGAAAAGCATTTCTAAATTAGCCATATTGCAAAAAAAGTGGGGGAACAAGAAAAAGTGAAAAAAAAGCATTCCTTAATCGGTGCTCAGTTAATCAGTCTTCTTTCTGGAGGTGGACGGCATTTTTCATCATGGATTCTTTAAGTTGCCTTGAATCATTCTCTTGATCAGAGCAGCGAAGTCTTTCACAGTTGATCATCTTTACAATATTGTTCTTACTGTGTATAACATTCTCCTGGTTCTGCTTACTTCACTTTGCACAGGTTCATGAGTCTTTGCAAGTTTTTCTGAAACTATCGTGCTTGCCATTTCATCACAGTCTTGTACCACTTCTTCAGCCATTCCTCTATTGATGGGTATCAGACTTATCTAATCTTTGAGAAGTTACTTAAAATACCAGTAGCCCTCCCTCTGAAACTCCTTAGGGAAGTTGAATAGCCCCAGGTTTAAAGTTCTCGGTAGCAGAGAGACTTGACACCACAAGGGCCCCCTCCTCTGCTACTTTCTCTTTCCCTTCACCTCCGCCATCACCCCTACCCGACTTGGCCCCCAACCGGAGCCACCTGGAATCCATCTGGGCTGCTTAACTGCCTACTGTCTTTGGAGAGTAGTAATAACCCTAGTAATTGTGAGATGACCCTGCTGTGACCTACTGCGCGCTACTGAAAGTCCTCTAAGCCTACGATGAGCCTTGCCTCTATCTCCTGGCTCCCAAAAACTTCTGGTCTGCAATCTACCCTGAACTGAATCCTTTGGATTTACTAGACCATTCCATCGCCCTTCAGTTGACTCTCTGTGTGTGTACTGTCTTCCCCAAATAGATGGTAAGCTCTTTGAAAGCAGGGACTTCCTTCTTTTTCTATTTGTATCTCCACAGCCCTGCGCAGTACTTAGGATATAAGTATTTTTCATTCATTTGTTCTACACCTACTAAGATTGCCATACTTGTTGACAGGGTGACAGAGGTAGGTACTTCACCAGTTTGCTGTATCTTGCCATGCTACATAGCTGATAGGGAAGATGGTTGAATGGATGGGGTTATTTACCAGTTTCTCCTCCTCCTCTTTCTTCTTCATGATAGGGGCTAAGTGACTTGCCCAGGGCCACACAACTACTAAGTGTGGCTAGATTTGAATTCAAGTCCTCCTGACTCCAGGGTTACTGCAACACCCAGCTGCCCCTTCACATTCTTCTTATTAAAAACCAAGGACACCTGTATAATCCCATATCTTGACCCCATCCCCGCACTTAAAAAAAAAACAAACCTTCCCTAGGTAGACCCTCTTATCCCCTAACGCTTTCTTCCTGTGTCTCTTCTCCTTTTTCAAACAAACTCCACGAAAACGTTATCCACATTCATTGTCCATACTTTCGTAACCTTTTACAATCTGGTCTCCAAGCTCATGATTCAGCAATTGAAATGTTCTCTTTTTAGTTTCTAGCCTTGTTATACCCCACTCCCTCACCACTACCATCATTCCCTATGATGCAATGATATTAGTGGCCTTGCTGAATCTCACATATGACACTTTATCTTCTAACAGCATTCGCTTTCACTGACTGCCCTCCATTCCTGGAATTCCTGGAAGCCTCCTGGCTTCCTTCAAACCTCAGTTAAATTCCACCTTCTACAAGAAAGCCTTTCCCAGTCCCCCTGAAACTTAGTGCCTTCTCTCTGGGACTGTCTTCAATTTTTCCTGGCTATATCTTATTCGTATTTAGTTGTTTACAATTGTTTTCCCCAATAGACCGTGAGCTCTTTCTAAAGTAGGACTGCCTTTGCCTTCCTTTGTATTTCCAGCTAAGTGGGAGATGGACGAATAGAGAGAGACATGAGGAAGAAAGGCTAGCCAGCAAGTTGTTGTAACAAGCTAGGCATGAAGGTGATCCAAGGTGATAGAAATGTGAGAGGAGAGAAGGGGTTGAATACAAAAATGTTATGTGGGTGGAATCGGATTTGGAAACTGAATTTGGGGGGAGAGGGATGAAAGAGTTGAGGATGACAAGTAGGTTGTAAACCTGGACAACTTGGAGCATAGTAGTGTCCTCCAGAGTAATAGGGAAGTTAAGAAAAGGTTTTTAAGAAAAGTTTGGGAAAGGGGGAAAGATAATGAATTCAGTTTTGGACATGTTGAATTTACGAAGTCTCTGAGGCATCCAACTAAAGATTCCAAAATGGAGTTGTAGATGTGAGTCTGGAGGTCAGGAGAAAGTATAGGGCTGGATAAATAGATATGAAAATCATATACTTAGAAATGATAGTTAAATCCATGGTAGCTGATGAGATCAGCAAACAGTATAGAGGGAGAAGAGAAAAAGACCCAGAGCCATGGATAGTAAGATACCCATGGATAGTAAATAGATGAATAAAGTTTTCAGTTCTTACTATGTATCAGACACTGTGCTAAGCGTGGGGGATACAAAAAGCAAAGTAAGATGTTCCCTGCTTTGAAGGAACTCACATTCCAATGAGAGAAACAGGACATATGGAAGGTTTTAGCTGCAAGTAAAATAGAAGGATCTCATGATCCTTAGTGTACAGTGGCAAAACATATGTTAATACCTCTTCTATAATGTCATTCCCACTGCTAAAATCAGATTAGTTTTGGATGCTGGACTATGTGAGTTTGGGTTCAGAGTCCAAAGGGAGATGGTGTTCAAAGTGGTGGTGGCTTGACCTGCTTGGTACATGCTGCCTCCTGTCTCTCCATTGTTGCATAAATTAGTCTGGCACACCTGCCTTGGAAGTGGCAGTTGGTTAGCATTTGGTGGGGATTACTAGGCATTTATCCACAGGAGTTGCCTCCCTGGACAATGGCTATGGGGACGAAAGGAGACCTGGATGAAGATCCAGCAAAGGAGACTGAAGAGTGGTCAGAGAGGTGGGAGAACCAGGAGAGAGCAGTTTCACAAAAATCCATAGAGTATTATGGAAGTTAGAGTGATTGACAGATTCCAAGGCTGCAGAGATGTCTGGAAGATTTAGGACTGAGAAAAGACCATTAGTTTGGCAATTAGGAGATCACTGGTAACTTGGAGAGAGCAGTTTCAGTTTAATGATGAGGGTGGAAGCCATAATGTAAACAGTTAAGAGGATAATTAGAAGAAAGGGAGTGGAGGAATCAACTATAGATGGCCTTCTCAAGAAACTGAAGCACAAAAGGGGAGGAAGATATAGGATGACAGTAGGGATAGACAGATGAGGAAAGGGGACACTTGGCCATGTTTATAGGCCATGTTTGTCCTTCTTTCTCAAAAAGGACCGTGACATCAGGGAGTGCCATGACTTAGAAGTGAGTTGGATTTAAGTGAGAGAGGCCTGTACAAAGTTACCAACCTCATTCTCCTCTGGAGCCATCTGGGTCCAGTGGATATATCCTCAGGGGGACTAGAGATAATCCCGAATGCAGTGGGAGACCCTGGCCTTTTTAAGCTAAGGTCTTCCCTGCCTCTCAATTTGTCTAAGGCAACACCCATTCAGTGATTAAGGTGAAGTAAGAAATGAGACCAAAAAAAGGCCTCTTTTACATAGTCCAAAAACATAACAATATGGGAGGGGAAGCTCCTCAGGGACAATGACCAAAACTGAAACAATTGCTATTTACACTCATTCTGAGCCATCAGAATCCAAAGAATAACCATATGAGGCTTGACCTGGGACCTATTGCTGACCAATCAATGAAGGCCAGGGTGATTTGGGTTTAAAGCATCGTCCTTAAAAAGGAAATCAAACCTGTAAAATCCAAGATATCTTGCTAGATTTCAACGATCAAAATTTATATTCCTTTGGGCAGAGCACCCAAAGGTAAGAGTAGGATTCCCTATGTGGAGAGAGGGAGAGGAGGGAGAGAAAGAAGAAGAGAAGGAGGGGGAAGGAAGGAAGGAAAGAAGGAAGGAAGGAAGGAAGGAAGGAAGGAAGGAAGGAAGGAAGGAAGGAAGGAAAAAAGAACTGGTCCGTTGGACAGCTACTACTACTCACGGATGGCTGTTTCTCCTTTGTCCTTTATTTATGAAAAGGACCATGACATCAAGAAGGTGATGTCATGACTTAGAAGTGAGTTGGATTTAAGTGAGGTAAGTCTGTGCAAAGTCACCAACTGCACTTGTCCTGAGCCATCTAGGCCCAGTGACCAGATGTAGAATAGGACAGCTGCAGGTAGCATGGAAGCAATATTTAAGAGACTGACTAGGTAAAAGAACGGGGACAATAAAAGGAGAAATCCACTGGAAGAGATGGCATGGACATCTCTTGTGTAGAAGGGTTTGCCTTGGCAAGGAGAAGGGCAATCCATGTGAGATCAGGTAAAGGAGGAGATAGTGGCAGAAGATATCTCAGTTATTGGAGATAAGGAAAAGGGAAGAAAAGAGAGCTCTCACTGAATGACCTCATTTTTTTCAGTGAAACATGAGATTCTCAGCTAAGGGGAGCAGAGAGAGTTATGGGAAGCCTGAGGAAGGATAATAAGGTTTGGAAAAGGCACTGCAGTAGGTAGAATCATGATTCATTTAAGAAGGTGTAAAAGAATTGCATTGCCACAGTTGAGTGCCCACTTGAAATGGGACATAAAATTTTAGTGGACCAGTCAGGAAGGTGAGGATGTCAATGGGAAAAAGAAGAGAGAGAAATATAGTTTGTCATAACTACTATAGGGTATGTGAGAGTCAGTTTCCAAATAACTTTCATGTTGCAATGAAGGTCTGTGAGATTTTAACATGTGAATTTGTAGTGGACTCACTTGGCATGCTGTATAACTCCCTCTATGGTAGTTAGCTGTAGGGATGGAGAGGGCAGATGCGGGGGAACATGGGAGTGGAGGGAGGGTTGACTCAGAGCGGAGAATTGAAAAGGTATGAAAAATAGTAAAAACAAGGAGTGAAGGGATATGAGTGGGGCAATGAGTGGTTGAGCGAAGTCAACTACAAGGTCAAGACTGTGAAGAGAAGTAAAGCCAGTGCTTTGGGAAAACAGCAGAGTGGAAAGACTGGTAACACTGAAGAAAGAAGAGGTTTATCAGAAGTGAGGCAGAGGTGGCCGGAGAGGAGTATATTGAGAGAGCTTGAGTGTATGATAGCTTTCATAGTTAATCAGTCAATAAACATTAAGTGCCAACTACTTGCTAGACAGTCTGTTAAGCATTGTGCTAAGGGAATATGAAGAAAGGTACAAGACATACCCTTTTCTGAAAGAGCTCACAATCTCATGTTGAAATAAGTTTAATACAGGGGAGTTACTAGAATTAAGAGGGATCAACAAAGCCTTCTGTAGAAGATAGGATTTTAACTGAGACTTGAAACCAAGGAATTCAGGAGAAGCAGATAAAGAGAGCATTCTAGGCATTGGGAACAGGAGAAGCAGATAAGGAGGGAGCATTCTAGGCATTGGGAATAGCCAATGCAAATGCCCGGAGTCTGGAGATGGAGCAGAGGCCAGGAACACTGAATCAAAAAGTACACGAAGGGGTATAAGGTAAAAGAAGATTGGAAAGGTGAGGAAGGAGCAGGTTATAAAGGACTTTGAATGTCATATATATACATTTATATATATGTATATACATACATACATATATATATATATATATATATATATATATATATATATTCACTCACCTAAAAGTGTTCACCATGAGAAAATGTCCTGAACAGAGTCCAAGTAAAAGAAGGATTCCCTACTGATGACAATATTCTCCAAATGTTTTCCTCATAGATGCACTGGTTGCATTAAACCCCAAAACATGGCAGTGCATCTTCATTGAGATCCTGAGTAATGCAAAGGAGACTGGCCTGGACAATTGTTTGAAAAGCTAATGGAAGGAAAAAAAATTCTTTACCAAATTATGGCCTTTCATTGGAAAAGCAGTGCATTGAATTATTCCACCAGTACGTTTATCTTAGACAAGCATGTCAGATGTGTTGGGCCCAAAACTAAAGAAGTTAATCTGAGTAGATTTCATCTGGAAAACTGAATGGTACTTTCAGGGATCCTAACCTGCTCAAAAGTGTAGGTAATCCCAAAGGCAATGGAAAGATGTATGGTTGGCCTAATTGGGCTGAAGCACATTGACAGCAATTAAAGGTGCAAGAAAATTATGTAAAAGACCTTACGCACGTATATGACTAGAAAAGAATATAGGTCAACCATGTACAGTTCTGGTGTTTGATCAGTCAATGGAGCAAGTGACTGGCATTTATTTAGTACTGACCCTGGGCATACAACAATAAAAATTCAAAAGAAATTTAATATTTAATTAAACTATAAAGAGATACTTTCTGTTGAAGGAGGCAACACATACATATAGAAGAATATGCAAAATAAACATAAAGTGATTGGGAAGAATCTGGAAAACCCTCTAATTCCTAAAGCCACTATGAAACTGAGAGTACATGACCCTCCTATTGTTGAGGAAGGTTGTAGAAGTGGCAGCCTATCTGCTCCACTAAGGTTTAAATATGGGCCTGTGTAGCCTTTGCTTTTTTGAGTGTGTTTTTTCTCACTCTTCACTCAGCTCTGATTCTTACTTTCCAGACTTCAACACTGCATCAGCAGCAGCCTCCCCCTAGAACCTGTTGCCTCACTGAGAGCCTGCTTACCCTAGAACATCCCTCCACCTTGCTAGGGCCCCTTCTCCCATTGCTGAGAATTCTCAGGGCTTCCATTTTGGAGAGAGGCCCAACCTGGATAACTTTCATTCCCTTCCTCTGCTGTGCTTCTGACTTTCTAAACTTCAACCTGCCCCTGTAGCTTCTGCCCTGTCCCCAAGGTGGGATATGAAAATTTGAAGCACTGACAAGGCAATTAGCTGGGAAGTGTTTAATATATAATGAGTCTTACCATTTGATTTCTATTTCACATACTTCCTATGAAGTTAACAGAGTCTCAGGCTGAGCAGAAACTTTTCTTGAAGTTGGGAGTCAAATTATTCCCTGATTGTAAAGAGAAAAGTTACGGAGGAGCAGGCTTTTGGCTCTCATGTGATAAATTGTCCCTTTCAACCTCCACCATGCATAGGGAAAAAGCAAGAGAAGATCAGGGAAGAATGGACAAAGCATGTTCAAATCTTTCCTCTGATTAAGAAGACAGAGAAAAATAGTCTCGCTTGCTAAGGGGATTAAAGCCACTGGCTACCAAAGAAGAAAAGCTACAGGGGTTTTGATGCCAAGTGGAACTTCAGAAACGCCAGAGCATCTTAAACCCTCCAAAAAAAGTCTTTGACTCTAAGCAATAAGGTAAATTATGCAAGACCATTTTATTCAAAATCTGTCACTAAGATTGGTAATTGGAATTAGTGATGATTTTAAAATTAGTGTAAAGGCGCCAAATTATACCTATCTGGTTTTTTCCAAACACAGTTTTAAGTTGTTTTTAGTAATTGTATTTTTAGCTCAGCTGTTTTAATAAACTATTTATTCTTTCAAAAACAGGGTGACGTACATACACATATATGCATGTGTATATATCTATACATATACACACATATATGTGTATGTATCTCTGAGCTTAATTGTAACATTATGGGGTGGAGGGAATAAAGTAGAAAGTACACAGCAGAGAACAAAACAAATACTCCAAGGAAGCAAAGAAAAGCTGGACAGCTTTGAAAACAATGTGTAGTATTTATTATAGGTTTTTTTGAAATGGAAATTTATTGTTTTATATTAAATCCTCTCATGTTCTGTTGTGTACATGGCAATGTTTTTTTCTGTTCTTATTTTGTATTTGTTTTAAATAAATTTAAAAACTTATAAAAGGGGGGAAAATGTACTTATTTCCATCTTAGATAAACCATTCCAAGTAGAACACAGGTTCAACCATACGGCTAAGTTCAAGGCATCACTACTATATGGTAGCTGATTATTTCAGTTATTTCAGAGAGGCTAAAAGGATATGAACAACTTTGAATGATTAACATATAAATCTATACATATTAAATGGCTGTAGTAACTTTACTTTACAAAATATATTTCAGTGAACTCATGTGGGGAGAGTATTTTCTTCCTGGGTGTGTTATTGTAGCCCCCCAATAACTCACTATGGTTGCCTTCTTGAAAGCAGCACTCAACTTTCTCTTCTTGAATCTAAGTATATTTCTAATTTCACCTGTATAGTCTTATTTCATTCCCTCTTCAATGTCTTTTTTCACTTCTCTACTTTTTTAGCTTTGGCTAAAATACCTTAGGTGTACCCCAAAATCAAGAGAAAGTCTTTAAAAAAGACAACAATGAATTTGATTATTCATGTTTTTTAACATTTCAAAACTTTTAGCTGTGTTCTACAAATCTATCAGTAGGTCATGGTCATTGCCTTATTGCCTCTGAAAACACAATCCTAGGATGCCCATTGATAGTTAATATCTAACAGACTCTTCCCAACTCATGGCTTCAGAAATCTGCATTTTTATAGAATATTGCTTCAGGATTCCCATGAAATAACCCACTTCTTGGCCCCCAATTTCTAGCAAGTAAAGCTAAAATGCATTTTTTTGGATGAGAAAGTACTGTTATCTTAAGTAATAAGGGAAATCTGAAGTAACAGTGTTGCTAACTAAGCTGAACTCTCTCGAGGAGGATACCAGTCGAGCCCACAATCACGTGAATACTTCAACACTGTGGCATACCATCAATAGATCATAAGCATGCTATGCTGCTAGGCATATTTGCACAAGAGCAAATACTACTTACTGCTCCACAGAGGGAAATCCTGTTTTTGATCAAATTTCATGCTTCTGCCTACAACCTCCTTTGGTGAAGTATGTTTCTGCACCAAAGCAAATATGTTGGTCAAAATGGTTTTTCAGCACCCATCTCTACACCAGTCAAGGATTTAGAAGGGATGTGCTGGTTGGTGGAGGGGAGGGTACAAATGAATTGTTTAATGGAAAGAGCACTAACCTAGAAGTTAAGAGACTTGAGTTCTAGTCCTGGCTCTTCTATTTGCTGTTGGTTCTCAAGAAATTCCCTTCACCTGTCTAGGATTCCATTTTCTTATCCATTAAGTGAAGGAGTTACTTTAGGTAACTTTTAATGTCTAACTTTAATATTTCTATAATAGGCTCAGATACCTGGACACTAAAAAGTCTTTAAGAGAGCATTCATGTTGTCATTGCTCTAGGAACAACTTTGGGAAGGTTTCCTTATGATAAGTATCCTCGGATGACCTGTAACAGAGCCAGCATTGTTGCTCAGGTTATGATGGCTTGTTTACAATGAGTACTAAAAACTTGATTAAGGAAAGCTCCATTATAGAATTATATAC
This sequence comes from Potorous gilbertii, assembly GCA_028658325.1. Taxonomy (NCBI): domain Eukaryota; kingdom Metazoa; phylum Chordata; class Mammalia; order Diprotodontia; family Potoroidae; genus Potorous; species Potorous gilbertii. The sequence goes on along the minus strand of CM053770.1, from coordinate 595,181,383 downwards.
TGACTCCAGACCCAGTGCTCAGTGCCCAGCTCTAACAGGAGCTAAGTGGGATAGTGGATAGATTGCTGGGCCTAGAATCAGGAAGACCTGAGTTCAAATCCAGCCTCATACACTAATTAGATGTGTGATCCTGGGCAAGTCACTTAAACTGTTTGCCTCAGTTTCCTCAACTGTAAAATGAGAATATTAACAGCCCCCACCTCTCTCATGGTTGCTGTAGGATTCAACTAGAAAATATTTGTAAAATATTTAATTCAGCATCTGGCACATAGTAGGTACTATATAAATGCTTATTTCCTTCCCCTCTTCCCCTATCCACTGCATCACCCAGCTATCTCTCAACTGCTCTGCACAGGTGTAGTTTGTTTTCCATCTTTAGAATCCCTCTTCTTCATACTTGTCCTGGGAAAGGTCCCCTGTCCCTACGCCAGGCACCCAATACATGTGTCTGAAGCAAGGACTGATAAACAGGGATTTATGCTTATTGTGGCAGTGGAACTGACCCTCATTCATACGGAAGTGTTCTCTTGCAAATACTTGCCTTATAAGCCTTGCTTCTCTCATGAGTCAAGGAAAGGCTTTTTCTACCTTGTTAAGGGGATTTCTGTTGAAGAATAAAACAGTTGTGGGACAACAGGAACCCCTGGATAGCACTAGACTTATTCAGCTGGCCTTGAAGGTTTAAAACTTGGTTTAGACAGTTTGGGATGAAGACTGGAGGCTGGAGGGAATATCTCATGGCCCCAATACAGTTACTTATTTTCCTGGTGTAACAGTCATTCCAACAAGGCACGGATGAGCTGCCTTGCAAAGGGACCTTAGTCTCTAAAGACCCTGGGTCATATTTCTTCTAATGTCAGGAAGAAAAGAAACGATCACAAGATCAGAATCAGAGGTGGAAGTTTTCCTCTGCTGGGCAGTTTTGAAATTCCTCTGGAGAGGAACAGAGAGAACTGGAAAAAAGGAGTTATGACAGCAGCAGCACGGGCAGATAGAAGGTACTCTTCAGGAGAATGGCTCTAAGCTTTATAGAGGTTTTTCCTTTCCCTGGCTCACCATTGTGTTCATTAATCCAGAAGAAAGTGACTGAATTATGCCTATTCAGAGACACCAGAAAAACTAGTGTCTCTGCTTGATGATAATTGAATCCAACAGTGAAGAACTTCTTGGTGTAGGGAGAGTATTTTCTCTATCGCTCTCCTCCCCTTCTTTCCCACACCTCACCCTCACCACCATTGAACAGGTGATAGATGACCTTGGGAACTTCAAATGGTTGGAAAATCTAGAGCTGCCACAGAATCAGTAGCAGTATCCACTAGAGCTGGTAGCAGTGTCTTTGGAGAGGCAATGGATGATGGAACATCTGCCTTGGAACCTGAGAAACACTCAGGACAAACTAACATACCAAGGGAAGGCAGTTTTTAGACTTAGAAGGATTCTAATCCTTGGAACAAACTGAAGTACACTCCTAAGAGACACTTAATGAGCACTCTCCAAAGAGATGAAAAAATTTCTGGTAACCAAGAGCTGTGAGTACCCACTGGTGACATGTGCTCTCTCAGCATAAGGCCACTCTTCCAAAGGACCTTATGTGTGCGAGAGGTGAGTATGCTCCCTGTTTGGGAGGATTTTTTTCTAATTGTCCTTCAATAAATATCCTTTCCTAAGAGATAATTGAGGGTCCTAGCTGATAATCATTGGGAAGAGCACTGGTGAAGGCTTTTGATATACAGTCTTCGAAACTGGCTCCAAGGTTATCCTTAGATCCATAAGGACATAGGTATCAACCACCTCTAGGGACCTAACACACCAATTCAAGTTGAAGTTGTGAAATAGCCCTAGAAGGGATGTTACGCTGTGGAGGCTTCATCCAGGATAATTTTGGGTCCTTCTAATTTGCAAGGAGAGATGCTCCATCTGGGACTTTTGTTCTTGATACCTTAGTTTGCCTTTAGGGATCCAATAGAGAAAAATTAGCATTTTTCTATTATTGCTTTACAGCATAATTATGCCTTCTGTTTCCATTGTGTTTCCTTACAAGTCAGACCAGTTTCTCTGTGATAACCTTTGTTTGTTTGAATGCTTAAGTACTAATATCTGTTGTTTTACCATGTCCTTATAGAGATGAAAGCTATGAGCTATATTAATGTTTGCATCGCTAAAATACTGGTACATAGCAGTTCACCAAGAATACACTTGCATGGCTCATAAATGTTTGGTGTTTTCTGTTTTCTTTTTTTTTACTTTTAAGGAGACCTAGACTTCTTTTCTGATTTGTGACATGAATCAAGACATTTTGTGTGAGATCCTTTTGAATTGCAGGCTCATAGGATAAGGTTTGTCTGCTCAGTGATCATCCTAAGTGTTTGATCCCTTTTTTGTGAGTCCACTGTTCTTCTGGGGCTTTTCAGAGTGTGTTTTCCTAGTAAGGGGTGAGTAATGCATTGGCAAGGATCCTTTGGGAAAATTTTGGATGTCTTGTAGAACAAGAACCTGGAGGAAATTTGTCTGGACCTCTGTTTGAAATGCCTGATTTGTGAGACATTCGGAAAGCAATACCTGAAGACATTTGATGTATGCTGTATGTGAAGAGAATGCCTAAATAGATTGGTAGAGGACAGTTGAGTTTTTCACCTAAGGATGAGAAAGACTTCTAGCAGCCTGCAGATACCTAATCCCTGTGGGTGGAGTCCTCATCCCACCTCTGGGAGCTCTGTGGGAACCAGGCTTTTCCTCTGAGAGAAGAGGCATTATCTTGTCATTTTCTTTTGTATTGTTTTGGGCACAGCTTTGCAAGGCACCAGAGAAACTAAGAGATGTAAAGTGAGATCTGCTTGTTAAGTTATCACCATGTTTTTTGGAAGTTTGGAAGAATATTAATTTCCAGATTTTTTTCAGCTAGTCTTTCTTTGAGACTCTTTAAAACAAGGTACTGAGGAAGGCATTCAACAAAGGATTAGGCTGAAATTCCCATAGCTTCAGAGCTAGCCAGAATTTGAAGGCATGGACTTTGTACTTTAGTTTGATTTTCTGGAGATAACAAATGTTTAATTGGTGGAGAGTACAATGGTGAAATCTACCCTCACCATTATATTTCATGGTTATTTGAATTTTTAAACAATAGTCTTCTAGATTAAAAATAAGATCATTTTAATTGGGTCCCAAGTTGATATTTTTGTTGTAAATCAGGCATTCTTAGTCTGAGATCCATTCATTTGCTTTTGTTTTAAAACATTTTGACTATTTCAATATGATTGGGGTTTTTTTTTGTAATCCTATATAATTCTACTTTATGCATTTAAAAACATCATGCCAGGAAGGAGTCCATAGGCTGCACTGTCAAAGGGGTCCATGACATCAAAATGTTTACAATCCTTTCTGTAGAGAATGTAATAAGAGTGGGTGACCTGTGCATAACTGATTACAACAAATTCTACCAGCTGGGAAATCTTTCCATCTCCATAATCAATAGATGGCCTGGGGGCTCAGAGCATTTTATTTGTAATCTGTATTTTAAGCTTTCTGTCTTCTCAGAAAAAGGAAGCCATGTGGAACTGAGTCCTTTACCTTAGACCAAAACCCTCATCAAGGCAGCGAGGTGGTGCAGCCTGGATTCAAGAGGATGAGTCTTCCTGAGTTGAGATCCAGCCTCAGACACTTACTAGCCATGTGACCTCAGGCAAGTCACTTAAACCCGTTTGCCTCAGTTTCCTTTTCTGTAAAATGACCTGGAGAAAGAAATGGCAGACCACTCCAGTATCTTTGCCAAGAAAACCCTAAATACAGTCACAAAGAGCTGGACACAATTGAACAACAATGATGACAAAAACTCAGGAGTTCTCACTGCTTTGTAGCAGGAGCAATTGGGTTTTCTCCACTTCTGGAGATGAGAAAGGGGAAGGGGAGTGGAGATTTCCAGAGAAGGTCATGCCCTGAGCTTATCCCCTAGGGAGGAGAAATAGCAGCAGGCAGGGAGAATCAATTTCTCCCAGTCCTTGAAGAGAGAAGTCAGTAAAAAGTATTCCTCATGCGGACTGCCCTAACATCAGCCGCTCACTGTCTCCAAACCTCTCTCCCCCAGCCCTCTCCAGAGAGATTCCTAAATGGCCTGTTACATTAGGGATGCTGACTAAGGCTGCACAGCCTCCACAGAAAAGAGCTCTTGTTCAGTATGCCCAGTCCTTTCTTAGCCCCTTCCCTGCTGGAATACAGAGTGGCCAGCTCCCCTAACCTTGCAGGGGTTACACCTCTTCCTCTGCTCCAAGATAAGAATAGACGTATTTTGTGTTTTCTGTCATATTTCATGTTATTTTAAATATCATTTAGGTATCACCTCTGGCATAGGGTAAATGCCCAATCAATGCTTTTTCCCGTACTCCTGTGCAAGAATAATTCTTCCAACACCCCTTTGTAGTATAGAGACTGGACTCTTTAAGACTGTATTAGCACAAGTTCTGGGAAGGCTTGACCCCAGAGGGGCCATCCCCCGAGGGCCAGCCTGGCTAAGTTCAGAGAAGCTCAGCATCATAAAAGTTCAGCCACGAATCGATGAAGGTTTTTTACCATAGCTTCACATGAAAACCCTCTACGAAGAGCGTGGAGGAGGTCACATCCATCCAGAGTAGAGAGGAGGGACTGCCCATGCTGATGAAATAATAGATGTTTGTGGATGCCCCTTCCAATCTAATACCCCTATCCCTCACATTATTTTTTAACAATGGTTATGAAATTTCTTGTTAAAAAAAAAAGTATCACTAGAATACATTCTCCTTCCTTTATAGGGGTATCAATGTGATCCAATTAAATTTGACAAGTATTTATTAAATGTATATTGTATATTCAGCTTCTTTTGGCCCTTCCATCATGCTAAAATTAATCAGTGCTAAAATACTGTAGGTGACTGGAAGTACAGCAGATAGATTTCTGGGTCTGGAGTCAGCAAGACCTGAGTTCAAAGACAGCTGTGGACACTTAGGAATTGTGTGAGCCCAGGCAAATCATTTTGTTTGCCTCAGTTTACTGCACTTCAACATGAGGATAACAATGACATCTACCTCACAGGGTTGTTGTGGGTGTCAAGTGAGATCTTGGGCAAGACGCTTAGCACAGTGGCTGGCACGCAGTAGGCGCCATATAAAGGCTTATTCCCTTCTACCACTGTAACAGAAATAGCTGTGTGGTTGGTATCCATACTCATTTCCCTTTTTTATTTTTTAAATAAATGCATATTTGCAAATGTATAATTTGAATTTTTAACTGTACCAGTGAATTATTTTGTGCCATGGAAGGAATGCTGCATTTGGAGTCAGAAGCTATAGGTTTGAATCCCCTCCAATACCACTTACTGACCTTGGGAAAGGCTCCTAACCTCTCCAGGCTTCCATTTCCACATTCAAAGACTTAGGGGATTGGTTTAAATAACCTTTAGGGTCCCTTCCAGCTCTAAATCAATGATTATTTGTTCCTATAATCAATCAATCAATAAACATTTATTAAGCGCCTCCACAGGTACTGCCCTAGTTACATTTTTTGTAAGTTTAGACCTGGGATTCTTAAGCTTTTTTTTTATGTCCTGGACCTCCTTGACAGTCTGGTAAAGCCTATAGACTTTCTCAGAATCATGTTTTTTAGTGCGTGAAACACAAAGAACTACAAAGGAAATCAATTCCATTGAAATATAATTATCAAAGATATAATTATCACAATATAATTATCAAAAAAATTAAATTTCATAGACCTCAAGTGAAGAACTGCTGTTTTAGATGGTTGGATAATAGGTTTTCAGTAGGGGTGTGTGCTTTTGGAGCATTCCACAGCTATTTAGATATCATTGCCTTCCTGTTCCCTCCTGTCATTTGCTTTGGCCAGAACATGGGTTTACTCATCTGAATTGTCCTATGCCTTTTAGTGAGACCATTTTGTTCCTGGTTTCTTCTCTGAAAAAAGAGGTGTATATTGTGGGACCTCATCTAAACCTTAGTGGTGGCATAGTGAATAGACTACAGGCCATGGAATCCAAAAGACCAAGGTTCAGCTCCAACCTTGGTCACGTGCTCACTTTGGAACCCTGGGCAGACCACTCAACAACTCTCCTTCAGTTTCCTCTCAGTTAAATGGGATGATGATATTGGTACCCAGCACACAGGACTGTAGTGAGGATGAAATGAGATAATATCTGTAAAGCTCTCTGAAAACCTTAAACCACTGTATGGTGTATACATATACATATATATATGTATATATATAGCACTGTTTATGTGCTCGCTATTAATATTATCAGAATGATTCAGTTATCATAAGGGACTTTAGATATAATCCAATCCAACCCCTGTCACTTTCAGGTCCACAATATACCTTCAAATAGCTCTAGTGTCTGAATGAATGGTTGAGCCACAGTAAGGCTATCACTTCTTAAAAGAGTACTGAAATTCAAATCAAAAGATTTGGGATGAACCCTTTTTGTGCTATATCCTACAGCTCTGTAATCTTAGATAAGTTACTTTCCCCCTTCAAGACTTCAGTTTCTTCTACTTCAAAATGAAGGGACTGGAATCCATAGTCACCAAACTCTCTTCTATTTCTCAAGTTCTGTGTTTTTCTTGGAGCTTACGAGTGAACTAGCTGGTTTGCTCTATGTTTATAGACTTCAATATTTTGTTGAGTATTAACTACACTTGTTCTGTGGAGTACGTCATTTAGAAATGACCTCAATATCATATTTGCTAATACTTCAATAGGTTTGTGAACTCATCAGCATAAGATCTCCTCTACTAGTTCTTGCTACCCCATCCATGCTTTCTTATCCTCCATAGCTCTTTTCCATGTCTTTTCCAAAATGCTCCATATTGGGTCCAACCAACATGCTGCATCCCCTTTATATATCTCTCAACACTAAGCAGATACCAGTGGATCACACATGGTTCTTGGATTATCTCTTGTTCTTACCTCATGAATAGCCAACCTTCTCTTCAGGTCATATATTTCTTTGAAGTCACTCTTTACCTTTCTTGTGTAATTCTATATTGATAACATGTTGATGACCACTCACAACCACCATGTGCTGCTCCACTGTTCTTTAGATAACCCACAACTTTAATCATTTGGAAGCTGGGGTATTCCTTAATGCATGACCATATAGGATTGCCAGAAGAATATCGATGTTGAAATATATGAATCTTTATTTTAGGGAGAAGTTTAGAATAATTAAAAATATTTTGTAATTTCCCCAAGCTAATCTAGTTCATTCTTTACCTCCTCAAATCTAGGCCAAGCTAGTGTTGATACAAGATATGTGTGTATATGTATGTATGCATATGTGTGTGCATGTGTGTGTGTGTGTGTGTTAGTTCTCTTGGTTGTCAATACAGCTGCATAACATAGTGTGGAAATAAACATTCTTCATCCATGTTTTTTCCCCATGTGGGGCCAAACTCTTGAGTTATGGTGAATCTCATTTACAAAGCTCTTCAGTGTTCCAGAGCTTGATGCAGTCAGGAACATCTGGAGGACATCAGAATTTATAAAGGATCCTTTAGTTTGGGCTTTGTGCTACACATCCTTCATGAAAGTTGGGAACAGCATTCATATGAATAGCCCTCTTGTGTTTAGGGCTCACTTGATTTTAATAATGAGAGAACTGCCAAACAAAATTGCCTCTGCTCTTATATCTTTCGAGGAATCTTGTGTGATTTTTGACATGTGCATTTGAGACACTTTTTGGAAAAGAGCCTTAGGGAAATATTTTTTAAAACAGATACCATGTCTTTTTTTCTTTTTTTTCTCCAGCCCAAATATCCTTAGTTCTTTCAACTGACCTTAAATCTACTCAAAGTGTTAGTTGCCCTCCTGTGGGTGATCTCCAGCTCATCAGTGGCTTTCTTAACATTGGTACCTGTCCCTTAATACAATAAAACAGATGGGGTTAGACAGACAGAACACAATATACCATCATCATTCATTGCTTTCCTTCCAGTTTCATCTATAAATTACCTCAGAATGCTCTGCCTCAATTTGGTCTGTTACAACCTTTCTGTAAAACTGGTTTTCCTTTCACTGCTTCTTAATGGTTTACTAAGTAAACAGATCATCATTTTTCTACTGTCCTTCATAAGATTTTACAAATAAGTTTACATTCTAAAACAGTGTTGCCTTGTCTCTATATTCCTCCTCTTGGTAAGGAAATAGTTAACTGATTAACGTGGTTTCTTGGCTCTTTCATTCTTCTCATTGTAGCAATTGATTTCCACCAGTTAAATTTTCTTATGCAATAGTGATCATCTGTGCATTATTCATTTTCTCACTTTTTTGCATCAACAGCCTGTTTAAATGTTTCAAGTTAGAATCACAGTTGTACCCCATCTTTTATCATTTTTAAAATTCTTTCTTGCACTTTGGCATTGATATTGAACTTTAACAAGTTGGTGGTCTTCCTGTACACAGAAGATGATACCTAAATGATTCCTTCATCGGTAACCAACCATTTCTTGTCCATGAAAATATACCCAGTTTCAATTTTTATGAAGTTATTAGATGTTTGCCATGCCCAACACTTCCAGACTAGACTCTCTTTTCAAAAACAGTAAGCATGATATATATGGATATATATATGTATATATATATGAAACATTCTTGTGATTTTTCTGTATATAAGCACTTGGTCTCTTATTTCTTACCCCTTTGTTTTTATTTTTTAAATTAAGCTATTTTAATTAACAAAAATCTATTTTCTCTCCCTCCTCTTTTCCCCCTTTGGGAAAAAAATACCCCTTATAACAAATCTAAATAGTTAAGCAAAACAGATCCCAACACTCACTGTACCCAACTATATGTCTCATTTTGCACCCTGTGTTCATTACCCCTCAGAAGGGAGGTACTATACTTCACCACTCATTCTTTTCTTGTTCTCCAACCATATTTTCCAATTTATTTCTTGATATTCTCTCTTAGGTCCACGTCTACTCTAAAGTCAATCATATCTAAAGTCAATAGGTATATTTTGTTATTCAGTCATTTTCCAATTGTGCCTGATTCTTTTTGTGACCTTAACTGGGATTTTCTTGGCAAAGATATTGAAGTAGTTTGCCATTTCCTTCTCCAGCTCATTTTACAGGTGAGGAAAATAACAATGCAGACAGGGTTAAGTGATTTGCCATGAGTCATGCAGCTTGCAAGTGTCTGAGGCTGGATTTGAACTCCGGAAGGGGCACTGTGCCACCTAGCTGCCTAGTAAGTATATTCTTCTGTTTTTTAAAGCCACATAGGTTAATTTGATTGGTAGTGTTTTATCAAAATTTTGTGGAACTTAGATGCAACTATTTTCCTTGTGGTCATCTTTACAAATGTTGATCATAAGTACTGCAATACAAGATGACCAAATATTCCATGAAATGTTTTATTTCTTGTTATCTTTGGTTGCTGTCACTTCTCATTGATGCTTCCAAGAGAACCTGTAGAATTTTTTATCTGCAATATCCTTGTGTCTTTTGATTTTATTTCCTGCAAGAATATTGATATTGATATAATTCAATTCTTCTGACTTATTGGATATTACAAAAAGGCTCTCCCATTAGAGTACTAAGAGCTCAGTTAGGATTTAGAGATCTCTAAAATAGATTGTATTCTTACCCCTTCTGCCTCTGTCACTACAGACTCCAAAGGAGACCATATGAGACAGCTTCATTTTGTGTTTTTCTTTGTTTCATGGGCTTCCATGGCCAAAGAATGAATTACCACATGGCCAGCCTACTGATGAGGAGCCTTTTTATGTGTAGCTAGGAGGGTTCTCAGAAAGCAGATTCGGTTTGGTACCAAGAATGAACTCACTGCTTTTCCAGGATAGAAGAACCTGTTCTATGATGCTCTCTGGATTAGTCTTCAAGTGTCCAGGTTCACCTCAGCATCATAGTGAGGCATCAGAATCTGAATTTGGGAAAAATTTTTGTGATATCATCTAAAAAATCAAGTGAAATGACATCAGTCACAATATACCAATACGCCTCCTTTCTTTACCTTTACAGAATTTTTATGGGAATGACCTCTGTATGTCTTGAGGTGTCTTTGATGAAAACTATGAGAAGGGGATAGATAGGCTTTAAAAAACTATCTTCTGCAGTAGATGATATCTTTATAGTCACATAATTGACTGAGAGAATCCAAGATTCTACTTTTTTGTTGATTACACAAAAACATTAGACTTGATGATACTAAATATCATCTTTTTCTCCTCCAGCAAGAAGTCTCTTGTGCATATATAAAGGTAATACAAGATTCTTTGATAAATGCAGAGGTTTAGAGAACTCTGTTCAGTGATCCTTTGATAATTAAAGTCAAGTAATTCATAAAGCAGTGAGATGTAGGTAGACTTGCCAGAAATGTTTACCACTATCAGGAAGGATGTCCTAAGCAACATTCAAATCAATTGGCTCTTCCTGACTCTGACTCTGGCACCCTATTCACTGTGCCACTTAGAGGTGAATTATTGGGAGAAGACAGAATAGAGAAGGAAAGACACTTAGAGTTCATTTTCATCTGGAGCACTGCATAAAACTACAGTTATATTAAATCATGTGACAATAAGTATTTTTACAAGTCTCAAAGACACAGCACATACTGAGTGTTATAGCCAGAAGGGACCCTCCTATCACCTCATCCAGTGTCCTTGTTGTGCAGATGAGAATCCTTCAAGTGAAGGATTAAAATTTGTCCCAAGTAACACAATCAGTTCATGTCAGAGGCAATTATAAAATTAATTAGGAGCAGAGAATGTGGAAGCAAAGGGAAGAGGAAAATAAAGCATATTGTAAAGTAAAAAAATAAATTATCCTCAGCTATAGGAATATTTTGGTAGAGTCACCAATCAAGTTGACATCTTTGGATTCTTTTCATTCTACAAAATACCTACCAATTTTCCTTAGATGCAACTTTGAGCATTCCAAATTCATTTACAAATTCTTACAAGAATAGATAGACAACTGGGTAATATTGCTCTAATCTAAAGGAGACAGTGCAGATGAGCCTGCTGGTATTAGGTACATAGTGAGATGAGTCACTTAAGATTAATGATTTTTAGCCGTTGCTTTACAAAACTCAAAGGGGGTCATCATCGACATTAAGATAAGTCAGACTCAAAGCCCCAGTAAGAAGCAAGAAGATGCATCCACTGAGATCCTATAATAAATCATGGGGGTATTAGAGGAAACAATTTAGAATTGCAGTAGCCCTCTAATAGGATTATATGCAATGTGCAAAGTTTACAGTGGTTTGTTTCATGCTTAATTAAAAGCCTTGCATCTCATCCTATTAATCATAGAAAGTCAGCTCTCAAAGTACATGTTATCACTAGTGTGTGCCTATTTAAAGCTTAGTAACAACCATATCTTTGAATGCCTGCTTAAAATCTGTGTTGGGTCTAAACAGTTTCATCGTCGTAGGCTAAGGACTCTATTTGTTATAGCTCCGACATTCTACTTCTTAAATAGGTATTCCGTTTAGGAGTGTGACTCAGATGAGTAAATGTAAGAAGGTGCGTTTGGTTCATTGTGCCTGAAAGTCTCCTGTGTTAGATTCCTTACCACGATCAGTCTCTGTTCCGTAGACGTGAACACGTAGGAGACTAAAGGTGACATGGAAACTTTTCTGCATTATACTTCACCCAGGTGGTATCAGCAGCAGACATGGCCACTGAAAGAACAGCCAATGGATCTCAACCCCCTGGGCACAGACTTTAATTCTAGCAGTTTTCCAAAGAATTATCCTGGGGGGATTCCTGGATTCACACCCAGGAGTGGCTTCCTAATATAATCATACATGGCAGCCAAGAGACAATGAGTGAAACGATGTTTCCTGAATTAATAGTTCGATGGTTTGTGTTAATAGTTAATAGTTTATGGTTTAGATAAGATTTTCAGGCCCATACCCATAATCACATTGAAATTAATGAGTGGCTAATGGGCTTCTCTGGGTCTTAATAATAGTAGCCAGCATTTCTATAGAGTTTTAAGGTTTGCAAAGCACTTAGCAAATAGAAACTCATTTGATCCTATTGACAACCTTAAGAGATATGTGCTCCTATTATCTCCATTTTACAGATAAGGAAACTGAGGCAGGAGGAGGTTAACTGACTTGCCTGGGGTCACATAGCAGTGAATAGTATAGCATAGTGCTAGACTTGGAGAGAGGAAGATTTGGGTTCAAATCCTTCCTCCAACATTTACTAGCTATATGACTATAGTCAAGTCACATGAGCCTCAGATTTCTCATCTATAAAATGGAATAAATCCTACTTGTACTGTCTACCTTGCAGAAGAAAGTGTTGTGTAAACTTTAAAATGCTATCTAAAGTCTGTCTAAATGCTGTCATCCTAAATGACTCATCATGACTTTGTTTTAAAATTAAATTAGGAAGGAAGCAAAGAAAAGATGGATAGCCCTCAATATAACACATAGTATTTATTACATAGGCTTTCTTGAAATTGAAATGTATTGCCATATATTTAGAATCCTCTCATGTTTTTCTGCACGCATGACATATTTTTCTTTGTTTTCTTATTTTGTATTTAAGTTTTGATATTTAAGTCCATAATATGTTTCTTTTTGTTTTCTTATTGTGTATTTAAATTTTAGGAAAAAATTTTCAAATAAATTTAAAAATTAGAATTAGGCATATGTTAACTTTTAGTCAACTGAGGGAAGTTCTAGGAGGCTGTGAGGATAGGAAGGGGAAGGGGAGGAAGGAATACAAGGTGGAAAATGGAGAAAGCATTGGGTGCTCTCTCTCTGTCACAGTCTGGGTCCAGGTAAGCCTTAGGCTTTCTACTAGCTGTCAAGGTACTGGAAATCAAGAATACAGGAAAGTGTCAGCACCAGACTGACCTACCGAAGGCTTCTTTGGGCTTCCTGCTTCCCTCTGGATCCCACTGCTATCAGTCAGTCAATATTTATTAAGCCCCTTCTCTGTTCAGGTCTGAATCTTGAGCTTTCCAAGGATTTCAGCTCTTCTCAAAGCCAGTCCTAGCAAGTTTACCCTCACCTCCAAGACTTCCTCATTTACTAATTTCTAAACTTTCCTGATTGCTGAATAGCAACTTGAGATACCAAACCCCCCTCAACATTCCTGGTTCCTGAGACTGGTTTTTTATTCCCTCGGCCCAGAGGTATAACATATTCAGTGCTTTATTACCTTTTCCCTTTCTTCAGGTGGTCTCATCTGTCCCCAACAACTCAGATAGAATCCTGATCCTACTAAACTCCTTCTTTATAGATCCCAAACTCCAGACCATGAGAAAACATTTCTACAGCAAATATATTCTCAAGGAGAAAAAAATATATACAAGGATATATACAAATTCAGAAATAATACACTTAGGTAAGATAATTATGAGTATATATAATACTCATAATATATAATACATATCCAATCCCACAATATGGAACTAAACTTTCTAAATTATTCTCTTTAGGGTGTACAGAGATTTTGGTTGCTGGTGGAAAGTAAAGCATTTTTAAAATACTTTGACCTTTACATAAGGAAGAGGAAAAGATCAAGGACTTCCCATGTGCCAGACACTGTGCTGAGAGCTTTACAAATATCTGATTTTATCCTTACAACAACTGATCATGGAGGTAAACCCAGTGGGCTGAATGTTTGCCAAGCAGAAGTCTTTGGTCCTGCTTTAAGGAAGGAGGAGGATGGAATTATGTGCATTATTTTAGTTGTTTGTATTTAAATTACCTAAGGGCAGGTAGGCATCTCGGTGAATAGAGCACCAAGTCTAGAGTCCGGAAGACCTGAATTCAAATCCAGCCTCAGATACTTACTAGTTGTATGACCCTGGGCAACTCACTTAACTCTGTTTGCCTGGGTTTCCTCCTCTGTCAAAAGAGCTGAAGAAGGAAATGGCGAACCATTCCAGTATTCTTGCCAAGAAAACCTCAAATGGGGTCCCAAAGAGTAGGACATGTGTGGGATGACACCCTTAATCAAATTAGAGTCTTGACCAAAGGTGTAAAAAGGAAAGATATTTATTCAGCTTTCTTGAGAAAGGGTACTCCCACGTGTGCTCAAGATGGCGGTGGCTGAGGAGGGTGAGGGTGTGCCCCACACAGCAATTTTTATAGACCCTGATCACAATACCCCCACCCAAACCCCCTTCCTCTTAGGCCATGGGTTGGGCCTTGAGGGTACCATCTATACACAGAAAATCACAAAGAATGAGTGTACAAGAGTTATTTTTAGAAAAAGGGGGGATATGGGAGTGAGCAACTCCTGTTCAAGGACATCACATAATGTCTAGGAAAGGAGATAAGGGAGTGAGTAAAGGCAGTCTCTGTCAAGGACTATCTCCAGCACAAAAAAATAATTTTAAGGAAAAAAAACCCAGAATCTCTATTGTTTGGTTTCTCAGAGCCCCGTGAGACAAACAGGGCTGACACAAAGGGGCCCCTGAGGGGTCTTCACTAAAGATACCTGTTCCACTCAGACACAACTGAACAACAATTTAAATTATTCTGTGGCAGCAGAGACTGGGCAGAGATAGCTCTTCCTCCCTCCCCAACCCACCCAACCCCAACAACTAAGAACAACACAGCCATGACTGGCAGCCTTGGACAAGTAGGGTCAAGGGCAAGCCTTCACTTTCCCGAACAAAAAGTGAATTCATGACGTATGAGGGTCCTGTAAGAACTGAAAAGACAAGAAAGAAAGATGTTACTTTCTCTCTTTTTCTCCCCTCCTTTTCAGTCTGAAAGCATGGATGTTTAATTTGAGAGGTTTCTGCACTTTTTCAGTAATTGGTTGTTTTTAGTAGTCCATTACAGCCACCTGTGTCTAGTACTCTTAGCAACTTTGAGTTGGGTGTATCTTTAATTGCCTATAGAGCACAAATGGGCGAGGGGCTGTCTGTGGATAGCTTAAAAAACACAAATAAGTTAGGAGACTAACCCTGCCCTAATGATCAGACTGCGATTCTGATCTGAATGATCAGATGATCAGATGATCAGATGATGAGCTATAATGGTTCTTAATCATAGCTCATATGAATAAGCTCTGGCAAAGAAAAGGATCCACCTGGACCTGAGCACCATTGCCCAGGGCGACAATCGTGTGCTCCAGCTTGTAGCTTGAGCACCCAGACGAAAATCTTCAGCCTCTGAGGTAAAGAGGAGAAAGGGTCAAGGGACCAGGCTGGTGATCAAAGTCGAGGTCCATCCTCAAACTGGTCCAGTGGGAGGAAATGGGAGTGTTCTTAGAGGAACCGGCCCAATGCCTTTCCTTTGGAGAAAGTGCTTCTCTGGCGGGCCAGCTTTGCTCCACAGCAACGCCTGCTGGTCACACTTATTTTCCTGACAAACTAACCCCTTGGCTTTTTAAGACAGTAGGAAACCCAGACATTATTTAAGTGATCATCAATTCCAAATTAGTATAGTTCTAGTTTACCATCTTTTACTATATTCATCATTTTACTCTTATGTTGGTTTAGAAACCAATTGGCCATAAATGGAGTTTTGAATAAAACATATTTCCTACACCAAATAACAAGGACCTGGCAGAAACTTTGTGTAGGGAGACAAAAGGTTTTGAACTGGTTGATACCCAGTACAAAAGACAAAGCCTTTGTAATTGACAAATATACAAAATTAAGGCAGGACTCTGGACTTGGAAGAAAAAAGGTAATCAGTTTCCATTCATTCACCTACTTTTCATTTTGGCTCAGCTTCATTTGCAGATTAATTAAGGAGGATCTTGGGAATGGAGTGACTTCTTAACCCTAACCTTCACAAAGCTTCTGTGGGATGTTTGTTTGTTTTATGAAGGTCTCTGAAATGAGTTATGAGGCACAGTATCCCCACCAGCAATTAAAAAAGAGTTATAAGAATTTTCCAACCCAATGTCTCATAGATGTCTGTGAACATGAACTTTGAATTGAAACTAACAACAGCTGAAAAAGAAGATTCAACTTTAGTCCTGGGGTTTTCTTGTTAGGTTTCATTGCTCTTCTTATCTAGATGGGGGTGGTGAAGTGGTACAGTGGATAGAGTGCTGGGCCTGGAGTCAGGAAGGCCTAAGTTTAAATAAACTCTCTGAGTGACCCTGGGCAAGTCACTTAACCCTCTTTGCCTCAGTTTCCTCATCTGTAAAATGACCTGGAGAAGGAAATGGAAAACCACTCCAGTAGCTTTACCAAGAAAACCCCAAATGGGGTCACAAAATGACTGAAGATGCAGTTCATCTATAACACATTGCACCAAAGAAACCACATTTTCTTTTCTGATAAGAGTTGTTGAACGAGTAAATCAGAGGGATGTTATATATGGTACTACATTCTAATTTAATATTTCTTATCTTTGAGGAAAAGATGGAAAACATGTGGTCTAGGTAATAGTAAGATTTATAAAAGTTTGAATGATTAATGCATCTGTGTATTGCTGTCATTTTGAAGGGAGGTCTCTAGTGTCTAACTGTCCTTGATCCTTTCCAGTATCACTTTAATTGGTGACCTGAGCAGAGACATAGATGGTCTTCATTGATGATGCAAATCTATGAGGGATTTGCTAACTAATGGACGGCAGAATCATGATCCAAAAAGATTTTGCCAGGTCAGAATCATGGGTCAGATCCAAAAGATGAAATTTAATATGGGTAAATGTAAGATCTAGTACTTAGGTTCAAAAGATCAACTATATAAGAATAGGATGGAAGAAGTTTGATTAGAAAGCTATTCATATCAAAAAAAAAAAAGATGGTGATTTTTAGTTTACCGTAAACTCAATACAAGCCATCACTTTGATGTAGCTGACAAAAATACCAATGTGATTTTAGACTTCATTAAACAAAGAATAGGGTTCAGACCAAGTCCCATTCTACTCATAACTGATCAAACCATGTCTGGAGTATCATATTTAATTCTGGGTGCCACATGTTTAGAGTAATTGGAAGAAACTGACATCTGAAACCATATTATATGAGAAACAAAAGAACGGAAGATGTTTATCCTAGAGTATAGACGATTTGGGGAGCCATGATCACCGTCTCTAAACATGTAAAGATGCTGTCATGTTTAAAAGGGATTAGACTCATTGTTCTGTGAAGTTTACAAGACAAAACTCTTCAAGGAAAGCTGGATGAACATTTATTGGGTGTGTTGTATGGAGGGTTTTTTTTTCCAGTTTTCATTGGACTTTTCATCCCTGAGATTCTGTGAAGTTACAGGGAGTCCGATTTTAGCCTGATACAGAGCCTTCCAGTGAGCTGCTAGATAATGACATGTTTATATATGACATTCAA
The DNA here is from genome assembly GCA_028658325.1 of Potorous gilbertii. Lineage (NCBI taxonomy): Eukaryota > Metazoa > Chordata > Mammalia > Diprotodontia > Potoroidae > Potorous > Potorous gilbertii. Next base: position 595,164,102 of record CM053770.1, on the reverse strand, counting down.
AATAAGTAAGCAAAAGACTGTATTAATTCTTCACGGAAAGTGAAGACCAGGTCAAAAAAAAGAAAGGTACCCAGTTCTGAGTTAAATGAAAGGTCAATTGAAAGAACATAAAGGGCTAGGTACGGTGGTCCAGGCTTTCAAACCCTGCTTTTGGGAAGAGGCTGAGGCAAGGGGTTGCCTTGAGTTCGGAAGTTCTGAGCAGTGTTGGGCTAAAGCTGATGAGGTGTCCACATAAAGTTCAGCCCTGGGAAGTTGGGATCACTAGTCTGCCTAAGGAGGAAGGAAGAGATGGAGGGAAGGAAGGAGGGAGGAAGGAAGAAAAGAAGGAAGGAAGGAAGAGAGGAAGGGAGAGACGGAGGGAGGAAGGAAGCAATGAAAGGAGAGAGGAAAGAATGGAAGGGAATCAGAATTTGTATTGCATCTCTCATGTACCAGGCATGGTGCTAACTGCTTTTTTCCTTCCTCATTTGATCCTTAAAATAACCCTGAGAGGCAGGAACCATTATCATCATAATCCCCATTTTGTAAATGAAGACACCGAGGCATACGTTGGTTAACTGACATATGCAGGGTCACACAGCTAATAAGTGTCTGAGTTCAGATTTGAACTTAGATCTTCCTAAGTCCAGGTCCAGTACTCTATCCACTATACTATCTAGCTACCCTTTAGCTACCTAAAACATTACAGAGGAGATCAGCTGAAAAAGGATAGGATATTCTCAAGACTAAAATTCTGATGGCACAAAAAGAAATAGTTCTCATTAATAAGAGAAAAGATGGAGAAGTTATTTAGAGAGTCTAATATAGTTATCCTCACCAGGGCCTCCAATCACTTCTTTCTCTCCCAGTCTATCATCTCTACTTTGCCTTCACTTTCCTTTTTTTCACAGTCTTGGTATTATAGTTAACCAATTCAGGTTTACACTATCTTTCTACTCTTGAAATCCTTGCCCTCCTGTGCTATTACTGTTCATGATTTTTTAAATGTGAAATCTGCTACCTGCCATATCTGTTCCTCATCTGTACTGCTAAATAACACTGGAGAAAGTCAAATAATGTTGAATGGCTCCATTACAAATGTCCATTATCTATGTAGCACCACAACCAGACCACTCCACCAACTTGTGCCCAGATTTGGAGCCTGGGTCACCATAGAATGGCTGCTACCTTTGAGTTCTAGGGATAATCCTGTAGGTGGCTAGTCCTAACACTGAAACTCATGAGCCCCCACCAATGTGTTTCCCATTAACAATGAGTCAGTAGTCTTTAACAGCTTTTAGAAAAGACATTTACCAAAAGAGTAAAGCAAGAACAACAATTTTTTTCAAAACACCCATATAACTTAGGGATGCACTCTCCCATAAACATACACTTTGTATATAAGAAAGGTTGACACGCTTGTAGGCATACATGTAAGGAACACATGTAGCCAGGGCAACTCATAACTCCTTATACTGTAAGGCCTTGATTCCCTTCTTTCTCCAGAATCCTTATATTCATTGTTAATCTGATGTCTCTGCTGGATGAATATCTCAGCTGGGCTTACTCCTCACAGGGCATGTTGTCTCTCCTGGATGGGTCTAACCTTCAGGGCTTGTTTCTTATGAACAGTATAGTTTCTACCATCTCCAGCTTCAGGTTCAGCTACAATCCTTGCCTGGGGCACTATGATGCTCTTTTAGAAAAAGCAGAGGTACTTACCTTAAAATATGAAGGAGTCTTTCCAGCTCTGCTCATTAATGGCCTTGGCTTTGAGGTTCATCACCTCCTGGAGAAGATATGGGAGAATAAAGGTACACCCTTTCCTTTGGACCATACTTCCTTGTTCAAGATTGGGTCCCTCTGGTGAAAGATCTTACCCTAATTTATGTTGACCATCCAGAACATTTCCCAGAACTTTACCTCCGCAGACTAGGCCAAAATCAAGTGTTCTGGGCTGGGTCTGACACATGCCAGTTCCCTGATAGTTTGTGTTCAATACTGAAACAAAATATGACACTCATATTTCATTGAATAGTTAGAAAAATGAGATTTACTGAACCATAGCTGGAGAATATTCAACAAGGCTATTCATTGAGGATCCCTCAAGTTGATTCAGCTGAGAAGACAGAAAAGAGCTGGCACAGAATTAGAAGACATAGATAGATTGTTGGTCTTTCCACTGAAGGAAATACCCACACCACAAAGGTCACAGATCCAATGAAGCATTGAAGTTTTTATAGGGCAGCACTAATAACCCCAATGAACATTCCCTTCCAACTCTAAGATTCTGTTAAATTAAACTGGTATGCAGCCCACATATGATCAAACTTACATAAGTGGTACAATAGATAGAGTGCTGGAATGGGAAGTCAAGAAGACCGGAGTTCAGCCTCTTTAGTAGCTGTGGGACCTTAGGCAACTCACTTAACCTATCTGCCTCAGTTTCCTTATCTGGAAAGTGGGACTAATGATAGCACCTACTTCCCAGGATTCTTGTGAGGATGAAATTAGAAACTCCCTGTCAAGGATTTTGCAAACCTTTAAGTTCTCTATGAATGCTTACTATTGTTACTGTTAAATATAGTAGACACTTTGGCATTTGCCTTACTGCTGCTTCCACTTTCTCAGGGAAGTTAAAGGGACTATCTGATTCACCTCTGGAATCATAATTTTTAAAGTATTACGTAAATGTAAGCTACTGTAACACATCATTTCCGAACCATCAGAGCATAGATTTGAAGATAGAAGGGACCCAAGAGGTCATCTAATCCATCAAATTTCATTTTGAAGTCCAGAGAAGTCAAATCACTTTCACAAGGTCACACAGGCAATAAGAGAGTCAGAATTCAAACTCAGTTCCTCCGACTTTAAGTCCATCACTCCACATACTATATCCCTTACACTCAGGGAAGGTTTACTAGATAACTAAGAAATAAAGCAGAAGATGTCAAATTGTTAACACACACACATATACACACCCTTATATTTCTCTGAGAAAAATTTAAAGTGAATTTCCTGTACTCTGGAGATTTGGGGATGGAATTATCTTTGGGTAAACTCCATGAGGGTACAGATGTTGCCTTTTATTTATACCCCAGTTCTTAACACAATTCTAGGTACCCAGTTGATATTTGGGACTAACTTGTTAGCTCACTGAATGAAGAATTATAAATATTCTTAGGAAAGAAACCAAAACCACAGTCTGCCCACCTTTACAATCAAATGCCTTATTGATGTCATTAGTATAGCATATTGATCTCATTAGTATCTAACTATATGCAATCCCTTGTTACTTGAGAAGACTTGCAATTTATAAGGAGATATGGTTCCTGACTGTAAAGCTTTCTTCAGGCAGAGATTTCTAAAAGATTTATTTTTCTCTTGGAGTAAATACCATCATTTTTAATTATTCATAATGTTTCTCCTGTTTCACCATAAGCCTCCACAGAGGACAGAAGTACATAAGGCTTATCTGTTACTATAAGAGTGTGAAGTGTGAACAGAATATATTTTTTTAAATATTTCATTGTCATTCTGGGTAAACAAAATTAAATATGATTTGCAGAGGCTGCAGTCAAAAACAACAAAGGCTTTAAATGATGCAAAAGCATTTACACTGCATGCACACTGGAGCTCCTGGAAGATAAATGCCTAGAGTTGAAATGGAAAGTGGAAGGATTCCATGTTCCTAACAGCTCTATTAGGTAGGTGAGAATATGCCAGTGTACCTATCAATGGACCAGACAACCTTTCACACAAGTATTTGATGCTCAACCATGGTTAGCTTTTACCGTACAAGCTCATTTGGGCAATCTTCCCACCTCTTTTGTTTGGTACTTAATAACTAGCCCAAGAAAAGATAAAATACATTTTCTCCATGACTGTAAAGATGTAAGGAGGAGTGGAGATATTCAGTTAGTCTCATTAATGAAACAACACAGGGTAACTTAAAGGCCTGTGTTCAAACATAGCATTTCTACAAAGTATGCATAAGTCACTTAAATTCCTAGGGCTTTCATATCTGTAGTATATTAAATGTGTATAACCAGGATCTGAGAAGAAACATGACAGCCATGGATAATGAGAAAGCCTTGGAGTAAGAAAGATCTGATTTCAAATCTTGCCTCTGACATTTACTAGCTGTGTGCCTATGAGCAAATCTTTTTAAAATTTTTCAGTTCCCCAAGCAACTTCCGAAAGACTATAAATTACAGTAGAATTACTAACTATTGAATGAAATATGAGTGTTGTATTTTGTTTCAGTATCTAATACAAACTATGAGGCAACTGGCATGACTCAGGCCCAGCCCAGAACACTTGGTTTTAGCCTAGCCTGCAGAGGCAAAGTTCTGGGAAATATTCTGGATGATCAACATAAGTTAGGGTAAGATCTCTCAGGAAAGGGACCTAATCCTGAACAAGGAAATACTTATTTGCTTCTGGCAGGGTTGGGGTGAGGGAATCTCCATACTAGGAGTTCTCAACATAGATAAGTGTGCTCTCAACACATCATAGTTGTGCTTTCTCTCCCCTGTCCTCTCTACTCCCCAAAAGCAAAACAAACAAAAAAAAAAAACAGAAACCAGAATCAGAACTAGAAAATTCCAGTCACTCAGTTACATAGTACATATTGCTAGTGTAAATGAACCATTCATTCATAGAATGAGCCATTCATAAAAAAGTACCTAACCTGACTCTGGTTCACTGGCATTGCCGTTGTACATTAAATCAAATAAATAAAGAACTGACATTTATATAGCTCTTTACATATATTATTTCATTTATTGCTCATAATATTGTGAGGTAAATAGTATTATTTTTACTTTACAAACGAGGAAAATGAGAGCCTTAAATGACTCGTTAGTCACTGGCTTGGTAAATAAAAGTTGGATCTGAGTCTCCAAGGTAGACCTTCTGACTCCAGTTCCTGGGCTTCTCAGTTAGGCCTGGGCTTCTACTTTGCTGGGTCACCAAACCAGTTTTGTTCTGTATATGCACAGGTGGTCATGGACCTGAGTTTCCTAATTAGGGTAGGCAATATGTTGAGACAAATCAATATGACTGTGAAAGTAACAACAGTGGGGAGGAAGGCATTTGATTAGTGACACTGTGCTGAGGGAAAGCCTCGATGGAAGGGAAGGTGCCCAGCCTGAGCAAAAATAAAAATCCAGTGACCAGAGTCACCCCTTTGGGGTGACTAAACATAGTTATAGAGAAGGTCATTGGCTATAACTGCCAGCGCCCAAACTCTGTGTGTGTGTGTGTGTATGTGTGTACATGTGTGGTGTGAGTGTGTGTGTGATGTGTGTGTGTGAGTGAGTGTGTGAGAATGAAAGAAAGCTGCTTCCTTATCCTTCTTTGCTGGAAATTATTACTACTGAAGGAATCAGAATCGGCCGTAGTATTTAGAACCAGAAGGACCTTCCGCATCATTTAGTTCAGACCCCTAATTTTACAGAGAAGGAAATCAAGGGTCAGAAAGGAAAGGTGATTTTTTTTCAGTTGCACCAGCAGTCAGCGGCAGAAGTGGAACCCAGGAGCTCTGAATGGTAGCAGTAGCCAGAGAGCTGCCCACATCATGGCAGGGGTCTTGAACACCTCTTGCCAACCACTGCTTTTCTAGTGGGCTGATATTTTCTTTAACCAATAAATGCATTCTGAAATTTCATGATGAGAGGAAGAAATAACATAAGCAGAATCAGAATATATTATAGAAATCAAATAAGTTTGTAGGCAGGTGAGTAGAATTAGTATGACAAACCGTTAAATACCCACTAAAACCAGATGTCAGATATGCCAGAATACACCTTAAGATGTATATTTGAGAGGCTTGGAGCAGAGGTCGGAAAGGGCAAGGTTTGGGTGAAGGTTAAAGGAGGCAGAGGAGAGGAAATCAATCTTAGACAACAAAGTGGAGAGGTGGGGGGAGATAAGAAGAAAAGGGAAAGGGAACCTCTGATGGACAGATCTGAGCTAGGGCAGAGGGAGCTCAAGGCCTTGGAAGAACATGAGTTGGGCAGACATAGTGATCTCTTCCCAGGATGTCCAAGGCCTCGAGCTCCCAAAGCCTTAACCAGCTTTTCCTGAGGAAGATATTGGGTGCTGATCCAAGTTGCTCTAAAAGGATGGAATCAGGTTCACTTGTAGGACCTGCTGAGTTGAGCTCACTTGAGTGCTTTTGTGTGGACCGTTTTTTGGCAGTCTGATGAAACCTGTGAACCTCTTCTCAGAGTAAGGATCTGCCTATCTTTCAGTTAGAGGCTGGAGAAAACAGAGATGTAATACAGTTATCTCTTCCACATAACAATTTTCCCCATCATGGTTTTGATATACTGTGGATCAGCATAAGAAATTTAATGGGAATTTGGGGGGAGTTTTGAGAAAGCCACAGACAACATGTGAAAGCCAGCAGACAACACAGGGCTTATGACCAAATACTTAACCCAAATTTTACAATAAGGTACTATAAATACCACATGGAAGAAAAAGAAAAAACTCTTCTCTGATACTAAGGGAAGGTCAAAAATTTTACATGGATTTTCCAGATCATCTAGGGGGATGGGGGTGCTGTGTGCCCCTATCCCACCACCATTACACTCCCCACCTAACAAGGGATAACTGTATTTTTCTCTTTCCAAGTTCCCAGACCTCCTGCAATCTCTCCAGGGACTCTAGCTCATTAATGTGAATGTGCTTTTGGTTGATTAGCTTTACAACAATCTATCAGTAAGGGTAAAAATGACTGGTTACCAGGTCCTTCCCTATCCTGACTAGAGAAAGTTGTGAGATAGCCAAAGGGCATAAGGAGCCTAGACGTGAGAGTTTGTTTTTTGAGGAGGTTTTTGTTTGTTTGTTTGTTTTGGATCGGGGAAAGAATAGCTATGGAGTAAGGATGGAAGGGTGAAGAAGGAAGAAACTGAGGAACAATTCTGAAAATATCACAGTCTTGCTAGGAATTGCCCTGCATTACCTGTAGTCAGGCTAGGAAAAGTGAAGCTGTGGGTGGAATTATTTTCATGCACACACCGGCAGCTCTGCTTCACCTGACTCTTGAAGGATTTGTTTGTTTTCTATTTGTTGTTTTCCTGACTGATGTTGTATTAAAGGAGCTTCATCTCCAAGGAATTCTTTAACTGAGTTATCACTCTATTGCACTTGGAGAACAGAGTAACTGCAATAGTCAAATAACAGAAAGGAAATAGCTAATGAAAGAAAAAAACGTCAGCAATTTTGGAGCAATGTCCAGGTGAATTTACTCTCTAGTTTTTTATTCTACCTTCCCCTTTGACTCAACCCTCTTTTCTTTGAAAACTAAGTGGCCAATGAAAGAGAGAATTCTCTGTACATGGAAATATTGGAGAAAGAATAAGTAAATGATCTAATTTTCTCTTTTATGAATAATTTAGATCTTAAGCTAGTTTAGATTCATTAAGGGCATTCCTTCTTCCAAAAACTATCCTTTCAGATGGGGAAAATATTTATATTTACATACGTACATATGTATATATGTACGTATGTACATATGTGTGTATATATATATATCCACTATCCCTTCCATACCAGGAGGCCAAATATTTTGTTTATAATGAGATAATCTGATTTCTGCTAATTTGGGAAAATTTTCTTTTAAAAACTTTTCAGTTCAGTAAATTTATGGTTTATCATACAAGTCATTGCCTATGGGTTTTAAAGTCTTTCTGCATAGGGGATCTTGATTCCAGCCTCTATTCTCCCACTAGTAAGGTCTTCATTTGGGAATAGCAGAATATCAGTCTACACCAACCCTGCAGGACTAAGAAGGAAATTTTTCCCTAATTCTTTTCTCTTTGAAAAAAAAATGAAAGTAGTTATATAGAAAAGTTATTTCTGAAATTTGAACATGCATCCAAATCTGGGCTGCAGTTTTCTAAAATGTATTATGTCAATAAAATTATATCTGGGTTGCATATTTCTAAAATGTGTTATATCAGTAAAATATAGATATAATTATTTAGACATATCTTGCTATATTTTGGTGATCTTATAAGTAAAAGTTCCATGAGTTAGAAAGTCAGTAGGAATCAAAGAATTTCAAGGTTGGATGGGACCTCAAAGGTTGTCTAGTCCAATCCATAACTGAACAAGAACTTCCTCTACAAGATCTCTAAGAAGTTCAAGCTTTTGCTTGAAGACCTCTAGGAGGTGAGGTGATAATGTGGTCAGGAATTTAAGACCTTATTCCACACATTAGGAAGCTAGATGGCACAGTGGATCAAGCAATGGACCTAGAGTCAGGAAGACCTGAGTTCAAATCTAGCCTCAGATGCTTACTAGCTCTGGACCTTGGGCAAGTCACTTAACCTATACATGCCTCAATTTCCTCATCTGTAAAATGGGGATTAAAAAATAGCACCTACCTCACAAGGTTACTGTGAGGATCAAATGAGTTCATACCTATACAGTACTAGCCAACCTTAAAGACCCATATAAATGCTAGCTTTCATTATTATTATACTTTCATAAAAAAATTATTATTGCTTCTGCAGATAGGAAGAACTGTTACTGTGTTCTCCACTGGATGAGCTGAAATGGTCACTGGATGGTCAGACTAAGATATTTCACTTGGGTCTTGTTCATATCCTAATTAATTAAAATCAAGTCACAGTGTAATTTTAGGTTTTATGCTTTATTAATAGTTAGAATGAGTGCATTTTAGCATTATTTGGATGCTTGCAACAAGGCAAAAGCAAACAAGTCAACTGATTTTCATCAAGGGGATGTCATCCCAAGGAAAGCTAAAGGGAGTTTTTAGTAATTAGAGGTCTTGAAATGCTCTAGTACCAGCAAGTCACTAGTTATCCCCCACACAAATTGTTATGCCTAATTTCACTGGTAATTCAACAAGAAATCATTCAGCAAGAGCTTCTCAGAGAGGCAATAAGAGTGATAAAAGCTACATGGATGAAAAAATGGAGAAGTTAAATAATCTGACACAGATTTAGATATTTAATAGCAAATCAAACCCTACATATCTTGAAAAAATTTTCAAAAATTTCCACAAGTGTTTTTCCATAACATACATTAACATCAAGTTAGGATTTTAGAAGGGGATAGTTTTAATCATCATCATCATCATCAAATGAATGAATGCGTGCCTACTGGATACGTGAATGACCCTGTATGAAACACCATTGGAGGGCAAAGGGATGAAACAAAGACAATCACACTTCCTAGACTCATTGTTTATTTAAGGTACTGCCCTTTCGTTATGCAAATTGTTTGGTTACTGATAGGGGCAGATGAAAAAACATTTGGGTAAAAAAAAAAATAATGAAAATCAACTTGTGAAGAAACACTGGCCCAAATAAAATGTTAGGAGACTGAGCCATCTTCTGCCCATAGTAAGTTCTGCAAACAATGTTCTGAGACCCAGATAAAGAATGGAGCCTTTTGTTTTGTTTTATGGTTTCTCCCATTCATTTTAATTCTTCTATGCAACATGCATTTAAAAGGAATGTACATGTAGAACCCATATAAGATTGTACGCCATCTCAGGGAAGGGGTGGGGAGGGAGGGGAGAATGAGGGAGAGGGCGTGGAAAAAAAATCTAAGATATATGAAAGTGATTGTCGAACACTGAAAACAAATAAAATAATTCAATTTTAAAAAAAGAATGGAGTCTCATATGAATGTAGTGAGAGGACCTGTTTGAAGGCAGAGCAGTGACTAAGGTAACAATGACTTTTCGGCATTGTGGTTCATCATTTGCATGTAACTGTTTGTAGAGTTTTAAGGATTATAACTGACAATTATTTATCAAAGAAATGCCTGGAGCCTATGATAAGGGCTGTTGGATTCATACTTGGATAAAAAGTAGATTTTTTGAGTTTTACCTCATAAGGTAAAGATCAGAAAGCTCTGATTTAAGGCATTAGAAGATATGAGAAGCTACCAGGAGAAGGTATTGGAAGAGATAGATAAAAGAAAAAGCAGGAGAGTAAATGAGCTCAGGAAGGGTCACAAGAAACCAGGAACAAAAGACAAGCACTTCCAGAAGATTTAGTTGATTCTTTAACTGCTTTGCTGCCAATCTGCTATTTGGAAGAGAGTCATTGACCTTCTGATTGGTTGGAGGAATTCTGGAACAGCCACTGGAAGCTCTTTGAAAAAGAGCTGAACTCTGCTGCTGTGTGAAGAAATATTAGGGTTTATTGATCTCTAGATCTATCTACAACCTTTGAGAAGGGATATCTCTCAAAGGTACCTGCCTTGTCTTCTTTTATTAAGTAGAAGAGGAAAGACAGACTTTGCTTCTGTTTTTGCTATGAGTTTTGCTTTCCTGTGGCTTGGAGTAGCAATGTCCTCTACTCTTTGTAGGTCTGAAGAACTTGGAAATTTTCCAGCTTTAATAGAGCTATTTGTCACTACAAGAGCATAAGACTCTCTCAGGATGCTGTCACTGCTTCATTGACTTAAGAGCAAAAGAGGAATGTTTTTCTTCCTTTGACCAATAAGAGAACAGTGAGCACCAGAAATTGAGCAGCTATAGTAGAGAAGCAGTTCCGCATGGTACATATTATTTCTGAAAGGACCAAGGATATCAAGGTCTGCAGTCTAGAGTTAGCAATTACCCTGGGCACATGGATTCCCCACTTAGGTGCTTCCCTACTAGATTCCTGTAAGTGTATGCCCCAAGGAAACTCCATGCAGAAAGTTTATGGGCAGATGTGATGTTCTGACTATTTTTCCTTTTACCTTCTATTAAGTAAATGTTATGAGTAAATGTTATGATTAGTCCTGATTTTGCCTTAAGTAAATATGTTCTGTTTAAGAAGTCATGGTATCATGATTGATTTTGTATAAATGGGAAGCACAGTGGGGGCTCAGGATCTCTAATAAGTAGTAGTAGTCTAGTTCCCTCAACCAAAAAGTTACCTCTAGGAGAGAGAGAGAGAGAGAGAGAGAGAGAGAGAGAGAGAGAGAGAGATGAGGAGTGGAGAGAAACATTGAGAGAAAAAGAAACAGAGAGAGATAAATGAAGTTTTGGGTGAGCAAAGCCCACCCAGAGATCAAGAGTTGGGAGTATGCCACACCTAAGCTACTTTATTCTAAGATGGAGAATACTACCTGGGACATATATCTTATGTAGAATGCTAAAAGGTTTAACAAGATGTGAACACAAATAGAGCTGAATAATTTTTATCAAAAGGAAAGACAATACATACCATTTCTAGAGAAAGATTTACAAATGCTTTGGCACATAAGAAAGAACATGCAGCTCTGGTTTATATTAGATGTCCCAAAGACAGCTCTTAACCTCTGTGACTGAAGCTTATACGTACTCCATTTTCCAATCTCAAATCTATAGTTTCATTCAGACATCTTAGGCTGGATGTCCAATAGACGTTTTAAACCCAATACGTCCAAAACAAAACTCATTATCTTTCCATCTAAGTCTTCCCCCACCTCCTTCCTTCCTTATTGCTGTCAAAGGGAACACTATCCTTGTAGACCCTCAGACTCCCAACTTAGGAATTATCCTAGATTCCTCACTATCTCTCACCTACCATATCTAAGCTGTTGCCAAAGCCTTTGCAATATCTCTTGAATATGCCCCCTTCTCTCCTCCAACACTGCCACCACTCTAGTACTGGCCCTCATCACCTCTCACTTGGGTTATTGTAATAGCCTACTCATGGGCCAGCCTGCCTCAAGTCCCTCCCCACTCCAATCCATTCTTCATTCAGTCACTAAAATGATTTTTCTAAAGCACAGGTTGAATGGTGTCTCACTTCTACTCAATAAACTCCAGTGGCTCCCTGGGGCCTCCAAAATTCTCTTGCATTCAAAACCCTTAGCCGCCTCCTACCTTCCATTCTTACACTTTACACCCTTCCATGTAGTCTTCAATCCAATGATTCTGATTCCTGGCTGTTCCACAAACACAATATCCTATCTCTTGGTTCTGGTTATTTTCTCTGTTTCCCCATGTCTGGAATGCTCTCCCTCCTATGCTCCAACGACTTAGTTCCCTGACTTCCTTTAGTTCCCAGTTAAACTTCCTATCTTTTACGAAAAGCTTTCCCCAAACCCCTCATAATTGTAGTGCCTTCCTTTGTTAATTATCTCCCATTTGTCCTGTATATAACTTGTTTTGTATATATTTGTTTGCATGTTCTCTCCCTCATTAGACTTTAAGTTCTTTGAGAGCAAAGATTATCATTTGCTTCATTTTGTAGCACTAGTATTTATATGCCTGGCATATAGTAGGTGCTTAATAAATGGTTGTTAATTGAGTGAGTGAGTAATTCCCTAGTGACTATTAGTTAAAGTGGAACAGGGAATTGGAACAGTTATCTTGATGTGAGTTCAAGCCAAGAACACTCCCTCAGACCCTTTGCTTGGATTATCTGGATATTTCTGGGAAATACAGGTTTTATTAGTCTGAATTATTATACAGATAATTACTATAATTTTCTACTTTATTTTGCGTGTGTAAGCACTACCTTAGTCATTTAGGGGGGAAAATGTTCTCAGCAATGAACTGCATATTTAAGTTGAGTAATTTGGTTTAGCTCAACAAATTTTTATTGGGAGTCCAATATTTACAAGACAAAGTTATTTTATAAATGGACAAACAAATCGGTAATAAAATACTTTTGTATAGTGCTTTATAGTTTGCAGACTGCTTCCAAATAATTATCTCATTTGATCCAAACTACAGTAATCATAGCTCAAATGATACAGTGCTTTAAAGTGTGCCACACCTGGTATGTGTTATCTCATCTGACCCTCACAGCAACCCTTTGGGAGTACATGCTATTATTATTTACAAATGGGGAGAATGAGGCTGAACAAGTGACCTGCCCGGGGTTACACAGTTAGTAAGAGTTTGAGGCAGGATTTGAACTCAGGTCTTCCTGACTCAACTTCAGACTATATCCACATTGCTACCTAGAAATCTCTTGAGTTAGGAGAACAAACATAGTTGCCCCTTTACTAATGAGGAAGCTTTGGAGAGAGTAAATGAGTGGTCCAGTGTCTCAAGGCTGATAAAAATGAGAGACAACATTACAAACCAATTCTTCTAATCCCTAGCCTAGTTCTCTTTCTATTCATCGTGTTGTTTTTTAATAAAGAAAACAAAAAGTAAATTAACACTAGAAAATGATCAATGCATGTTCGTGGTATCTTGCCACATAAAGTAAGTTTTATGCCATTTTATACTTATCTTCAGAGTCCAGTGTGATGACCCAGTTCAAATCCTCCCTTCCATACTCACTAGCTATGTGATACTGGTTAAGCAAGTGGCTGAGGGATAATTGCAGCATTAGGGTTGTTTTAAGGGTCAAGTGAGATAACAAATGGAAAGTGCTTTGTAAACTTTAGAGTTTTATATAAGTGCTAGAAATTATTATATATGTATATATAATATGCATACATGCATATACATGTATACATACATGTACGTGTGTACACACACATAAATATATATGTAAATGATATAATTGATAGAGTGTTGGGCCGGGAGTCCAGAAGACTCAGCTTTCCAAATTCAGATATGGCCTCAGACACTTATTAGCTGTGTGACTCTGGGCAAGCCACTTACCTTGTTTGCCTTAGTCTCCTCATCTGTAAAGTGAGCTGGAGAAGGAAATGGCAAACCACTCCAGTATCTTTGCCAAGAAAACCCCAAATGGGGTCACAAAGAGTCAGACATGACTGAAAAATGACTGAACAACATTATTATCAAAAGTAATTAAAAGATAAATACCCAGAGTATTTAGATATGAATTCAGATGTTTGAATTGGTTGTGGGATGATGACTTAAAAGGTTTTGTGATATTCTGGGGAATTGAACTGGATCTGAGAGGGGTCTGCATAGTGACGAGTGGGCCAAGAGGGAGAGGCAAGGGCACATTCCAGCCAGGTCTGGAGGATGTGTCAGACCATGGTTGAACCAGGTATGTCACCAGTGTTTGTTTATCATAGGGACATCTGCCCAGATCTTAAGCACCACTAGCAAGTGCCAGGACATTAGATATTCTGCCCACAACAGTGTGGTGCTCAAGATAAATACAAAATCATCACAAGCACTGGATTGAGCATCAGCTCTCTCAGCACTTTAAGCAAGCCATTTTGCTTTTCTCTGATTGATCATTTACTTGGATACTTTGAGATTTTGTTGGCTATGATTTCATCAGTGTGGATAGGCCTTCCACCAATACAAATCAGAATGCCTTTTCATTTTGTATTATTCTTCTTTGTGTTTTCCTACAAATCCTTCCAAAAATGTTCTTCCTCCTCCTAGAATCCTTTTTCATCTTTTAATATATGGGTCTTATTCTGGCCTTTCATCTTTTGTTTTTTATCCTTGCTCTGTGATAGGCCTACTTCCTTTTCTAGTCATAAATATCCTTAGGAATGTCTTTTATATCCTTCTTTTTTTCCCAGCAAGTCAGCATTAATGACATGTGACAGTCTACTTGTGCCTACCATTCATCTTCTTAACCTTTAGATTATTTGCCATTGTAATTCTTCTGCAATCATAGTGATCCATTATTTACAACCCAATAGCATCACTGGGAGAATACTGGTATTCAAAAGATAAACTTGTCTGTAATGAATAGCTTAGGATCATTAAAAGCACTGCAAAATTCCCAAAGGCAACCCAGTCAGCTCTTTTTCTCCTCCTCATTTCCTGGCCTAGCCCATGATCGATTCATCTACAGTATTTGTCTAAGATATCCTTGTTACCTTATATAGATACATACACACAAGATATATTTTTTCAGCTGCTCTGTTCTTCCATTACAGGTTGTGAGGCTAATCAATGAAATATGGAATAATCACAATAACAAATGATAACTTAGTCCTTTATAAAATCATAGTACTAAAAGTTTCTCTAAAAAGGAACTAATCATTTTTTATGTTTTGGGCCATCTATCTATTCTATTGGAAATGATGGAGACATATTAGTTAGGTTATTAGGTGGATTTGGAAGGAATTAAAAGGTCAAACTCAAAGAGTAGTCATTGATGTTTCACTATCAGTTTGAAAGTAGATTTCCAGAGGAGTGTATTTGGGATTTGTACTTGGTCCTGTGCTGTTTTTAACATTTTTACCAATGACTTGGATAAAAGAATAGATGCAGATTTATCACTCTCTGTGGTGACACAGTCTTAGAAAGGGTTAATCTACTGGATAAACAGGGTTCAAAGGTACTAACTTTACAGATTCTATCATTCTATATTGTACTTCCCATGTTCAAGATAAATAGGCACAACTAGACAAAAATTTGTCTGGAAAAAATCTGGGGGTTTTGATCTAAATATTCTTTTACATAATAGCTCATCAAAAATATGATGACAGTTATCATCTCTTTTCTAAATCTTTTCTCCAGGTTAAACATTCCTAGTTCTGTATTCCAGTTTTCATGTGCTATAAATTTGAAGTCCTCTATTCTTAATACTTATGTCTGAATACTCTCTCCATTATCAATGTCCTTCCTAAAACGTGATACCCATAAATTAACACAACACTCCAAATGTGGTGTGACAAGTGCAGGACTACCACTTGGACTTTAAACTTATTATGAGTAAACAACGTGCTGTGTTCAATTGTATCCAATTCTTTGTTACTCCATTTGGGGTTTTCTTGGCAAAAATACTGAAATGTTTTGCCATTTCCTTCTCCTGCTCATTTTCTGCATGAGGAAACTGAGGCTTAAATGACTTGCCCAGGATTACACAGGTAGTAAGTATCTGAGGTCAGATTTGAACTCAGGAAGATGAATTTTCCTGAATATGGACTGAGTAGGTTATCTACTGCATCCTATAGCCACTCAGTGTGCTCTAGCGGCTGAGAAAGTGAAGACTGTCTTGGGCTATGCTGTGAGATGTGATTTCCAAGAATATGGAAGTCATAGGGAGATAGGTTTAAAGTTCAAAAGGGACCTTAGGAATTATGAAGCACATTTTGCGGCTGAGATACAGTGAGATTCAAAGTCTTTGCCTAGGCTCATACAGCTACAAAGTATCATACGTGGGATATGAATCATGGACTTCTTAATACTAAGTAGGCCAGCTCCCTACCCACTCTCCCACACTGATAGTCGTGGTTTACTCTGTACTGGCCACATCACATTTGAAGCCCTGGGCTAATTTATGTGTATTACATTTTAGGAAGGGTATTGGTAATCTGGAGAGGGTCCAGAGATAAGTATTAAAGATAGAGAAGGACTTCAAATTTATACCATGTGAAAACTGGATTAAAGAACTAGGGATGTTTAGCCTGAAGAAAAGATGTATCTAATTATGTATGATAAATGTCACTGTATTTTTGATGAGCTGTTATGTAGAAGAATATTTAGATGCGTGTGGTTTAACCCCAGAGACAGAATGAAGAATAAAAGGTAAAAATAATGGAGGCAAAATTAGGCTTGATATAAAAGTAAACCCCATACTAATCACGGCTATTGCAAGGGGAATGGGTAGGTTCTGTCTTTCTGGAGGTCTTCAGGCAAAGGCTACCGGTTAGTTATTTTGTAGCAGGGATTCTTATTCCAGGTAAGGGCCGGACTAAGTGACATCTAAGATGGCTTCAAACTCTGAATCCTATGGGTAAATCATTCCACATCTCTGATCCTTGATTCCCTCATTTTTAAAATAAGGGGGCTAGATTAAAGGATCCATGGTCCCTTTCAGCTTGAGATCTATGGAGATTCCTATGATTGCGCCTAAACCTCCCTAGACACATGGATATTCCATTTGCTAAGGTATAAAGAAAAAAAGATTCTGCAGTGAAAGCAGCATGAATTCCTTGTGGATTGGAATTCTGTAGATTCATCAGTCAAACAGTATTTATTCAGAATCTACTTTGAGCCAGCTATATACCCGAATCATGGATACCGATATGACTATCAGGCATTTTAAAAATTAGGGTCTGCCTATTTAAAGGGGCCTTGCTTTGAGAATCTTGTCCAAGTAAGTGGGGCCCGATTTCAATGGTTGTCCTGTATCGTGGCTGAGTTTCAGGGAAGAGAGGCTTTAAAATGTACCTGTTTGTCACTTCCCTTCCTCTTGCATCCCCCTCCTTTTCCACCTGCTTCTTCAGAGATCACAATCTCTCCTGCCTCTTCAGTTCAGCCGCCTGTGTCTCCTGTGACTTTTCTGAGCTGACACATCCCATCCCGTTCCACTGGCATTTCTGAAGCAGAGATACTTACCTCTCAGTGACTAACAGGAGCTGCTGCTCCCACAGGTACCAATTCTAGTGCCACACAGCAAGGAAAGAGCAGGACTAGTCTCCCCGTGTCAGCATGGAACTTGGATGGGGATGTGTTTGTTTGCTTTGTTTTTCTCTAAGAGGTTGTTTTGCTGAGCCTATTACTGTAAAGGGTCATGCTATGTGGAAATAAACAACCATGAATAAGTAATGATAGTAGAAGTGGGAGCCACAACTGCGGAACATAAAGCTTGTGTTAAAAATAGTCTGTTGTTTTGAACTCTGCCTACTAAGCCTTTCCCCTCACTGAAAGACACAAATCTCACTTCACAAGTGGGAGCGCTGACAGCCCCTGAGAGACTCTAAAGTCAAAAAGAACCTGCATCCCACAAGAAGGAGAACAGAATACCAAGCCCTTCGTCCCCCTCTGAGGTGTGTGAGTCAGGGAAACGTGTTTTCAGAAAGTCAAAGAACAGAGGTAATACATAGAAAAATCTTGATCTTAGTAGGGATGCTCAGAAAATGGGAACATTTTTGAGTCTGACTTGAACATTTTTGGAGTCCCTGGAAATGTTGATTTTTGTGAGTGGCATGCGTTGTTGTGGAGGGCGCTACCCCCAACAGGCAGACAACAAACACCCAGATCCAATTAAAGTCAGGAATGGAGTAAGGTAGAGAGATAAGGAAATATGAGGAGGAAATGCTGCTTCCTCAAGATGGCAATTCACAAGATACCATCTGAAGTGGTATGCATTTTATTAGCAAGAAGTCTGGTCACAGGGAAAATGCTGCACCCTCAGCACAATGAGCACCCCAAACCTGGTCCTAGGGAACCAACAGAAAAGAGAGATAAGGTAGTCAAGGGGCCTCTGACCCTGAACACCTAGCTTCCAGCCCAAGCCAAGGTGTTTCAGTTGATGTCAGCAACTGCTCCGGTGCCAATCTCGGCCTCGGAGTAATTGCTTTATTGGCCAGGGTCACGGGCTAAGGCGCTCTCCAGATATGGTTATTAGAGATACAGTAACCGCACCCCCATCAAATTACCCAGAGCGTGTTAGGGAAACACCCATCAAATGCAGTCAGAATGTTAACTTCTCTAGGAAGCCTTTATGTTCCATTACTTTAGAAAGGATTCCTTGTTAGTCCTCCCATTAAACAATTAAATTGTCAGAGCAGTATTCTCTGTGTGTGTGTGTGATGTGTAATTTCCCACTCAGGTGATGTCTGCCTCAGGTCTCTCTCCTTTCCTCTCACCCACAATTGTATGCTTTTCCCTTTACATTGTTGGAAATGAATAAATCTTCCTAATGGCATAAGCCGTTTTTGTTATGTGTCTTGATAGGCCCACACACTTTAAAACTACTGAGAAAGTAAGACTGTAAAGTAAAATGCTTGAAAATTGATTTGTTTTTTTCAGGCATCTCCTTGCAGAACATGATTCCAGGCTTCTCTTTCTCTGACATCTACTGCTAATAGCACCAGTTCAGCATTTATAGATACGTTATGCATACACACATATATTTTATGTATACATATTTACACACATACACACAATACATACATGCTTTTATATATTAAAAACAAAAATCCCAATAGTAACCAATGTCCGCAGAAGGCTAATACAGCTAGCAAATTCACAACCAGGGTACTCTGCGTAGTTTGACTGAAAAGGATTTGTTATCTATATTAAGAGCCTATGCCTTGAACACTGAAGAATTAATTTAGATGGGGTCCCTCCTAAGAGGTAAAGACCTAGGAAATTCAAATATGCTTATAAAAATCAAGTATAATCATTTACTCATGGGAATTAATAATTTCAAAAACAATAACAAAACAAGACAATTTGTGTAAAATGTAGAAATGATTACACTTGACAATAGAAATATAAATATTAACCTAATTATTATGGTTGCTACAGGTACATATATGTTTTATGCCACCCAGCATTTTACTTCTGCTAGAAATATTGTCCCTGGAAGGCCACTAAAACTTCTTTTTGATATTGCCATCATTAAAAAGCATACTAAATGTAAAAATAAAATAAGCACACAGATAGCTACAGAGAAATCCCTGGGAAGAATATTGACATGAATATGAGATTGATTCTAAACAGTACCTAACACATCAAATAATTTAAATCCTTTTTGCTGGTGATGTGGTCAAAAATCAGGAACCAATTATCAATAGGAACTTACAATGATATAGTGCTTTTGAGTTTGCCAATGGCTGGCTCTCCTGACAACAATCCTGTGAGTTTGTTGTATTATTATTTACATTTTACAAATAACGAAAAAGGACTCCAAGAGGTTATGTGACAGCTATGATCAAACAGATGAAATTAGTTTTCTGATTTGATTTTCACTAGACTAGTGGTTTTTAAATTTTCTAGTCACAGGACTCCACAAAACACTTATAATTATTGAGGACCCCAAAGAGCTTTTGTTTATGCGAGTTATATTTGTCAATATTTGCCATATTAGATATTGAAAGACAAATTTTAAAATGTTAAGTCATTTAAAGATAATAAACTCATTACATGTTACTATACATAAAATATTTTATGAAAAAAATTGTACTTTACAAATGAAAAAACTAATGCGGAAAGTGACTTTATTTTACATATTTTTGCTTAATAGAAGATATTCTCCTGCTTCTGCATTCAGTTTATTTCCATGTTGTTTCAATTGAAGTATATGAAAAAAAATCCAGCCTCACTCAGATGTGGAGTTAGAAAAGGAAGGGGTATTTAAATAGTTAAATAAGACCTTAGTATTATTATGACTGTTTTGACCTTACAGATTCCCAAAAAAGGTCTTGAGGACCCTCAAGGGTTCCTACGTTCTCCAGTGTTTTCAATAGGAATGGGTGTTGTATTTTGTCAAAAACCTTTTTCTGCATCTATTGAGATAAGCATGTGGTTTCTGTTAGTTTTGTTGTTGATATGATCAAGGAAGGTCCATGAACAACACTCTGGGGACAGTTGCAAAAGCCCATGCAGAAAAAAAGCCTACACATCTCCTGAAGTGTCCATTTAAACAATGACAGAACTTTTACTGCAGGCTCTCATCACAACTTGGCAGGACTACTGCAGTAGCTGCCTGATTGGTCTTCCTGCTGCTGAGCTGTCAACCGATCTTCCTAAATCACAGGTCTGATTATGTCAACCCTCCTCCTCCACACCACCCCCCAGTTCAGTACATTCCTATCAAATGGTTTCCTATCAAATACCAGATCTTCTCTTTGGAATCCAAAGCCCTTCTCAAAAGTAGTGTCCCTCCTAACTTCACCTTACACCCCTTTACGCACATAGTATGTGATCCCAGTGATACTGGTCTCCTTGGTGTTCCTTGAACAAGATATTTCATCTCCAGATTTCAGGCATTTTTACTGACTGTTTCCCACTACTTTTCCCTCTTCATTTCTGCCTCTTGGCTTCCTTTGACTCTTAGCTTAAAAAAAAAAATCCCAGCTTCTGTGAAAAGCCTTTCCTGATCCCACTTGATGCTAGTTCCTTCCCTCTATTGACTATCTCCAGTTTGTCATGTCCTATCTTTGTACATAGCTGTTTACATGTGGTCTTCCCCATTAGACTGTGACTTCTCTGAAAGCAGGGACTGCCTAAGGCCTTTCTTTGTTTCTTCAGGGCTTAGCAGTGTCTGGTACATATTCAGTTATCAATAATTACTATTGATAATAATTAATAAATACTTATTGACTGACTGAACTGAATTATTAACTATGGAAAGAGTATCAGGAAAAAGAACTGAGAAAACAAATTAGTGGTTAAGACCCTATCCCTACAAAGATGGTCTTTCCTTGTATCTCTTCCTTCCCTTATTTTGTATCTTTTTAAAGACTTTAGGTATTTGATTAGATTTATATGTGGACTCAATATTGGCAGGAGTATTTGGATGTTTTGCAATAAAAAATCATGGAATGGCTATCTGAGTCTCCTTACAGGCCTGGGCAATCCCTCTCCAGCAGGCCATTTCTAACCGAAACCGCACTTGGGTATTCAGTAGTGCACAGTCTTTAAACAATGCAGTTTGTACATACGCTGTTGGCATAAATGTTTGGCTCTTTGGTTTGATAGATCAAGGAAAGGAAGGAAAGGGGTTTTTTTTTGTTTGTTTGCTTTCACTAGACTGTTTTGTTTTTTTTCTTGGGAGAAAGGTGGACAAGGATAAAAAAAAAAGCAAAATGGGAATGTTCCCAAAGATATTTGGGTCATTTGGTTCAATTCAACAGGTATAAAAATGGAACTATTCCCTCACCCTCACTTTCCCACTTCCCACCCCCAAGCCAGGCTTCCAGCCTCATTTCCCTGTTTCTGTCAATTGACATTTTCTTTGATTCACTCAGCTCCTTCCTTCTCTGAGTAACCACATCAATGTGGTGCTGTTCATGGAGTTCCTTCACTGACCACACTTTATCTTGAATACCCTCTCTGAGCTTCTCTACCTACCCAAATCCTGCACATTCTTCACAACTTACTTGCATGGTGCCTTCAGACAAGAGGTAGGTTATTCCTCAGCTATGTGATATTTTAAGGAAAAAAAATGGAATATTGAGAACAATTTTAAATCACTTTAATAGCAGCTAGTTTGCATACAATTGATATGTTAACTAAAAATCCTCCTTATCTATTCCTAAAGATCCCCTAATAATAGGGCTACTATTATGTATAGGTGGCAGTTGCCTTTCCTTGTATGTATGATTTGAGGAAAACAGTCTACTACCAAATAACTCACCAGTCTATCATAATGCCCCAAATTCCACCGTTAGAGATTAATTCTCTTGGGTTAAAGTACTATGTTATTATTCAAAAGTGCTTTAAAATGCAAATACTCCTGGGAAGAAGTAATTGGTTAATTATCAGCTGAAAGCTTGAAAGCTTACAGGAAACAATGAATAGAGAGCTGGTCTTAGAGCTAGCAACACACCCCTGCTCAGGTCCTGATAGACATAGAACAGCTGTGTGACCCTGGGCAAGTCACATAACCTCTAGTGTTCTGCCTAGCTAAATAGCTACTGGAATTCCTTCCCTCTCCAGAAGGATCAGTTTATCAGGTCACTTAACTTACTTATTTGAACAAAGTTTACATTATATGAGTAGGTTAAACATAACTTAAACATACACTTATTTCTTGTGATTTCAGAGGTTCTAGGGGGCATTCTCTATCCCTAAGATCCTTCACTTACCCTCCAAAATGCCTGCAACTTTGCAATTAAAGGTTCAATTTTTTTTTGACTCCAGCCATGCAAGGGTTTATATTATGTCAAAATGTGGATGCCCCTATTAGAAATAACACACTCATATTAAATGAATTTAACAGAGATTTTCCTGAGTGACTTTTAAAGGGAGAACAGTTGGGTGGTAACAGAGCTTACACTTCAGAAAAGGAAGGCTGGCAATGCTCAAACGGAATTTCATCACTGTGCCTATGGGTGGCGCTAACGCTGAAGGTTGACTCACCGGACAGCCGTTGGTTATTTTGCTGGATTACCCAGGGGAGGATGGGTCTGGACAACCAGCACTGGGGGCAGGTCTGGATGCACTGTTTGCATCGTAGGTCCTTGGGAAAGTGACTGTCAGAGCACAGGATATTGTGAAGAATGGGCTTTGGCTCCTGGAAAGCTAGAAGGATGAAGGAGAGAATGGGCAGCAAGCGATAGGTAGAAATTGGGAGTGCTGTCCCCTTCACAATTCTGCCAAGGAGGGACAGATGTCGTGGCATCGAAAAAACACTGGATGTGGACCCCATGAGGCCTGAGATACATGCCCGAGACAAGTCCATTTAGCTTCTATGAGCCTTCTTTGCTTCAACTATAAAATTGGAGTGATAATTCTTGCCCTCTCCCTCTCACATTTGTGGTGAGAAGTACTTGGGTTTGTTTTTGTTTTTTTTTAATAAACCTGAAAGCTCTAAAAAAATTTTTTTTGCAGCAGCTCTACCTACCCTAACAACCTGCACTTTGACAACCTAATTTCTGTATGGATTAGAAAGAATTGAGAGTTTTATCCCTAAGATTCTCTCTTTCAGAGAGCCTACAGGAGAACTGGGGAAGAAGGTATAAGGAGGGATTGAAACAGGGGGAAAGAAAGGGGAAAATCTCAATTCAGTGGCAGGAAGCAGTCCCCCTGAAGAACACTCCCATCAGGGAAGAGAGATATCCTGTAATGGGAGATGGGGACCTCATCATGGGTATGATCTGCATTAGAGAGTGTAAGCACGTCTGCCACAGATTGCTGAGTCTCCACCGACGGAAGGCTGCCTCAGGAGAGGAATCAGAGAATTCAAAAGAGTGGGAGGGTATGGACCCAGAGAGGAGATTGCATGGCCAATGAAAATAATCATGGGGATGTTGTGATGAACTACCCAACCAGGGACACAGGAACAATTCCTAACATAGCGCAATATTTATATCCTCTCTCTCCTGTATATATCTGATGCACAAAAGAAAAAAGAGGGGGGAGGGACAAGACAATAACATAGAAACTGTTTAGAAGAGGGAACTTAAAATAGGTACCTTAGAAGCTTTAATTACATGAGGAATACAGAGACTAAAGAAGGAATTAATAAGTACCAGGGCCATGAATCAAAGAATAAAAGTCTAGAATAGGCAGAAAGGGAAGAGAAATAACAAAGAGAATGAGAGAAAGATTCTCTCATTCAAAGGATGGTCAAGTTTTCAGTGAAATGATTTTCAGCATCTTAGGCCTACCATTCTCATTGCTAATTGAAGAAAAATAATCCCTGTCTTCTGTGAGGGTGTTTTCTATTTTATTAATAGAGTGGGGAGAGCGGGATGCTCAGGTCCTAGTTCTGTAGCTAGATCTACATAGCTTGGGCAAGATTCTCCTCCTCTCTGACTTTCACTTTCCTCATCTGTAAATATTCGTGGATTGGAATGGATATTCTCCAAATTTCCTTTAAGCTCTGAATAGAAACCTTGTCAAGGAAGATAAATGACATTATGATTTTAAATTGGATATCAAGTGATCAACCAAAATGAATTTATTAAGCAGTCACTAGGAGCCAGGCAGTGTGCTAAACTCTGGAGATACAAAGAAACTTTAAAAACAGTCCATGTCCTCAGGGAGATTACATTCTACTAAAGGAGTTTGCCAAATGTACACTGAGGAAATGGGAGAAAATCTCAGTGAACAGCAAGGGAAAGACCTCTTGCAGGAGGTGGGATTTGAGTGGAGGATTGAAGAAAGTTAAGAAAAAGAGATGGAAGCGAAGAAGGGCCAGCCTGCCAGAGAACATATAGTGCAAAGCCACAGCGAATGGAAGACAGAGCTAGCTCTATGTACGTTTTCTGAGAGAACTTTGTTAACTTTACAAATGGCATTCACTTCATTACCAGTGTTTCCTTACTAATTTTCGGTCTTTTCCCCTGCGCTGCTGTTACCCCCATGGACCAGCCTTACAATTAAGAGTGATGATTCTCATTCAATGGCCATTTTATTGCCTTTTTGTACATGCAGACACATGCTTGTGTTGTCAACCTCTGGCACCGCGTTTCAGAAAGAACGTTAAGCTTAAGATTAAGAGTGGGCAGGGAGAGCTGTCAGCAAAGCATGCAAACGTATCTGAACAGGACAGGACAGGGTCAAGTTCAAGCTCAAGACACAAGAAGGAGCGATGCCATACAATGCGAAACCGCTTGTCCTGTGATGTCATTCCATTGCAACATTTCAGCTGAAAAGTCCTGCAGCCTTGCAGAGCCCCCACCTCCCATCCCAGGGCATGCCAATTTCCCGAAAGACTCCTCCCTCTAAGCCAAAGCTCCAGAGGTGTGAATGTAACCCATGCTGATACTTATTTTTATGTTATTTCTCAATTTTATGCTTAATTTGCTCCTTTTCGTTTTATGTATTTCAACACAGCCAAGTGTGTGCAGGGTTTTCCCCACGGTCCTTTAAATGCTATAAAACTTTAATACTGGGAGATAAAAACAATAATATGCCTTCAAGCCCTCCCATTTAGTTCTTTATTTGAGTTAGGCACTCACTAGTTTTAGATACTGATTTAGATATGCAAGTACTTACACTGCTTTAAATGTCCTTTCTTCCCACTCCTCGCCCACCCCCACCCCCACTGAAAATGACATCCTCCTCCTAATCTGGGCATGGAACTCCCATTGATAGCACAATATGGCAACATTGTAGTTCTCAAATTACCATCATAATGGCCTAAATCGTGCATGTGCCAATGCAATTTAATATGGCCTTAAGTGTATGCAAGTTGGGTGCCCAATTCCAGGTTTTAGACATGCAACCCTGGAACATCATTTGGAAAAATTAAGTCTGGCTCCTGAAATAGTTTGTTGGGTTGTTCTCTTTTCAGCATAATTTCCCTCCTCTCAGCTTTCTAATGCACTTAAACCACCGAAATTCTTTAAAGTACGAAGTTCAACAAAAGTCTTCCAAACAAATTAGTTTTAATTATATTTAACCTTTATAATGTTTGCAGTCTTATTGAATAAACTATGTGTGCATTAAAAAATAAATTCACTTAACAACATGCCAGTCACCCAAATTTTAAGTCTATAAATGAAATGGAAAACATTTATTACACAAATTTAATTACAATTCTAAGAAATAAACATGCAAATGAGATAGAGTTCAATTTGCAAATGCTAATCCCCATCCGTGATCTAGTTCCTTCACTCCCTGATTTTCAGAGGATGTGTCTCCCCGGTTCCCAGGGTGCAGGCAGTAAGAGGTTTGGTTTTCACAGGCTGAGGATCACTGCTTTAAAGAAGCGTTCTATTTAGCACATCTGGCACAGCAGCAGTAAACAAACATTATAGTCTTCGTAACCCTTTGGTGCAGGTGCCGTTTCGCTAGGTTGTCTCTACCTGCAAAGGCTATATGCCTCCATTACACCTGAAATGACCCATCTCGACTAGGGAGGGAGGTCCCTTGGCAGAAGGGACGGATTTCATGTTTCAAAAACAAACCCCACTTAGACCCATTTTAAGAGTAAAATAACTTTGCAAAATGCGGTGGTTGTGGAACTCGGGCGCCGTTTCTCCTTCCCTCTTCTGCCCGCTAGCCCCCTGACGCGAGATGCCAGGTCAAGTTGGAGCAGGACCACGAAGGCTACTTATGCCTCTGCAGCTGGGGGTGGAGGGAAGAGAGGGAAGAGAGGGAAGAGGGAAGAGGGAAGAGGGAAGAGAGCTGCCTGCCCGGCGAGACATCTGTTTCTCATCTCCCTCTGCCGTGGCAAAAGAGAGGAAAGTCTTGCAAAGGGTGGGAAAGGCACAGATTACAAAAAAGCCGCGGCAGAACGACAGCAGAGGGGTTGGGGGGGCCTCGGAGGGATGCCGAGGGATCGCGCGATCCCAGCCCCAGCCGAGCCCCCGGGCTAGGGCGGGAGCCGGGGAGCGCGCGGGGTCGGCGGCCGCGGCGCTGCGGACTGGAGCCGGGCCCGCGCGTCCCCGGGCCCCGGCGGCGGCGGCGGGAGCCGGAGCGGGAGGCGGAGGGGGCGTGGGAGGCGGGGGGAGCGAGGGAAGGAGGCAGGGGGCGGGGGAGGGAAGGCGCCCCGTGCGCAGCCCGAGGAGCGGCGGCGGCTGCCGGAGGAGGAGGAGGAGGAGGAGGAGGAGGGGGGGGGGGAGGAAGGCGCGCCTGTCATGCTCGCGCTCTAACCCTGGGGGCATCCTGGAAAGCTCTCCGCGGAAACCCACGGGGAAATGGGAAACAGGCTTGACGGGTTTCACACGCTCCTCGGCAGGCTGAGCCGCTCATTACCATAACCGTCTGCAGAGCGGCGGCGGCGGCGGCGGCTCGGACGCGGCCAGCGGGACCTGCGGGCAGCGCCAGCCGCCCACCTCCCAAGGCCGGCCGCCGGGACCCCGCGGGGGGCGCGCCGCCGAGGCGGAGGAGAGGAGGAGGAGGAGGAGGAGGAGAAGCAGCAGCGCCCACGGCCGCCGCTACCTCCCGGCCGACCCCGCGGTAAGCGCCCGCGCGGGCTTCGTGGGCCGGCCGCCGGGATCGTTGGCCCGGGCTGGGGGGTGGAGGGTCGCCCCGGGGAGGTGGGGGGGTGCTCTCCACGGGCACAGGCGCGCGCGCACCCACACAATGCCAGCCGGCCTTGCCCGCGGCCGCGGGGCTGGGCGCGCGCGGGCGGGCGGCCCGGGAGGCGGCGAAGAAGCGCGGGTCCCTCCCCCGCCCCGGGCTGGCGCGCGCCGCGGCCCGCCCGATTCGGCGGGAGCTCCCTGCGGCCGCCGCTCCCTGCGGCCGCCGCTCCCTGCGGCCGCCGCTGCCTCCCGCCGCCGCTCCCTCCGGCCGCCGCTCCCTCCGGCCGCCGCTCCCTCCGGCCGGCTGCACCCGGGGCCCGGCCGGCCCCGTCCCATCCCCCCGCGCCGCGCGGCCGAGCGGGAGGAGGGAAGGCGTGTAGGCGGCAGGAGCGCGCCTGAGCCAGAAAAGAAAGGCATGAAACGGCCCCTGCGGCCGGGGCCCCGCCACCTCCGCCCCCGCGCGCCCTCCCCGAGCCGCCGAGCCGCGCTGCGGGCTTGGCGGGAGGCGGCGGCGGCTCTGTCCTCGGCTCACCTCGGCCTCCGCCGCCCGCCCTTCCTCCCGGGCCTCGCAACTTTCCGAGCGCCCGGCCCTCCGGGGTGCCGCCGCGGGAGGCGGTCCCGGGGGAGACTCCCCGCATCCATCCCCGGGGCTCCGAGGGGCTGGGCGCGGAGCGCGGGGAGAGCCCGGGCCGGAGCCATGAGTCACCCCCTCGGAATCCTACCTTCGGCGTTTGTTTCCCCTAGAAGGAAACTTGTTGTGAGAGAGAGAGAGAGAGAGAGAGAGAGAGAGAGAGAGTGTGTGTGTGTGTGTGTGTGTGTGTGTGTGTGTGTGTCCATCCATCCATGCGTGTGTGATGGGAGCTCCCGAGGACCGCACCAAACACAACTTGTCTTTGTTCCCAAACACTTGGGGTTTATTGACTTTCTCCGGGGGACAGACGCGGCCCGGCCGCTGCTCGTTAACCTCGGACACGGGCTAATTCACTATGACCTTGACCCTGGGCGCATCCCCCTGCCCTGCCCGGGCCAGCCGCTGCCCCCTCCTCCAGCCCGGGGAGCTGTCCGTCCCCAGCCGCCGTCCTGGCCGGGGGTCTGGTTCCTTCCCTTAGAGCTCTGCTCCTGTCGGCTCACCTCCGAATCACCCACCTGAACCAGGCCGGTTGCAGAGCTTCAGGTGAATTAAAAGCGCATTCAAGAAGGAAGGGGACTTAAGGCGTTTTTCACAGAAGCCCCTTCTCAGTTTCCTCTTTTACCGTGAGGTGGTCCGTATACTTCAGTTAACCTTGTAATGGCTCCAGGAAAAGGAGTCCGAGTTACCTGGGAAACAGAAGAGGTGGCAACGGATGGAAGGAGGCTGCTGTGAACGAGGGCTGCCACACGCTTGACGCCCTAATCCTAAACTTTCTGGCCATGCCCGTGGATGTCATTCCGTTAATCCTTTTAAACCTCCAGCTCCAAATGCCAACCTTTATGGTTATGTTCTGTAATGGCATCTACATAAGACTTAACCCTCAGAATCCAGCCGAAGGGTTACATTGTAAATCTCATGGGAGGTGTTACCTTAGTTAAAGATACTTTGAATGGAATAGTGTAAACCATTGGTACTTATTGCTAGGAGCTGACTTATACTGGTCCTTCATCACAATTTAGTAAGGTTGCCTCCCCTTCCTTTATTAATTCAGTGGTAAAACATTGACCACGAAGACTTGGTAACTGCAGAGCCTTCTCTGCAAAACCATCCTCCCACTCCTTCTTCCCCTACCACATTCCCCCTCCCCAAACCCCTCCAAATCCTTGTTCTTTTCTGTTTTCACAGAGCTGTGAAAACCACTTGTAGTACTTAGTTTCCCCAGTGTATACTTGGTTGTGTGCATGTTTCTAATTCAAAATGGAAAGCTTGTTAGGGTTTTTAAAAAATGTCAAAAATACCTATGCCAACAAGCTCCAGTCAAATTAAAATTCAGAGTGATAGAAATGTGGTTCTATCAAATAGAAATACTGAGAGACCCTTGACTACCTTTTTGTGTACACGGATAAGGTCATTTAATAAACTGCTGTAACAAATTGAAAATTAGAACTCATGCTTGTTGACCTTTGTCTATAGTTTTATACCTACATACATACATACATTTATGTGTATGTGTGTGTGTGTATAAAATGTAAACAAGTAAATGTGAACCTAATTCTCTGAATCAAACGGAAATATCAGTATCATGGAAAGCATTACTGGAGTCAGTGAGGGAGGAAAATCTGCTGACTAAAGAAAAACAACATCTAGGTATCCTAGCAGGCCTCATGTAGTTATCTAGTAGAACAGATTAATAAGAAAGTAGACCAAGTATATGACTGTCTCCCAGGGACATTGCCATTTGAGACTTGACACACTTGGGATGCTGAATTAGAAGGGAAGACAGGATGACTTTCTGTGTTCAATTTCTCCAGGCCACATTTTTTTGATAACAACTGTCAAATAGTAAAAGAAATGGCATGTGCCACCAACTCTTTCTTTTAAAGCATTACTTCAACTTTTTAAGTGTAAACATTCCAGGGTTCGTCAGTGAGCTCCCCTGATCACTCTTTTTGTCTTCCTTAGAAACATGGAGGATCTCAGAGCCAAACCCAGGGTTGAAATCAACCTGAGGAAGCCACCTGACTTCTTAGCTTTGCCTTATCTCCAGAATATATTGAGTCTGAGAAATGACAGGATGTGGAGTCAACAGGAGTGTGGGTCAAGTGCTCTGAGGTTGAAAAACCAATATCATTTTAATTTATCTACTTCTTTAATTCTGTTTTCTTTATCTTAAAGAGCACCTCCAGATAACATTCATATATATATATATATATATATATATATATATACATATATATAGATATATATGAACATGGACTGAAGCAGTCATCCTCCTGTAGATCTCTCCCTCTCCTTAGAACATTCCAGATTGTACCTTTGAAGAAAAAAGGATAAATTGGATCTTTCACATATATTTGAATTGTAAAAGACAGTCAGCATTAGAAAGAATGTAGCGCTGTCACCGTTCTCTTTGACAATCCTTTAAACTAGGTACCAAAATGGGACAAGCTTTGTCTCCTTTGAAATCAAGCAGCTGATATACTGCTGAGACAGGATGCTAAGGAGGTCCCGATTAGTGCAAATAATACATTCTCGTAAAGTGGCTAAATGTATTTCACAATTCACACTATGCAAAGTTATAAAATTACATGAAATGGGGAAACTGGTTCCAGCCCAATGGAAATATACAGTGTAAATTTGAGTGCAACCACTTTGGGACATTCATGATTTGCCCTAATTGGGACTTAGCTATACCATATTTTGGTGTACCAGGTTCTAGTTTTAAAGTTAGCAATAATCGTAGTTTCACTGTGGAAACTTTATTTTTTTAAAATTTTTGATACACATCCCTCTCACTTTTTTGGGTAGCAACCTTCCTCTCCCACCCCCAAACCTATTTAAAAATTAGAGAAATTTATCCTTGGGGAATTTATTGTTGTTCAGTCATGTCTGGCTCTTGGTGACCCTGTACCCTGGCAGTACTGTCCATGGGGTTTTCTTGGCAAAGATACTGGAATGGTTTGCCATTTCCTTCTTAGGGAAATAGTGGGAACTTTTTGGATTTTGGAGGAGAGATCTGGGGTTGAGGTAGAAAACTACAGGGATATTTAGGAACCCAGACTCCCTGCAGTGACTGCATTTATTTCCGTGTTTAAGGAATGAACTAGAGAAAAGGCCACTGAGGATGAAGAAGTCTCTTCGGAAAGTTTTCTTCTGGTGTCTAGGTTTTGCAATGTGAGAAGTTGTAAGCTGCCTCTGGCCCTGAAGCCCTGGCTCCTGTTTAATATTCTGCCTGCTCAGTTGATGTTGTGCTTGGCTCCTATGGGATTGCAACTCACGGCTTGAAACTGGAGCCAATTTTCTGTCTTAATCTCACAGTGTTTTGACTGGAGGCAGATCCAGTTCAGTCCGATCAGGGCTAGTGGAAACAACTACCAAGTGTCTCTGTCTGCTTCATTTTTGGATACGAAAAGGGAGGGGGACACCCCACAATGTTATAGAGGAAGCAACATTTCTGGATAATTTCAGGAGTGGAAAACAACTGAACTGATTTGTAGACCTGTGAGCATCAGTTGGTATTGTACTAGGGGCTTTCCTTTTTTTTTTTTTTTTTTTTTGATTAACGGAATTCATCAAAGGAAAACCTCTAGGGGCTATCTAGAAAATTGATTTTCCAATATTAATAGAAAGAAAAATGCAGGGTTTTTGGCTTCTTAGTGGTGAGTTTTCTGTGGGAAGGAAGGTCTTGAGGAAAACATAAAACATGTTAAGGGAGGCCAGGCAGCTCTCTTGAGAGAGGGCTGAGGGGAATCTAGAGAACAATAAGAAGTGGGGTTTTAAAGATCCGCCCATGAAATGCAGATTGTTGAACGAAAGGCTGAACTGAAGGAGAGCCGCCGGAGACTTTAGCCCTGGGCTCTTGGCCTTTTCTTTTTGGAATGGAAAATAGTTAAGAGGTGGAAGGAAAACCTCGGAGTTAAAGTCTTGCTGCTGCAAAGGAATGAAGATGCCACAACGAGCCTCTAGTTTGATTTTGATTAAGGTTATTTTTCTTTTTCCAGATTTAAGGTTGTCAGAGATGACTCTGGTTCTGTCCATGAATAGATTCTGTGATCCTATTGTTTCGGAAGGAGCTGCCGAAATTGCCGAGTACCAGACACTATGGGAATCCGACTGCTACAGCCATTCCAGCCCTTCAGGTCCTCTCCAGACTCCCCCCCAGGGGGAAAGAGGGGCTTGCCACTCTCTGGCAGGTACTGCCCCTCCCTTTCACCTGCTCCAGACTGGGGGATCGGGCCGGGGTAGGGGGAACAGCTCTAATCCAGTGCTTCTGGGGCTTCCTTTGGAATGGCTAGAATGGATACTACTGAGACTCTCCTAAAGGGCATATATATTGACTGTAATAAGAAAGCCAGAGCTGTAGTGGGAAAGAATTGCATGTAGGGTTTAATTACATCCAAAACTGTATCTGCATGGACTGGTGGGCTTGTGTAGGTCTTGCAGCTGGTTCTCTTGTTGTTTTTTAAAATTAACATTAAAAAACCTAACCTGGAAAAAACCCGGGGCAACATTTTGGTTTTAATTTCACCCTCTGTGGAAGCATATGGTTTTCTTAGAGCTACATTAGCCCTTGGTGGACTTGACAATGAAATCTTTATCCTGGGGAATAAAAAGAAATGGTACTTTTGGCCAGCAGTTCTTAGCTATTTCTTTTATGCCGAGCTCGCAATTGGCCTTACAAAGAATGTTAGAGCATTTTTTTAAGCCAACAAAATAACGTTTTTGTTTCTCCTGCTCATGGCCCTCTCTTTTGCTCTTCTTGTACTATAAGGTAAATTCTTTTGAATTATAATGAAATAGAAATTATTATATAAAACATGAAGTGTAAGACAGTCTTCATAAAATTTTGAACTATTAAAAGGGTACAAAATGGATATTCTGTACTCATGAAGTTGTAGTTTTAAGACCTTTTCAGAATATATTTTGTGACTAAAATGCCTACCTGTGCTAATTGAACCTTTTATGTAAGGAAACTGAAATTTTAGCTTTTGAAATACAAAGTTGTATTAACACAGACAGATATTTTCATGCTTAGGGCCACTAATAATTTAGGAAGGCTAACCATTATGTATAAATAATAGTTACATCACTGTCTTAGTGTAGGCTCTGTGGCCTTGTTCAGGCGAGGTGACTGGATGTAGAATATGTGAGTGTGTGTCTGTGTGTACATATACACACAGATACTATGAGGTATCCTTGGGTATAGTGCTGTGTTACCATTTTAATTGGTACATGGGTTTTATTAAGTGTTTTGAAAATAAAACTGCTATAACTCAGCTTTTGGGTTCTTTCCACCAATTAATTCTGCTGTTTGCCTGTAAATAAAGAGTGAAAATTTTCCAATTGAAAATATGAAGGCAAGTGTTGTAGCAATGCTTAAGAAAACTATTTTCCCTGAAATTGACTTCAGAAAAGACTTGGGGCCTAGGATTCCATGAGATAGTTACTATTGTGACAAATGTTTATTTTTAATCACCACATGTACAGACAAATATGTAGCAGAGTTACCCTGTAGGAAAGGAAAGGAAAGGAAAGTGTTTTGTTTGGAGAACCTCTGGCAAACCGCATGTCATTTGTCATATCTGATTTATTACCACAGGATCACATTACAGGGGAATTTCAAATCCTATCACAACATCCAAGATCACATACTTTAAGAGGAAGTATGTGGAAGAAGAGGATTTCCACCCACCACTCAGCAGCTGTAACCATAAAGTATGCTTTTTTTAAATAGTCATTTTTATTAAGAGTTGGATATTTAGGAAGAGTTGTGTGATGCAGTTCCAGAAATCAAATTGTTCCACTCAGGCAATGAAAGTGAACCACTTCTAGGCCACATTAATTGTTACTCTGCAGGGAGATGTTTAAGTGTCAGAAGGAGTTTAAGAAATAAAGAGGTGGAGATTCCTGTCATCAGAAACAACAAAATGAAATAATCTTAAGGAATGACCATTTTTCTTATGGTTTTATTATTTTGGAATTAAACTGTAGGTTGAGATTACTCTTCAGACTTTCACACAGTATACATTTTGTTATAACCAAACACATTTGAATCTTGATCTTCCTGTGGCTGCCATTATGATCCGTGCTAATTACACATATATCCATACATACAGGACAGGTGCTCTTGAATGCGTGCCCAAGCCACCATGGCTGCGTCTCTGTGTGTGTGTGTGTGTGTGTGTGTGTGTGTGTGTGTGTGTGTGTGTGTGTGAATTTATTTTGTGGTCGGATAGAAAACAAGGGATAGCAAAGGACTTACAATTATGAAACTGCCAATTTAATCATTTCATATTCCATTCTTACCTGCTTTTAAAATGTCTACTAAGTTCTTCAGAGGTAGTGATTTGTAGAGTTTGTAAATTTAATTTCTTTCCAGATCATCTTACACACACACACACACACACACACTCACACATACACAAACACATACACACATTCATAGCTCTTGGGTAGCATAGACTGAACTTACAAGTTTGCCTTTTTTGTGAATATGAGAATAGGTTGATCCATTTTATTTTCTGCTTTAGGGTGGTAACAACATTTTCAGGGATTTTTTATGGATTTACATTGATTGCATAAATACTGCACTGTATATATGAAGCAGAAAGCCAGTGATAGATCACTCAATAGATAGGCCCTCTAATTTCTCCTTAACTGCGGCCCAGTCCCTAGTGTACCTTCAAGTAGATCCTGTCAGGACTTGGGCCTCTCAGATTATTGTGGTCCAACTGCAAGCCTGAGGCAGGAAGGATTAAAAAGAACAGTTTAAAGCCAGAATCTCTTAGTCCCAGCTGACTGACAGGTTCAAAGGCCTTGTGGAAGTTTGGTTTTGAAATACTCTTGAAGTGTGCCTGGTTAGCTGCATCTTGGCATCTTAACATTTCCCCAGTGACAAAACCCCGGGGCAGTAAGAAACCTGTATTTCTCTCACTTCTGAGGATTGTTTGGGGAAAGAGAGGTTGACTCCTAATCTCCTTGGTCGTCTTGAGGAGTCACTGTGGAGCAAGATGATCTCTGTCATGAAGGGCAAACAGAGGCTTCTTTGGGGGAGGAGGGTTGTGGACAAAATTCTCAAGTGAAAACGATGTACCTGTAGATAGAGAAGGTGTTGTGTGTTGTGGTGATTGTTCAGTTTTGTCCTGGTTAACTTCTAAATCTTCTCCCCTTTCTCTTGATTTTAGACCATCTCCATTTTTGAGGAACGAGCTCATATCCTTTACATGTCCTTAGAAAAGCTGAAGTTTATCGATGACCCTGAAGTGTATCTTCGAAGATCTGTGCTTATAAATAACTTAATGAAGAGGATCCATGGAGAAATTATCATGCAGAATAACTGGTGCTTTTCTGCCTGTTCATTTAGCGGGGCCTCTGCCCAGGAGTGGTTCATGGCTCAAGACTGTCCTTACCGAAAACGCATCCGGATGACAAAAGAGGACTGTGAGAAGTTCCATGCCTGTTGCTTCTACCAAGAATGTGGCGGTCACTACCTAAATTTACCCTTCTCTGTTAGTGCTCATGGGGGAAATTCTTCTGCCTCACCCTCTTCCTCCTCTTCCTCTTCCTCTTCTTCTGCCCCTATATCTTTGCCAAGTTGTTCCCACCAGGTGGATTATGGCATAAGCAGTGCACCTCTTTACAGAAGTGATGACCAGATACCTGCCAATGAAATATTCATTACTAATGCCAGGTCTTCTGGCATTCAGGAAAAGGCCAAATTAAATGATGAGAAAGCAAGTAATGAAACTGAGAGAGATGGCGTAACCCTAACTCGGGAACCTATGAGAGGCGACCATGCTCTTGAATGTAAAGGCAAATTTTATGATTATTTTGAGACTGAGTGTAATGAAAAAAGCAATGTAAGTGAATCTTGGAAAAAATCCTTAAGGAAAAAAGAATCTTTACCGAGTAATAAACTGTGCTGCAGCAAAGGAAGTAAAATATGAGCCATCTTTCTGCTGTAACTTTGAAGCATGCACAGCATGATCAATTAGCTATCATAAATTTTATTTTGAATGAATTTTATAGTTTTGTACAACTGATACAATTATGCCATGAACATGTCGTGTAGTTTTAATGCCTGGAGAGCAGATTGCATAAAACATCTGTACAATCTGCATCAGTGAACTACTTATAAATATGGAGATTTCACAGAGAAAACAGTTGAATTACTGCTTACAAGTATATCTTAGTTTTGTAACAGAAAAGACCAGTAGATCAAATTGAGGATGAGGAGCCCTTTTCTATATCCCTTGCCTTGCAAGGAGTCTGTGACTAACTAAGAAAGGTCATCAAGTTTGCCAATTAATTAGCTAGTTATTTGGTAAGCACATCAATATTTCCAGCTAAAGTTATCTGCTTCATATATACAGTATTTATTCTGAGTAAAAGACTGGATATAGTGAACCCAGGTGAACTGGCTTCACACTCTGGTATAGACACTGTTAAATATTGGTATTTAACAGTCTTGGGTGACTGAAGAAATTGGCATGTAATCTAATGAAACACACCTGTTTATGGAACCATAATGAAAACAAACTCCATGGAGTGGAGTCACTCGCAAGTCTCTAGCTTGCCTGTGATGAGTAAAGAGGTTTTTGGAGGTCTGTTGTCATACAGGGCGTTTTTTGGTGCCTTACTTTATCTTAATTTTTACCATTGTGAAAATTAAGGATAAAATCAG
This sequence comes from Potorous gilbertii, assembly GCA_028658325.1. Classification (NCBI taxonomy): domain Eukaryota; kingdom Metazoa; phylum Chordata; class Mammalia; order Diprotodontia; family Potoroidae; genus Potorous; species Potorous gilbertii. The sequence continues at coordinate 595,127,569 of CM053770.1, read as the reverse complement.
AGTTACAGCAGGGATTTAACAAACAGAAAATAACACACAGGGTGGATCAATATTGTTCGAAAACTGTTACATTTGAAATATTGAGTTCAACTTTTTATCCAGCATCTCTATTCTTCCTTTTTTAATGCCCAATTGCTTTTGGATTTGGCATTTTTAGAAAGGGATTGAGGAAACAATAGAGAGATCTGTTATAAACCAGCACTAGCTGCTTGTGCATTTCTATGGCAACAGTCTGTTGCTGGGGTTTGTTGTTTTTTGTTTTTGTTTTTGTTTTTTTGTATAATGAAGTTCATGAACCAGTGGCATGCTTTATACTTTAATCTGTTTTGCATAATTTCACTCCTTTAGATTACAAAAGCATGTGGTTTTTTTATATATGACTTTTGCTGTTAATTAAGAAGCACAATCTTAATAAATGATGTGGCGATCAATAAGGTTCTATCTTGAATGTAAAGATTTTAGTTTCTGAAAAGTTATTTTGGAGAAATGGGACTGGAATCTACAATGGTTAAAATAGATTTGGTCAAAATTCTTCATTTTCATCACTTAAGCATATACATTTTCAAAAGTGTCCAAAACATCCCTCCTGTCCCTCTCTGTCTCCTAACCTGTCTTCTAGCTAAAGTATATTCCTATTTACAAGGTTATGAATTGACTTGGACATTCTTAAAACAGTGCTTCACTGGAATTAAATATCAAATGATGGAAATCATAATGTTCTGTCCCTTCCCCCCAATTTCTCCAAGATAAAAGCTTTTTAAAAAATTTATTGCTATTAATATTAAATATAGGTCTCATTCATACAGTGTATGAGTAGGATCATCATTTGGACAATTGTCCACAAGGACCAATTTTTTTAAACATGTTTTTGTGTTATAGCTAAATAGTCTAGTAATGTCTGTTTTTTATTTTCAATATTTGATAAACATTTGATGTTAGATATTAGATGCTTGTATACCGATGTGCTGTTGTAGTAAAGTGAGGTTTTACTTGGTATATATTTATTAAAATTACCAAAATTCATTAAGATTTTTTTTTTATCTTTAATGGGTAATGGATATATATTTCTCTCTCCCTCTTCTTTCTCACCACCACAATACTGACAATGCTTAGAAGTTAAAGTGGATAGTGACCAAAGAAGTTTATCTTATATAAGGTGTAGTATAGTTATAAATAACTTATCTGGTAGACTTGTAGCATTTTTAAGTAATTTTTGTTGGTTTGAAAAATCTTATCTGTTAAAACATGCAAGAAACCTTAAGTTCCTCATACTCTCTGTTTCCATTATAACGTGGACTTTAGAAAAATGTTAAAATACCTAACATTTGAAATAATTTATAATTTTTTCCAATTTTTTAAAAACAAAATTCTGATATAAATTAAAGCTTCATTATATATTCATTTGTGAAGGAGAGGGAAAGTTAGTTGATACTTGATCTGTCAAATGTAACATGTTTATGAATTTTAACAATAACATACTAAATATGAAAAAGGGGAAGGCTAATCAAAAGGGGTTTTTTTCCCTTTCCAACCAAAGATTTAAAAAAAAAAAAAAGACCTGGATATTGATTTTTTCCAGAACCACATTCTTAACACTAAGCTTTACGTAAAGATAATCATATCTTTTCAAACTGGGCACCAGTATGTTTGCATTCTAGAACCAACTACAGCTGCTTATTAGAAAAGTGAGTATGTTCTTGTGACTCCATGCTTTTAGACTGTAGGAACACAAAGCATTCTCGTTTTAAATGCCCATGGTGCTGTTCATAGATTAGTTATACCTGAGCCACTAAAAATCAATTCATCTCTAATCAGAGTTCCACAATTTGTTTTTTAAAAAACCTGTTGTAAAGAAATCATAAATTATTTTTCCAAATCCTTTCCCAAGGGTTCCTTTAATTGAGGAAAGTAAATCACTGCCTTCTCTGGGCCTTCTCATCTCTAAAATGAGGAGGTTAGATTAAATATTCTCTATAAAGACCTTTTTGGTTCTAAATCTGTGTTCCCTGTGATCCTATTTGACTCTGAAGGAAGGATAGGAAGAAGGGCAGAAAAGCTTTGAGATTCCACCTGCTTATTGATGATCAATCAAAAAACGAATAAAAGGCATTTCTCCAGCAAAATCCCCTAGGATGCTTGCTTGCATCGTCATGGCATTGTAGTTAGTTCTCAGAAGTAGTTAGTCCATTGAATACAAGTATTGATGGATTGTACCAAGCTGGAAAATCTTTTGAGTATAAGCCATGCAATGGATTTAGAAAGAACTGTCATTTGAAAGTAAGCCACTGAAAAATGTGGTAAATTGGAGTGAGTGTGGGTATCTGATGAAGAACATCTACAAATGTGGGTGGTTATCATTGTTTATGTCAGTGGACTTAGTGATGAAATTGGACATCTTTTGAAGTGTTGACATTTGGATAGCAAGAGCAGAGCACAGAACAACCTGTAGTCCAGTGGCACCCTTAGAATAAATTTAAGTCATGGTGTGATTTCTGTGTGGTAAAACCAGACTCTTAATCGACTCCTTACAAAATGTTAGCATGAACACATGTTTGAGGTAAATTGAAAATACACACAGTTTTCACTGCCTTTTCCCCTCCTAGTGTGTTGATTACTTTTCATCATATCTCTTCCCATGTTATTGTTAAACACCATTCACATTCCTGTCCCCTTGTTTTTAAAATTAACTCGTAATGAAAATTGGTATTGTCCTATATTTTCTAGCTTTAACAGGCCTTGAAAAAAAGCAGAGAATCAGGACAACAGTAACCATAAATGTCAAAAAATACAAAACTATCTAAAAAGGGAAAGTAGAAGTATTGATTTGATGAAAGATACATAGTTTAAAATGGAAAATAAGGTGGAAAGACAATTCCTAAGTGCAGTTAACTGGTATTCATTTTAAGATTGCTATGTTTTGACTTTGGGTATGGAATAAAGGCATTCAGGAACTTTAAAATCTCTGTGAGGCATTTCTGTTGCTTTCCTAGGATTATACAGTGCATGAGAGACTTCTAGCAAGGTGTATTCCCTTCAGTATAGCTATAAATTATTCTCTTTATGTAAAATAGCTACATGACCTGGGGTGAAATAGTAACCACAGTAGAGATTTTTCCATCCCAGTGAACATGCCATATATTAGGCAGGAGAATGCACTTCAAAAAAGCACTTGCAAAGATGTAGGTTATGAACACTTGAAACCTAGCATCCTGCCATAGAATGCATCAGCAATTGAGTTTAATAAAACATGCTGTTTAAAATAGTCTGTAATTTCCTGTTTCTGCATATCACTTCAGTGTCTGTGACAGACTGAGAGATGACTAAACCAAGAGAATTGCACAAGCCAGTCTAGCATCATTTGCACACCATTTCCATGAAGTCCATCTTCTCAAAGATAAACAGCTCTCTGTTACACTATCCATAACCTTTTTTGTAGTTAATCCAGTTTAGGTAGTTTGTCTGAAAAACAATTCACTTGAAAAAGGTTTTCGTGAACTTCAAGGTCAACATGTCAGAACAATGTGATATGACAACCAACAGAGGCTAATAGAATCTCAATGGGAAGCGTTAATCTCACTGTACACTGTGCTGGTCAGAACACTTCTGTATTACCATCTTCTGTTTATGTTCCACATTCTAGGGATGGTATTGGTAAATTGCAGAGCAGGCATAGGAGAGCAATCAGTTTAATCAGTTGAGTAAGGGGCCTCAAGAGTATGCCATATGTGGATTATTTGAAGGTAGTTAGGCCTGTTTATCATGGAAAGAACAATTTAGGAGGGAAATGATGGCTGCTTTAAATATTTGAAGCATTGTCATGGGAAAGAGAAAACTTTTTGGTCCTATGGAGGCAGAGCTAGGAGTAACAGAAGTTATTATGTAATGTAATTAATAGAATATATAGGCTGGACGTAAGGATAAACTTCCTAAACAAAGCAGTCCAAAATTGATATGAGTTGCCTTGGGAAACAGTGTGTTAACTCTTAGTAGATGACCACTCCTTGGAGTGCTGTGAGAGGAGTTCTGATTTAGATAAAGATTAGACCTGATGGCCTCTGAAGTCTGTTCTAGCTCTGAGGTTGTCTAATTCTAAGTCTGGTAAAAGAGTCATTCATAGCATTTGAGTCATCTGCCTGTGACCATGAAATGGGTTGATAACTCTTTGAATGTAGAGAGGCCATATTTCAGTCAAGATTCCTAAGAAGGGGACAAACAATGATCTCCGTGTATGAGAATTGGGAGCAGCCTAAGGTTGTGAGTAGCCCAGAAGGTTGATGGCACAACCATTTCAGCAGGCTTCTGTCTCTATCCAAGTTATTACAGACGAGCAGAGAATTCAAGCACCAGACTGTGGTCTTCAGCCGCTTCCTTTCTGCCAGGATATCAGTTCAGTCCTGAAGACCGTGAGACATGTTGTCATCTGCAGACACCTAATGAGAGGAAGAGAAAGATTGGGGAAACTTCATTGACTGTAGCTCAAGGTGTTACCACCCCCAGCTAATGAAGAATCCACTTGTGTAGTCTTATCCAAAAGAGTCTCATGGACTCTCCTGCTGAAGGGCCACCTGGTCTCATTTTCTACAAAACACAATATCCACATAGAAGTTCATAAAGAGGAAGGAAGAATGGTGAAGAACTACTCTTTGTCATAAAATTCAGGAAAAAAAAAACAGAGGTTGGAAGACTGGCTGTCTTTGCAGTCAGAAAACAATAACATTTCTTTTATGCTGTGGTTAGAGAGAAGCAAATTAAGAAGATGTTTCATTTCACTTTTTCTTTTTTTTTCATTTTGAAGCCCTTTTGATTTTCTTGGGGAGGTGATGGTGTCAATAAGTCTTAGATTAAGTCTAATAGCAAAAACAAAAGTAGGTTGTTCAGTGATATGTTAGTCAGTCTTTGCATCAGGATGCAACATTGCTACAGGTTTTCTTAGATTTTCGTGGCCGAAATAATCCTGGAGTTTTGGGGTACATAGGGAGACTAATTGGCACTGACTCAAACTTAAGTGTTTGAATCCTTCCCCCTTCTGCTCCTCCCACTGCCCCCATCCTGGGTAGAAGCACAGGTCCAAGGTAGCTTTCTTCAAGGACAGTTTTGGGATGGATACTGATGTCTCTCCATTGAGACAGCCTCTATGATGAGCTAAGGCTCCTTTGCTCTTAAGTGCTCTACAGATCGAAGATTTGCCGGTTGTATTCATCAGTCTGTACAGCAAATATATGATTACTTAGGACTTGATTCAGATTTGGAGCTGAATGTCTTTACAAGTTCAGGTTCCTGTACATCAAGGTTTGAGCAAGAATGTCAAAATACCCTCCCCAATACAAAATTGGTCAAAATATCCTCCCCAGTTTTGGCTCAACTACTAAATAAGACAGGCCAAATCAGTATTCCCAGGACAGTTGTGACTTTGTAAATATAGCCCATCCATAATGATGAGAAAACAGATGTATCCTATTCTTTAAAAAATCTGTTATACAACAACCCAAATATATGGAACAAATTAGGAATTACATACATTACAAAAAACGATTTGCTGCAAGGTTCCTTTAAGTTCCGAATATTTGTGCTTTTATAATAGAATTCTCTTTACAAAAATTAAATTTGCATGTAAATTTTCAGGAGTAAATCCTGGCCTCACTTGAAAAACAGTGGGCTAACATCCTATCCTATTTGGAGCACTGGATTTCGTCCGTTTTTTCTCCAAACCAAACTAGGCTTGGAAATAGTAAAATATTCTATTTTTTCTACCATTATTTGAGAATTGCCCTGCCGTCCAAAGTTTTAGTAACGCAATTTCAGGATGCAGGAATTGGAGATCAGGAAGAAGAAGGGAACTGGAAGTCAGTTTTTAAAAGTTACATTTTTAAGAAAGAACTTTGCAAGTCTTTCAGACCAGCAAAAATTTACCTATTCCCACAGATTGGAAATTTAGCCTTTCTCTTGGCGCTAAAAAGCACATTGAAGGTTAAGTGAGGGAAGGTATTGAGAAACTATACCTCTTAAATGCATAAAATAAAATACATACAATTGCAAAGGAAACCGATTATATTGAAATACATACACACATTTTTTCCCCATCCAAATTCATGGACTCATCTGAAATCTATCCATTGACTCCTGGAAAGAATTTGTGGACTCCAGGTTCTCAACCTCTGTTAAGAATCCCAAACTAATGGGACCCAGTCAGCCTCCAGATTCTTTTTCTGTGATGCTGACACCTAATGCAACTACTTCTTTCCGGAAAGTGGGATTTTAATTAGTTACAAGGTGAATGAGATTTTTTTTTTTTATCGTTTTTACAAAATGAGATTTTGCCAATATGGTAATACTCAGTATTTTTATTTTTAATCTTTAGGAGACAGTACTGTTTCTAGACATCTCTGGAAACAGTACTTCTTTAAGAGGGTACAGCTTATGTGTCTTTTTTTTAAATTTGTTCCAGAAATATAAACTTCTAAAATCTAGCAACAGTTGTTCAGGAGACCCTGTTGTGTGCAGGTGAAGATTGCCCTTAGATTATTTAAGCTAGACATAGGTTTCACAGAAGTGTGTGTGTATGTATATGCGTATGTATGTATATATGCATGCATATGCATATATACATATATTATAAATGTTATATATATATATTCAATATAATTGGTTTCTTTGTAATGCTATGTTTTTTATTTAAAAACATTCTGATGAGAAGGGGCACATAGATTCACTAGACTGCCAAAAAGGTTCATAACATGCAAAAATGTATTAAGAACTGGAAGAAACTCTGGGCTAAGAGTTGTGAGACCTTAATTCTAGTAATAGTTCTACAACTTTTTGGCACTAACTGGGCAAATTAGTTAAGATCTTATAATTTCAGTCTAAAATGAGAATAAAGGCTACATACAGTTTGTTCTACAGATTAGGCACCTAATAAGTGTTTATTGATTTAATGAATGAATCCTTAAGGCATCTACCAACCTCATAGGACCAATGTGTGTATTATTGAGCCACTCTGGGTGGTAAAGGAAAGAAGGCAGGTTGGTAGGCCAGAAGGAAAGCTCATTGATTATGTGCCAGTCACTGTGCTAAGTGCTGGGGACACAAATGCAAAAGGCAGCCTCTGCCACCTGCCTTCCAGGAGCATATATTCTCCTGGGAGACAAAATGTTTTGGGGAGTGATGGCCAGAGAAGGGTGTTTGGCTTCAGTAATTCACAGGGATGGTCAGTGGAACATTAGAGAAATTAATTGACATACCCTTTCCGGAGGCAATTATATTGATTAAATTAAGAGGTAAAAAATGGGGAAAGTGGGAAAGAAGTCATGTGGTTCCCAAGAGTACAGAATTAAGGGCTTGTCACCTTCCGGGAATCATACTCTCTGAAGGTCTGTCTGGGAGGGTAGACAGCAGGAAGGACAGAAGCACAAGTGGAAAAGGAAATTCTCAATAAAAGATCATAGATAATGAAAAGAGACATTGAAAGATTAGAAGAATACATGATTTTCCAGTTTTCAAAAAAAAAAAAAAGGAAGTAGTGCCTACAAATTATAGACCACTGAGCAGGATTTCAGTTCCTGGCAAAATTCTAGAATGTATTATGAATAGGATGGTTAGTGAACATCCAGGAAAGTGTCAAGATAGCTTCATCAAGAAGCCACTGACTTCATTAATCTCATTTCCCTTTTGTGGTTATTGCTAGACTCAAAATCAAAAGAATCTTATAGATCTAGTTTGTTTAGATTTTAACAAAGCTGTTTACAGTCTCTCATGATATTCTTGTGAAAAAGACAAAGAGGGGTAAGATAGATAATAGATGAATTTGGAACTAGCTGAATGGCCAAATCTAGAGTAATCATTAATGGTTTGGTGCCATCTTTGAAGAATACCTCAAGTGCGTTGCTCTAGGAATCTGTATTTGGCCTTATGTTGCTTGAGGGTTTTTTGGTTTGTTTGTTGGCATGTTTCTTTTTCAAATCAATTACTTGGATAAACCCAGAACCAATCTGTTGTAAAACTTTTGGGGGGGAGTTAGGACCTTTAGAAGCAGACAAGCCCATAATTCCAAAAGCAAAAGACCTTTATTATTTTTCACTTATGCAAGAGAAGATAAGGCAAAAGGGGACATCAGAGCATAGAAGCACAAATTGGAGGGAGGGGAGGCATTTCGGGGTAAATTTACAACTGGAGCATTCGCTGAATCCTCACACAATGGCAGGAAGAGAAGGGTACTAAGGGGCAATTATAGCCTGGAGAGAAGCTACTCATTTGGGTTATTCCCAGTTTCTGCTCTCAGATCACTCCCCCTAATTAGTTTGGGAAATATTTTCTCCTCCATCAGGACAACATACCAATCCTCCACTTTGGGGGTAGGAGCCAACATTACAAAACTATCCTGTCCCTAAGCTAGGGCTACTCCATGGGCTAGGATTGCCTCGGGGACCAAATGAAGCAGTTTGAAGATTGAGGGATGCGCTGTAGGTTTATAAGAAGGTTAGATTGTCATTCAAGTATGGACTGAATGACTACTTTTCAGGGATGTTGTGGAGAAAAATATCCATTTCAGAAAGTATGGGTTTGGACCAGAGCAGGGTTCCTTCGGGTTAATCAACTTTTTAAAAATATCTTTAGAACTATTTCAATTGAATTGGTTTCCTTTGTAACCCTGTGTGTTTTGTTTTCTGTATTTAAAAATATTATTATGAGAAAGGAGCCATAGATTTCACCAGACTGCCAGAGGGACCATAACTCTAAAATGATGAAGAACCCATGGACTAGAGGGACTTTGGGGCCCCCTTTGAATTCTGTGATATTGTGGTGACATGAGGGTAAAAATTTATATACACACACACGCACGTGCACACACGCACACACACCCATATACAAATACACAGACATATATATAAGCTCATGGCTTAGGTAAATTTGGCATAATTTCAATATTCTCATTTTCTATTATTTTCTTCCTGCAAAATTCTTTGGATGAAAGGACCATGTCTTAATTACTTTTATAACATCCACACTGCCTCACAATGTTTTACACATACTAGGAGCTTAATAAATGGTTGTCGAACTCCAATGATACCAAGAATAATTTGTTCACTGCATAAAACCTACCCAAATTGCTCTCTTTAATCATGAAAATATAACCAAATAAGAGGAAAGTGCTAGACTACAAGTCAGGAGACAGCTTCTAGGCCTATCTTTTGCATAAATTAACTGTGTGACTTTGGACAAGTTACCCTGCCGTGTGGCCCTCAATTTCCTTATCTGTAAAATGAACACCAGAATAACGACTCCAAGGCCCCTTCCACGTCTCCAAAATTCCAGTATTCTAATGATAAATGTGATGCATTTTGAAGAAATATTTCTTCAGCTTTTTTGTCTATATTGTTCAGTTTTTTTATCTTCCTTTCACCAGAAATTCTCTTTTCCAATTAAATTACAGGAACTGCCTCCAAATTTCTCTCCCCAAACCAGCCACTAGGTTTTCCTGTCTGAAATGACTCTTTTTTCCACATATGGCTGTTATTGTCGTATTTGTAATCCATTCTTCCAGATAGGCTGTCCTCCCCCATGGTGTCTTAATATCATTAAAAAAAAAACAAAACACCCACAGCCAACCAGGCATAAAGCAGCTCATACTGTCACAAGACCATTTCCCAGTTCAAGCAATCAGTCTGTACTATGGAGATGATCAGCGGACCCCCTTCTCTCTTGTGTTTATGAGTAATAAAATAGCGAGCTCTCCCCCTCCTTTCTTTTTATGAAGATAATCCTCCAACTTGCAGCTGTGACTGACTTTTTTTTTTTTTTTTGGAATGAACTGAGATTATGGTCCCATAACCCAATTAGTGTCATTTGGTGGTGGTCCAAACACTTCCACTGCATGAGTTTTAATTTGGGGATCCCCGGAGGCTGCATACCACATCTGTAGTCAGCCTGTTCTTCTTCTCCCCTTATTTGCTCTAGGTTTATGGGAGGATTAGCTGTGTGGTCTGGGAGGAGGCTGTTTCACTTTCATGGGCATGATGTTAAAGTTATGGAAGAAGATTTTCCTTTTTATCCAACCTAAAGGTTGGTCAACTGGGCAATTGTAATGAATCAATCAGTGCCCCGAAGGCACCTGATGGGCACTCTGCCTTCCTAACGTTCTTGGTGGCGTTTCTTGAGCTGTTCCTGGTTGGGTCAGGCCTGAGGATTTGGGCTCTGGAAGGTAGCTGGCCAAGGGATCAAAGGTACTGGGCAAGGTTGCCCCCCTCATTTCCCTGTGTTGGCTTGGACTGACTCTGACTCCAGGCGTTCATTGTGCAAGCAGCTGGCACCAGCTGGGAAGGAATAATTAGCATAACAAAGAGCCACAGTACAGCATCACCCTGTACAGTTTGAAGCTCAGCATAAGGGCCCTGGGGCTCCAGATATCCTGGCTCTGTCATGCACCGAAACAGACTTCCAAATCTGCACTCCAGGTACAGCTTCCCAAGCCTGAAGGTCTCTCCACCTGGGAAGTGCCAATCACTTCTCCCCATTCCTGGGAGGATGCCCTGGGCAGGATGTAGTATGTTATAGGGCACTGAGGAAGAAGCTGGGGTAGAGACTGGGCCTCCCTTTCTGAGGGCAGCTGTTGCCCCAGTCTAGCACAGGGGACAATAGATGGTTCTTTTCATGAGAAGTTGGTGGTGACAATGCTGGCAGAAAAGACTATCTGCAGAAAGTGTGTTAGAGAAGGGATTTTATTTTATTTCTCATCCCACTAGCCTAAGTCCCTCTGGCTTCTTCAGTTAAAGGCTCTTAAAAACATTTTAAGAAAGTAGCCAGTTAAACCATGACTTGTAGATTAAAAGTACAGACAAAAGAAGGGGGGAAATTGTTAGTTTAAAGGTTTTTAAAACAAACGTAGAGAGCTCTGGCTGCCTCCATTGGATCACTTCACGTCACTGGGATGAGACTAAGTACAGTAACTGGAATCTGTATTTTCGGTCCTTAGTGTCTCTCTTGTATTCCAATCCTGCATCATCACCGGCCTTCTAGACATTTCCTACTAGATGTCCCATACATATCTCAAATTTAGTATGTCCCACAATGAATTTATCTTTCCCCCAAAACCAGCTTCTCTTCTGATCTTCTGTATTTACATTAAGGGTTGTTGTTATTGTTTTCCTTTGTCTCAAAGAGGACCATGATATTGGGGAGGTGATGCCATGACAAGCAAGTGAATTGGTTTTAAATGAGGCAGGACTGTACAAGATCACCAGCCTCATTATCTCCTCCAGAGCTATCTGGATCCAGTGACCAGATATAAATCAGAACTATTAGAGATGGTGCAGGATGCAGTGTGGGACGTTGGCCATTTCAAGTTAAGATCTCTCCCAGGTCTCAATTTAAGTGAGGCAACACCCATTCAATGAATAAGGCTAAATAAGATTGATTGGTTGACTGCTGTCTTTCATTCTCAGAGAGGACCAAAATGACATCACCATGATAAAGTCAAGTTTCAGTGTGTCCAACTGTGTCCAATATGAGCTCAGAGTGCCCTACCACAGATTGGTCACAGACAGTCTATGTGAACATTTGGGATGGATACTCCAAATTTGTACATCTTATGTTTCCTTTGTTCTGCTTCAATTCTGCTTTGCTCATAGAGCACAGTACCTTTTCTGATGTGGGCATGCCATGCTAAGCGGTTCTGTGCCAGTGTCTCCCATAATATACAATCAAATCCAAAGTTCTTGAGCGAGACCTTGAGAGTCTTTGTATCACTTCTTTTGACCACCATATGATCATCTGCCCCATGCAAGTTCTCCATAATATAGTCTTTTTCGCAAGCATTCATTTTGCATTCGAATAATGTGGCTAGCCCTTCGGAGTTGCGCTCTCTGAAGTGTAGTTTGAGTGCTTGGCAGCACTGAAGACCTCAAGCAAGGTCTTCAGTGTCTGGTAACTTATGCTACCAGGTGATCCTCAGAATCTTCCTAAGACAGTTCAAATGGAAATGATTCAGTTTCTTGGCACGGTGCTGGTAGACTGTCCATGTTTCACAGGCATACAACAATGAGGTCAGCACAATGGCTCTGTAGACCTTCAGTTTGGTAGTCAGCCTAATACCTCTTCTCTCCCATACTTTTCTTTGGAGCCTCCCAAACACTGAGCTAGCTATGGCAATATGTGCGTCAACCTCATTGTCAATGTGTATATTCCTGGAAAGTATACTACCAAGGCAAGTGAACTTGTCCACAGCATTCAAAACTTCTCCATTTGTTGTAACAGATGGTTCCATGTATGGATGGTGTGGTGGTGGCTGATGGAGCAGCTGTGTTTTCTAGGGGTTCATTATTAGGCCAAAATGACCACAGGCATACTTTGTTGTATCTCAGCTTCAGAGGCTGCATTGAGTGCACACTCATCTGCAAACAGAAAATCACGCACCAAACTCCCTCCACTTTGGTCTTGGCTTGTGGCCTTTTCAAATTGAAGAATTTGAATCAGTATGGTAGCTGACCTTGATGCCGTGTTCATCCTCATTGAAAGCACTTGACAAGATGACTGAAAACATCATGTTAAAAAGCAGGGGAGCAAGTACACAACCCTGTTTCATTGAAAACCCTTTACAACTTCACCACAACGTTTCCTTCCACACATACTACAGTCCAATCAAACACCCCCTTACTGTTCCCCATACATGACACTCCTTCTGCTTCCTCTGTCTTTTTACTGGCTGTCTCCAATTTCTATAATCTATTCCCTTCTCACCTCCATCTCTCAGAATCTCTAGTTTCCTTTAAGCTCAATTCAAGCACCATCTTCCACAGGAGACCTTTCCTGATCCCTGCCCCACTCTCCATTATTAATGCCTTCCCCTCAAATTTACTTTTCATCCACACAATAAATCTAGGGGCCGCTAGGTGGTACAGTGGATAGAACACCAGTGCAGGAGTCAGGAGGGCCTGAGTTCAAATCTCACCTCAGACACTTGACATTCACTAGCTATGTGACCTTGGACAAGTCACTTAACCCCAATTGCCTCATCCTGGGTCATCTCCAGTCATGCTGATGAATATCTGGTCACTGGATTCAGACGGCTCTGGAGGGGCACACCCCTCCCTCACTCAGAACAAAGTCAAGTGCAAGTCATGTCATCAATTCTCTGATGGCATGGTCTTTGGCAACGAAGGACAAACACAGTTTTCATCTATATTTGTACTTGTTTCTGCCAGTTAGACTATAAGCAACTTGAGAGCAGGGACTATTTTCACTTTTATCTTTGCATCTTCTCACCCCAAGTAGAGTACTTAGCACTTTATAGGTGTTTAATAAACATTTATTGACTGGGATCAGGTAGCCTAAGTGACTCAGTGCTGAGACTGTGAAAATCAATAATAGAGTCAGTCTTCTTGGAGGCTCAGAAACACCTAATATAAAGCAGAAAGTCACTGTCTAAACTTCCCCTTCACATTCAGTTTCATGTCAGTATTATTTTGGCCTGTTGACAATAAAGCATCCTCACCTGCTCCTTCCGCCTCAAACTTCAGTCTGGGGGCTTGGCTTCAAGATAATCAGCTGTGAATCCAGCCCTCTCTGAAATCCCCCAAAATGACAGCAAGAGCTCTCTTCCACTGAGCCAGAGAATGCAGAAAGAGATATATAATCTAAGCTAGGAGGGAAGGCAAGTGACAAGAAATTAGGAATCGGTGGAGTAGCTATTTAAAGTTGGTCCTCTCCTGAGTCCTATACCTGGTAGTAATGTTGGTAGTGGATTGATGAGTAGATTTCTCAGAGCTCCTTCTCACTCAGCCTCCCTTCTACCGTGAAGTAAGAGCTCTATCTGCATAGATTCCCCACCCCAACCCTCCTTGCCAAGCCAGAGTTTCTGGCAGTGAAAGAAAACCAATCTCATATTAATGACCTAGACTTAGTCAATTTTCTCTTGCTCTCCTGCCATTTGGGAGACACAAATGGAAACCATAAACCAATTTGTGGTAATATAATCCAAGGGTCATAGATAGAACTGGAAAGGATTTTAGTGATCATCTAGCCAAAGCTCTTTGTTTTATAGATAAGAAAACTGAGTCCCAAAGAGATGACATGATTTGCCCAAGGACATATAAGGAGTAAGTACCAGTGCCATGATTTGAACCCTTGTTATTTGACTCTAAATACAGTACTTTCTACAAGTTGAAACACAATGAGAAGTTTACAAACAGCACTGGATTTGGAGAAAGAGAATATGGGTGCAAATCCAAGCTCTGAACAAACACCTATTTGATTTTGGGCAAAATGTTTTACTTCTCTAGCACTCAGTTTCCTCACTTGATCTCTCAGGTACCTTCTAGCTCTAAATCTATGATGGTGTTTAGTCTTTATTTCCATCAAACATGAATATTCACTCTTAAACATCTTATGCTAGGAGAACCGATTCCAATCGGGAGATCCAGGGAAGAGGAAGTAGGCAATTTTATCCCCCTCATTGTGTCCTGAGTAGAAAGGGAGCTAGGGTTTGAGGACTTGCTGTTCAGTCACTGGTAGTCTTGAACTCTAGTTGATATTTCTTGGGAAATAGGAAGCTATTTATAGCTTAGTCTTCCACTTGGTTAAGTCTCAACCTAGGAGCTGGTCATCTGAGTATGTTTAGTGTTGATGGTGGTGGGTGTTTTTAAAGTACAGACTTTCAAGTTCAAAGAACTCTGTTCATTCTCAATAAATGTAGTTTTAAAAAAGTAATTGTTTTAATGAGTAAAAAGGTAGTCTTATTAAAGCTAATTAAGAGGAATGTGGGAATCTTATTTTCTCAAAATTACAAAAAAAGGACTGGAGAAATGGGTGATGGCTGAGACTTTTGTTCAGAGTATAAGAGGGGCCTATAAGGTGAAGGGTGCCTAGGGCAGCTAAGTGGCACAGTGGATGGAGTGCCAGGCCTGGAGTCAGAAAGACCTGAGTTCAAATCTGACCTCAGATACTTACTCGCTGTGTGACCTTGGGCAAGTCACTTCACCCTGTTTGCCTCAGTTCCCCATCTGTAAAATGAGCTGGAGAAGGAAATGGTAAACCACTCTAGTATCTCTGCCAATAAAAGCCCAAATTGGGTCATTAAGAGTTAGACAAGACTGAAATGACTAAATAACAGCAAAAGCCTGAGGGTAGGTTTTTATGGACATAGAGGTTCATGGTGGAGAACTAATGGAAGGTTTTTTTTATTTCAATGACAGTATCCTTCTACCATTTTCTTTGACTTTAAACCTTTTTACTCTACCCTCATCTTTGTTAGTACCCAAGGCTATCTCTCTCCACAGCCACAGATACCTATACCGGTAGTCATTAACTATGCCCTGCCTCCTTCCCTCAGTAGAGCTCTGTCTAGAAGAACTGATCTGGATAATTTGTATAGCTTGCTAAAGCTGCTGAAGGTGAGTGGGAATGGAAAGATAAGTGGGTAGAGGGAGTGGAGGGGATCCTCCAAAACCCAAGATTCAATGAAAAATGCTAACTAAGCTAAGGGATGGAGGAGTTGTCAGATGGATACACCATGACCTTACCTCAGTCTAAAACACAGATATCTCAGAGGGAAAAATACTTTGCTCCCATAGCCAATTAAGGAGATTCTGTGTATGAGTTGGGTGTGGGAGGAGATGCATTTAGGAGCAAAGCTGTTGGATCCAGGTAAAGGAACATCAAGTTTTAAATAACCTAGAGGCATTCTGACCCTGAGTCTAAAAGAGCTAGAAATACCAGGGATATTCAGATCCTATACATGAAAAACAGCTATATCACTGGAAAACCAGTACTATCTCCCAGGGAGGAGCAGAAACTGTAAGGAAACACCTGTGAGAAACAAGCCACAGCAGTGAGCAAATGGAAAATGGAAGTACACTAGGGAACATATGTAGAAAGCAGCAAGACTGGCCTTGATGTCTGCTGGAAACAAATAACCACCACCTTGGAGTGACAGAAGACCAACAGGAAAGAGACCAGCAATAGAGTGGCAAGCAGCAAGATGTAGCAAAGAGATAACCAGCAAAAGATTATCTTCTGGAGAACAGCAAATGAAGACAAGCTGGTCAAGGAGCATTGAAGCACACAGAACCCTAACGTAAAGAAGGGAACCTTGAGTCCTACTCTCCAGGTAATACTTTAAGTTATAAGGACTGTACAGTTCCATGAGGGATGGTTGAGGCCCAGGGGAAAGAGAAGGAAGTTTTTTGACTCTCTCTGGGCTCAGAAGTGTGTCCTTTCTATGTTCACCACTATGTAAATAAAACTTGTGGTATGTATGATACCTTGTGAACCTGATTGCTTGCTTTTAAGGGGGAACTGATGGTCATTCTTGGGAGAGAGTTGTGCCATAGATTGACATTCCATGGGTGGTGCCAGAGTGGAGATAAATGAGCCACAGAAAAATGATGTGTTGAAAATAACTTAGGCTCTTTGTGTTGGGAAGGAGAAGGGTTACATTTTGGGAGCTTGTCCAGTTTAGATAATTTTTTTCTTAGTTTAAAATTCTTGCAATAATAGTGTTCATGTTGTAGCAGCACTTAAACTTATCAAGGCAAGAGATGTGAGCCTAAAGGAATGATATAATTGCAAATTATTGTGTGTCTTTTGGTGAGTGACAATCTTGGGGCTGCCCAGGTATCGGAGGAAGATTGATACAAAGGGATGAATATAAATGCTCCCAAAGGACTCTTGACTACGAAATGTGACAAGGAGGTCACAGCCTGAATATATGTTATGTTTCAGGGCAATATCCTGATTTAGTGTAGGATTATAAATAGATAATGGAGTTTATGTAAGGTCTGCCATCTAATTTTGCTATGTGTAAATGAATGAAAAAGTTAAGTACTTACTACATGCCACATGCTGTGCTAATTGATAGAGATATAAATACAAGCAAGCAAGACAGTCCATCTCCTTAAAAAGCTTATGTTCTAATAGAGGAAGATGACATATGTAGAGGAGTGGAGGCCAAGAAGGAATGTTTTGGCCCGGAAGTCAGAGAGAATTGTGATTGGAATAATGGAGTGAATGAATGCATACACAAATGGAAGGATGAGATGTGTGTGTGTGTGTGTGTGTGTGTGTGTGTGTGTGTGTGTGTGTGTGTGTGTGTATCTTGATTAATTTTCAGGGACTGCAAAATTTTGATGGGAGAGAGCACAGCTGGAAGTGCCTATGAGTGGCATCCATCCTATGCTCTTGTGACTCAGTGAGGAGAGGGGAAAGTTTGTCAAAATGGTGAAGATTCATGTACTCAATTTACTAGATTTTATCAATTCTTTCTTTTCAAAAGTCCTCCTCTTCAGTCCTTCCTATTGCCATAAACCTGATCCAGCTCCTCCCTCATCTCAGTTCACACTACTCAGCACACCCTCTGTTCCTCTCAGATTTGCATTGTCTCCTACACATGTGTAAATTCCTACTTCTTTGTCTTGGTCCATATTACCCTCTTTTCTTATCTAAATTCTAGCCATCCTTCAAGTTCTAGCTCAAATTGTACATCTCCTATGAGGACTTTTACAACTACTCCTACTCTGCTAGGTGGTACAATGGGTAAAAGTACTGGACTTGGAGTCAGGAACACCTGAGTTCAAATCCTACCACAGATACTAACTAGCTGTGTTGCACCTAGAAAAGTTTCTCATTTCTCAGCCTCATTTTCCCTATCTGTAAACTGGAGATAATTATAGCACCTACCTTGTAGGGTTGTTGTGAAGATGAAAAGAGATAAGAAAGCAGAGCACTTTGCAAAACTTAAAGTGCTCTCTAACTGGTAGCTATTATTACTTGGAACTGAAAGTCAATGAACAAACATTCACTAACCAGTAAGTACGGAGGATACAGAGAAAGGCAAAAAGGAGTCTCTGCTTGAAAAGCATAGTCTGATGGAGGTGACACCATGAAAACACCTTGTACAAACAAGATAAAACAGAACAAATTGGAGATAAGCTCAGAAAGCAGGCACCAATGCATTAAGAATTGGAAAGGCTTCTTGTAGAAGGTGAGATTTTAGCCAAGACTTGAAGAAAGAGGAAAGCCAGGAGACCAAGCCGAGGAGGGAGAGAATTCCAGAAATGGAGGATAGCCAGAGAAAATGCCTGGAGTCAGGAGGTGGAATGCAACCCAACAGCAAGTAGACCAATGTCACTGGATTACAGAGCTCATGAAAGGTAAATTAGAATCTATCAGGAGCAACTCCCAAGTTTTTATAGATGAGGAAACTGAGGCCCCAAGAAGTGAAGGGATTTACTCAAGGTCACACAAGTAGTAACAAAAAAGTCTAGGACTTTGATCCTCTGCCTCAAAACCCAATGTTCTTTGCCCCACACCTTGCCTCAGAGGGCACTAAATGTACGAACAGGTGTGATTACTGAAGCACTGCCAGTGATATTTGATTGATCAGTTGCTGAGAATGAAAAAGTTGCTGCTGTATTAGAGGACAAATAGCTCTTTTTTTTAAGGTGGGGAGAGGAACGCTAGAAACTGTTAACAGAAGACCAATTGGACTCTGCTTCCTGGCAGAACTCTAGAATGTTTTATTAAAAGGATGGTTAATGAACCTCTAGAAAATGAAGTGACCAACACACAAAGCCAGCATGACTTCGCCACACACAGGTTAGACCAGACTAACAGCATCTCTTTTTCTCTTTTTTTTTTTTATGTGCCCAGCATCACTACTTTTGTGACTCAGAAGAAGGCTATTAAATGTAGCTTATCTTGATTTTAGCAAAGCATTTGCCGAAGTCTCTTGTTATTCCCATGGAGAAAAAATGAGGAGGAGGAATTAGCCAAATGATAATATTAAGTGAATTCAAAACTGGTTGAAACAGCAGACCCAAAGAGTAGTCATTGATGATTTCCTTGTCAACTTGGAACTGAATGTTTCAGGAATTTGTGCTGTAGAACGGTTTTATTTTCTGATGACTTGGATAAAATGATAGATCAATCAGTTAGCAAGCATTTATTAATCACCTACTGTATATCAGGCATTGTGCTGGAAGCTGGGGCGACAAAAGCAAAACCAAAGGAGACCCCAGACCTTCTCTTTAAGGAGCTAATATTCTGAAAGGCTTATCAAATTTGCAGGCGATAGAAAGCTAGGGGAGACCATTATTAAACCCATCAGCTGAGAAAGTCAGGAGCTGAAAAGATTTTGGCAGCTGGAACATTGAGACAGGTAGGCGGCCCAGTGGGTAGAGTGCAGGCTTGGAGCCAGGGAGACTCATCCTGCTGAGTTCAAGGCTGTTCTCAGGCACTGACGGGCTATGTGACCCTGGGCAAGTCCTTTTCACCCTGTTGGCCTTGGTTTCCTCACCTGTAAAATGAGCTGGAGAAGGACATGACAAACCATTCTAGGACGTTTGCCCAGAAAACCCCCAGTGGGGTCATGAAGAGTCAGACGCAGCTAAATGACTGAATGACCACAGCAAACAGGGATCAAAATAAAGTCTTACTCTTGGATTCAAAATTTGACTTAATAATAAGAAGGGGGCAAGGGGCTAGGCAGCAGCTCATTTAAAACAAAACATGAGAGTTTTAGTAGACTGAGAACTCAATGAGTCAAATGTATAATACAGCGCCAGGAAAACCTACATGAATTTGGGTTTTGCTAAATAAAATGCTGTTGGTATTCATGTATTTAGAACCTTGGGATCATCAGCTGGAAGGGACCTTAGAGGTCATTACTCCTTTTATAAGTGAATTAAATTAGGCACAGAACCCAAGCAACTTGCCCACGTTCACACAATGTCCGTAAATGTCGAAGGCAAGATTTGAACCCAGTTACTCCTGAATCCATGCTGCCTTCTAGTCTTGGCTTTTCAATAGCTGTCTGTAAACCAACAAGGTGATACAGTGTTGTACTTGGAGTCAAGAAGACCCGAGTTCAAATTCTACCTTGGACATTTACCAGCTGAGTGATGCTGGCCATCAAATTTCAGCCTCAATTTTCTCCCCTGTAAAATGGAGCATCATAACATCCCTGGGTTATTGTGAGATCACATTGAGCTTTGGGGACCTGAAAGTGTTTATCCTTTCTATCCCATCCTCAGGTGAGTCCCTTCAGTCCTCCAGTTCTCAGTCACCTCATCTAGGAGTATGTGTTGAAGTGATTTTTAAAGTCCTCTGTAGGTCTAGAAATAAAAATAAATTTATCATTTGTGCACCTTTTCTACTAAAGGATTCTCAGAAACTCCCCATTGCTTATCTTACCTGATCCAAATTCCTTGTACACCTTCCTTCAACTAATCCCAAAAGGATGCTTAGTGTGTGGTATTAACTAGGCCATAATTCATGGAATTAACCCACCCAATATGACTGCCTAGAAATTAATGTCACAGCCAAGCTCCCTGTGAACTTGGACAGACAGGGGAAGCAGGAAGGTGGGCAGCCACCTGCATGCCAACCTCTCTGGCCGAGCGAGCCCAGTCCTGTAGGGCAGGGCAACATGACATGTCAGTAATGAAGGACTGTTTTGGGTGGAGAAAAGAAAGCATTTTCCCAGCAGATCTGTCTTCAAAGGGTTCAGTGAAAGCCTGTGGGTATGAGTCATAGGGAATGAGATGGGACAGGACCCTGGGGCAAGTAGTGTGACTGGATTGGCCTAGGAGATGGGGCTGGGGCCTGGGGGCTGGGGAAGGGAAATCAAGATTGTTGTGGTAGGCTCTTGTCCTTAAGCAATAGAGTTGGGAATCTGAGAGGGAATAGGATAGCCCTGGATCTGATCCAGGAAAGGTTACCTTCAGGGTTAGGTAACAGCTAAATTATGGAGTTTTTCTGCATGTCAAAATGAGTCAAAATTTGGATTTTGTTCAAGTCTATCACTCAGGTACTATCATGTGTACAGGCCTCAAGGAACTAGAGAAAGACATAAAGGAACCAGGACAAAAAACTCCCTTGTCCTTTGGGAACTCTTAGTCCCACGTGTTTCTCTAAGGTGGTTTTCATCACATTCCTTAGTGAACAGAGCATTGGTATTAGATTCAAGAAGACCTATATTCAAATCCTTCCCCAGATATTTAATAGTTGTGTAACTTCCGGACAAGTTACCTAACTTTTCTTCCTCAGGCTACCTCATCTATAAAATAGTGATAATATTAGCCCTTGAGAGGTACAGTGAGTAAGTGCAGACCTCAGAACTGGGAAGACCCAAGTTCAAGTCTCACTTGTAATACATGTAGTCTTATATGGTCCTAGCAAAAAGAAACTTAACCTTCCAGGGCCCTCAGGCAACTTTCTCGGTATAAATTGCAGTTATCCCTTCCACATCACAGGATTACGGGAGTGCCCTCTGCAATCTGGAAAATCTGAGTAAAAATTCTGAGTCTCCCCTTTACACCTGAGAAGAAGTCTGAATGATTATGGTATTAAAAGATAAAATATGTTGATATTATGCAAAACTATACATATGGCTTATGCATTTCTGAGTTTTTAAACTTTTTCTGTATCATCAGTGACTTCTGCAGAACTCTCCCCTAAATTCCCATTTTATTTCTTATGCCGACCTGTGACATATTGAAATTAAGATGGGGAAAGTGGCAATGCGAAAGGGAGAACTATATAAAGAAGCTTGAATTCGTCAGCTTCCCATAGCAATGAAATGACAGATCCAGTAAACTAACTCACTAATTAACTATCTCCCTAACTACATGAATAAATGTGATAGATAGATGGGTGGCAGATAGAAAGACAATAGGTAAATGAATGAATGAATGAATGAAAAAAAATCACCCCTATATCACAGAATGTCAATGATGACCAAGTGAGATAATATATATAAAACACTGGGCAGTTCTAATTACATTTCCACTGTTATTTTTATTATTGCACCTCCCTTACTTTTGAGTTTTCTCACTTCCATAGGACATGCATGTCCTCCTCTCTGTACCTTTGTCCTCCTACATCTTCCTTGCCAAACTATGTTTATCATCTCCTTCCGGATCCAGCTCAAGATTCGTGTCCTCCAGAAAACTCCTTTCCATTATTTTATTAACCATACCCTCACTCTGGCTGTCCTGTACTTAGATATCCCAACTAAAGTACTTCATGCTTGCTCCTCTAAGTGCTGTCGTAGAGATGGGTGTTCGTGGGTGTTCTTTCCAACTAAATTGATGGTTAGCCATTTCAGGAGAGGACCCATATTTTCTGTTACTTCGGTGTGATCTCATTTCTTGCTCCCTACAGGATCCATTATGAGATTCAGTATGCAGTAAGCACTTCATAAGTGTATGCAAACACACCACAAAGGAGCAAGCTGTGAGCAAAAACACGTGGAATATCATAGTTCTAAGTACTAAGGGGGAATTGTGGAATGAAGGAACTTTGGAACCTAAAGTCAAGATTGTATTTCTAATGGATTATTTCCTTCCTCCAGAGTACACGTTAAAAGATGTGTGGGTTGCAGGTATACCTCAATTCATGCTGTAGCTGCTATCCTGAATTACTTGCACTTTAAAAGTTTTGTAAATGAAATTCTTATCATTTCCCTTCATTGACATGTTATGATGCCAAAGATGATTTCTCTTCATTCTTGATTAGAGACAGTGGTTCCTAAAATGGGGACAATGTTCCCTAATTTAAGCTACTAAAGCTTAAAACTGCATTAAGACTTTTGGGACAGCTTGTACTTTGCCTGTAAGTTTCATGTGCCATCCTCACCCCGACCCTGTCAAGTAACTGAAGACCCTGAAGAAACACTTTTTTCACTTGAGCATCTTGAATATTTAAAGGAGATTTTAGAAAGTAACACCTTTTTTTCAAAATAATCTGAGATGTTTTGAAAATGTAGATATTTGTCTGGAGATTTCAGGATGGGGAAAAGCTGGGTCTAGATGTGGCATGGGGGCAGTAAGCAACATTTGGCATTCTGTTTTAGTTGGCAATTTCAGCAATTTTCTATAGGTCCTTCTTAACAGGTAGGTGATACCTTGAGTTATGACTTTATCAGCTGTGATACTGTTTTTCCTCAGGGCCTGAAAGCCACTAAACATCCTTATTAAGGAAGAACAACTAGCAAATCCATGAGTACTTCTTTACAATTTTTTAACCTTAAGGATCATTGCTTAAGAGTTTCTGCCTTGATTATAGCTATTAACACATTAAATTATTTGCCAAGTCCTGCTATAGAATATGAAGTAGAAACCTGCCATGTTCAAGTGAATGCTGAATTGCTAATATCCAATTTCTTACTAAAATAGAGGCTCTCATAATTAAACAGGTAACTTTCTTTAGGTGGGCCACATGTAAGGGCCTGTAAATATATATATGTATATATATATATATTTTTTTCACTTTCTCAAGGAAAGTATACTGTTTAATATCTGTAAGATTTTCTACAAGGCTGTTGCTACCTGGACATGCTCTTAATAAAGTTCAATTTTGTACAGCAAGATAGAAGAAACCTCCCAGGACTCCTGGGGCAGGAAACCAACACTGCTCCTCATCAAGTCCCTTTATTTTTTGTCATTGAGCCCAATTATACAACCAAGAGGTCAGAGTGGACCACCCTTCTTAGAGTTAATAATCAAATGTAAATGCTTAGCATTCACATACATTTGTATTGTGTTTTTAATTTTCTGAGTGTCTTGCCTCAGCCTGCACATGATCACAGCTCACCTCACTGGGCAGTTAGATAGGGATTATACTCCTCATGTTACTAGAAGCCAACCTGAACAGGCAGTGACAGCTCCCCCCCAGGCAGAGGTCTCACTGCTCTCTGAGGTAGCCACTGACCAGGTCAGTGTTGAACTTTGCCATTCATGACACTAGAAATAGACTGGCAGTAGGTTTCACTGCAAAGGACTTTGGTTTCCAATCCCAGCTCTGCCCTGATTTACTGGAGATCTGTGAGCAATACTCTTTCTCCCATCTGTAAAATATGAGTTGTTGGCAGTATAGAGCCATAGATACAAGATTTATTCTAGAGATACGTTCTGTACCTCTAGACCTCGCCTCACATGGTTGCCATGAGGTTTAGAAATAATATATACAAAGTGCTTCACAAACTTTGAAGCTCTTTAAAATCAGGGCACTATGGGAAGAGAGATGACACACTCTCTCCCTTCCTATCCAACCCAAATACGGAAGAACAGTGAAGAACCACCATTGAACACAATGGGATTTGTGCTCAAGAATTACTGGATAGTCCAGTGGGCAGTAGGGTCCTGAGCTCCTGGATATCATGTCCAAGGACCTAGAAATGGGGATCAGCCTGGAGATATATAGAAGAAAATGCAACCACAGATCATATTCTGGATGATTTCTCCTGTTGGGAGATTTAGGATAATATATCTTTGAGAGGCAAAATAATACAATAGAAAGAGCCCTATGCTTAGGTGTGGAAGGCTTGAATTCAAGCCTTGGCTGTAAAACTGTGAGCAAGTTCTGTCTGAGGCTCAGTGTTCTTATCTGTAAAATGGAAATCAGGATAATATCACCTGCACTATGTAGCCAGCCCATAAAGTCATCGAAAGAAACTCGAAAGAACCAGACAGATGAAAGCTATTGTATACATTTCCTTGTGTCTTCAACTTCTTTACACAGTGGATCCCAAGTATTAGCTTTGCCAATGGTAATATCTTTGACAGAACACAGGTTCTCTATTCATAGAGTGCCAGCACTGAGGTGAGTTCTGGATTTATTTTAATGGATGTTTAGGTTTGATACTTTCCCCTTAAGAAGATATTCATGGAAAAACACCAATCAGTTCTTCTGGGAGTAGCTTTGCTGTCTCTGAGCCCTGCCCATCCCATCTCTTCCTGTTCTGTAAGGAAAGAGGTTGGTAGGAAGCAGAGAGGGCTAGGATGTGTAGAGCTGGACTGGGGATTTGGGAGGCCAGGAGGGAGGCAGCCTGGAGCTGGAGCTGGCAAGGGCTCCTGGGGTGAAGAAGGACTTTGTTGGGAGCAGAGCGGGGCCCTTTCATTGTCTTGGTTACTCAGAGAGGGAGAATGTGGAAGGCAAGTGAGGTCTTGCTACAGGAAAATAACTGACAGGGAGGGGAGCCACAGGCCTGGAATAGTCTTTGACTCCACCACTCTCCCTCCTTTGATGTAGCATATGAAGACAGGGAAGGCCGATTCGAGCCAACTATTAAGAGACAGGGGCATTTTCCTATGGATAGCTAAGCTCCCCTCACTCTGTTTAACTAGGTGGCAAGTTGGTGTAATTCCCATCAGACTTGGAGCACTCTCAGGCCTGCCTGGTTTTAGGCTTTGTAAACAGTGAGTGTTTATTAAAGAAATAAGTGTATGGTAACCCTAGTGAACTGAGGAGAGGCTGGGGCCTTGGGGAAAGCTCAGATGCAGAGGAGGATGATTGAAAGACGTGGATATTCAGTACCTGCCTCACTGTAAGCACTCAGGAGGTGTTTGTTGAATCGAATTGGCTACGGTGCAGGTGACCCCAAGGGCCCACTCTTGACAGGAAGATCCAGTTCTAAACTATCTTGGGTCACGCCTGGTCCCAATTAAGGGGGTTGGGGGGAGCAAGTCTCTCTTTATTTCCTTTGGTTCATTGCTCCAATCCTGCACTTATTGTAAGAGAATAGTAAAATAAGGCTTAGATATGGCTCATGTCTAGAGTTTCCCCAAACTGTGTACTAAAGGCATAAAAGACCCACAGATGTATATTAAGATGCAGAAGATAACATGAAACATCTCAAGTAGCCCATCATACTTACTATGCCCTTCTTAGAAGGCAAAGGTACTTTGTGGGACTGTAGAACAGATATTTCACTTTCACCTCAAATCTGCACTATCTAACTCACTTACAAGGTCTAGGTTTCTATGGTGGTCATCACTAAGAAGTATTGTACTCTTAAGGAAATTTCCCTATAGTTGACTGATGCTCCAGTTTGGAATTCTTAACCCAGCAAAGTTGCTCTAGGAAATGTCCATTTTCCAAGATTGCTGATAGGTGGCCTATGCTCAGAGAAGAAAACAGATAGTAGAAGAAGGCAGCTAGAGCCTTTACCTTGCTTAGACAAGCATACATTTCTACCACCATATATTTACAGCCACCACTGCTACTGGGATGGCAGGGACAGAGAAATCTCTTTTTCCACCTTTCAAGAAATCTGAAAATGCTGACACTCCCAAATGAGAAGGTCAAAAAGCATAAAAACCAGTTATTTCCATAGCTCTTAGAGATATTCAACTGTCTACCCTCTTCAAGATGGCATCCAGCCACTGAGACCGCTTAGGAGTTGTTGTGTCATCTCGGTAAATCATACGTTCCTCAGAAAGAAGACAGTTACACTTATCCATCTTCAAGGAAGGCACCTGTTTATGACAAAAGTCAATGCCACGTAATTTCTTTAAGTTGATTGGGATCTTCTTGATCACCCCTACAAATAGATTTATGGATAGGAATAAAGGGGCTTGATAGGGAGCAAGTGATGCAGAGAGAAGTCAGGTCATCTGGGAGAGAAGCACTGACAAATAATGATGACTTTATCTCATGGGCTAGAAACATAAGAAACAGAGGGGAAAACATGGAAAGGTAGAATAGAAATGGGTTGGGAGGAGAAGGAAAAGGTACATATGTCTCTATTTATAAGATATCCATGTCGATCTATGGTGGAGGCACAGAAGGGTAGGAAATGCAGAGAAATGGAGGTCCCTAGAGACTCAGAAGTCAGTGAAGCTCTGTATAGTGGAGGGAGCAATAGACCTGGAGTCAAAGGTCCTGGGTTCAAATCTCTGTGAGCTCAGATGAGTCCCTTTGTCTCTCTAGGCCTCTATTTCCTCATTCTCAAAATAAGAGTTTCTATTACATCACACCTAAGGCTTTTTCTAGTTCCATGATCTTATATTCTAAGGTCCTGCTGAAGGAGAGTGGAAGTTTGACATTCATAGGCTGCCATGATTAATGTTCAAGTCACTGATGCCTCCCCCATTAGATAAAGGCAAAAGGAGGTAGGTAGGGGTAGAATCCTAAGGTACCCTGAGACAAATATCCCGTTGTATTCTGTGGAATTCTCAATTTGAGGGAGGGTACCCCAAATGGAAGAGGAAATTGAGACAACAGGATCAAGTGGAGAGAACCCTTGACTAAGAGTTAAGAGATCTGACTTCTTGACTCAGTTCTACTATAAAGTACCTATGGACAAGCCATTAGTATCTCTAGGTGTCCTTTCCTTCCTCTGCCTATGAAAGGCAGAGAATCATTCTTACCCCTCCTCACTTCTCATGAACAATATAAGGCTACAATAAGATGAGAAGTGTGGGAGGACTTACAGAAATGGAAGGGATAATGAGGCCAGGGAACTGTAGAATCACAAGTAACAGAACAGGAAGAGGGCAGTGCCACCCACCCTGGGTGTTTCTGCTCTTGTGTTGTGTAGTCTCATGATGTCAGGTGGAGAAGGAGTAGCAACTTCAATGACATTCAGCTTTTTTAGTTACCTCCCAACTGGTTCTCAGTGGTATCTGCCAGGTCTTTCTCTCTCACTTTCAATATTTGTCCACAGATGGCTCTGGCCTTCTATATCAAGTAAAAAGTCACTTAACATTGAAAGCAATCTGACCAGGCAAATTCTGTCAACTGGACTTAAATTCCCTGGGAAAACCTAAGAACATCCAGACAACTGATTTAGTCAAGTGCTAAAAGTTGAATTGTCTTCATATTCCTGGTGCTGGGTATCAGTGCACAAGCTGATGCCCAGAAGAGGGTGATCAGTATAGGGAGAAAACTAAAGACCAGTAGCCAGAATGGTGAAGTGTAATCATAAAGCCCTGAATTCTGCTTTTGATGCTTACTGGCTATGTGACCATGGGGAAGTCATTTAATTTCTTTTAGCTTCATCTGTAAAAATAGAGCCAATAATATTCAGGTTCCTTACCTCCAAGGACGGTTGTAAAGAAAGGCAATGTTAACCATATACCACAAAAGCTATGTGAGGTATTTTATAGTTATTTCTAAAAATTATTAATGATGGAAGGAACTAGACATGTTTAACCTGGATTGGAGAAGATTTGGTGAGGACATAGTTGTGTCTTCAAACATTTGTATAAAACTACAAATTTGTATTTAATTACAGGAGGCATTGCTGACCAATTTCCTGACCCTAATCGGTAATAAGAGCCAAGTACTGTCAGTTCATGTTCATCCCGTGGTTATGCCCTCTTCCTAATGCCAGAGAGGCTCTAGGGTAATGTTTAGCTCTCAAAGAGAGCTTCTCTCTCTCTCTCTCTCTCCCTCCTTCCCTCCCTCCCTCTCTCTCTTTCTCTGTCTGTCTCTCTGTCTCTCTGTCTCTCTCCCTCCCTCCCTCTCTCTCTCTCTGTCTCTCTCTCTCTCTCTCATCCCTTTGTAGTGAAATTAGTCTTATTAGGGGTGAGAATAAATTTAGTCAAATGGACTCTGGCTTAACCCCCATTCACTGGTAAAAAAAAAAAAGTATGGGGAAGGAAGTAGTTTTTATTAAGTGCCTACCATTTGCATCTATCGGGCGAAGCACTACAAATATGATTTCATTTGGTCCTGGCATTATTACTATTTCCATTTTATAGCTGAGGAAAGAGAGGCAGACAGAAGTGACTTGCTCAGGGTCACACAGGTATGAAGTGCATGAGGTCAGATTTGAGCTCAGATCTTCCTAACTCCTGGCCTAACTTGATATCCACTGTACCACTTATCCCCCCAACCCTTGCTATATTTCAATCATGTAAGTATGGCAGAATTGTACATGGTCCTTTATTCACTGCAAGAGGTAAAAAAAATAAGCCCCAATACATTAAACAACATGAACGCCTCCTCACCTACAGTCCCTCTCAAGTTCAGGCAAACCAAAAATTCTTATTCAAAGAGACACTGTCGAAGTACTCAGATTCCAAGCTCTCTGAGAGCAGCTCAGACCTCTCTACCAACCATCTGGATCCACTCCTGGATGAGTCCTCCTCAAGTCCTCCCCCTGCCACTTTGCCTCATGCTGCTGCATACCTTTATCTCTAGAAACAGCTTGTTTAGTGTTTACCACATGTTTAACCTGGATTAAAGAAGATTTGGAGAAGACAGGATTGCGACCTTCAACCCTTTGCATAAAACTACAAGTTTGTATTTGATGGCCAGAGGGTATTACTGACTAGTGGGTACCATTTATCTATTCAAGTATCACCATGGAAACCCAGCTAGAGGACCAAAAGCAAGCAGGCTTCTTGCCGGTGGCTGGTTTGTCTTTGTCTTTTCCTCTGATGAATTCACACCATCAGGGACTAACATTATTTTCCCCAGAATAATCCTGACTTGCTGATCTTTGGCTGTTTCCAAAGCATGGCCAATTTGTTCATTACCTGCCTTGTTCCTTCTTCTTCCTCTACCTCCTTCCAATTGCAATATTGAAGAGATGAATTAGAACTAGAACTAAAATTCTCCCCCAACCCCAGGAACTACTTGTCCTTCCAAATTACATGGGCTTTGGAAGATATTCACATAAGTACCTGTGAACATATACAACATACATATATCATAAACATCTTAATTCAACATATACAACAGACACCTAAAACTAGATAATAGACGCCCCGAGTAGATATGACAATATATATACAAGTATCTAACAAATGACTTTTACACTTGCATTAATACACATAACAAACGTAATAAATAGTACATGATAGCACATATAGCAATACTGCACATAGGAAACAGATATGTACATATCTCATAATGTATAAAACACATCCTCACATAACAGTCATATACCATGACCAATTGCCTAAATTGCAGGTAGAAATGTTACATGTATATGTAGCAGTTGTATCGGCATAGCACTATATAATTACAAGATCTATAAAAGAATATTACATGGCAAACACATAATATGACAATGCATAATAGTGTTGTTTTGGTTACACAGTCCATACCATCTACACTTCAATAGTGAAAATTGTTCATGTCATGACATTCATTCCCAACTCCACTTTTTTCAGTATTCCTAAAGCATCATAAAGGAACTTGGTCCAACTCATGGAACAGTAGTGAGGTTACTGGACTTGGAGTCAGGAAGAACTGAGTGTGAATCCTGCCTCAGACACTTCAGTGACTGTGGGAAATCACTTAACCTCTGCCTTGTTTTTCTCATCTGAAATTTGAAAGGATTGAATTTGACAGCTTTTAAGGTTCATTTCAACTTAAATCTTTGACCCATTTCTCCATGACACCCATTTTAAGACCAAGAACTCTAAATTGTGTATGCTAGAAGGAATCTCATTGTCATTAAATTCATTGTCAAATGTTTCTGGTAACCATCACTCTCTTGATACAGAATTGTTCCCAAGCCTTCTAGGCTTGAATTATTACATAGCACAAAAGGATTTGCTTGCTAACATTCTCGAATGTGTGAGCCAGTCAGTCAACTGATCATATTTCCTGTCCCAATGATCTTCAAATGGCTTTGAAAGGGTCAGGCCATATTGCTTTTTTTTCCCTCTGATTTTGTTCCTCTAGTAACTTCATGGATTTAAGGCTGAAAGGGACTTTAAAGGTCATCAAGTCCAACTCCCTCATTTTACAGATGAAGAAATTGAGATGAGAGGTTGTAACTTACCTAAGGTCACATACATTGTAAGTAGTAGTGCGGGTATACAAACTCAGGTTCTGTGCTTTTAAATCCACAGTTCTTACCCCTGATTTATGCTTTCTCTTATTCATCATTTAGAGGCTTAAACATGATAGCATAATCCTTCACAAAATTTTATAACAGCTACTAAGGTTTTTAAACCTTTAATAGCCACTAAATTTTTAAAAAGACATTAGTTCTTGAAGATTCTTTTCAGATGGCCAGGTGACAAATGCTTCCATCTTTTCTGGATCAGTATTTTCTTTCTTTGGAGAAACAGTGTAACTCACCCCTTGTACTTGATAAAGGCTTGGCAGAAATAGTGCTTATAAAATCACATCTCCAGACTATCTTCTTAATGATCTAACACTTTCATTAGTTGTTTCATATGTTTTCAAAGTCTTTCCAAAGACAGGAACTCTTCATTCTCTATTTCCCCAAAGATCATCACCAGGAACCCACCAGACCAGTGTGTAACTCTATCTCCAATGAACTCACCACTAAGCCCTGCCCACTCAAATCCCACCAAGTTCTACCCTGGGCAACAGTGCTCCCTATGGACCCTTGGACCTTGCCATCTTCTCTGAAGCTGGGTGTTGTCTCCCCTAATTAAAATGTGAGTTCTTTGAAAGCTGGCACTACCTCCCTTTTCAATTTGTATTCCTAGCATTTACCCCCGGAGTTTGGCACAGAGTAACTTTTCCATTCCATTCTATCCTATTCCCAAATACAATGAAGTCATTCAGGTACACCATTGCCTCCAGGTAGTTCATGCCTGCAAAGGGCTTCTCTGTAAGTCCTTGAAAAGTGGCAGGTGTTCTTAAGATCCCTTGGGGCATTTGCTCAAGTAAGTAGAATCTGACTGTGCAAACCATTTGTCTTCCTCTGCCACGGGGATTTTGGTAGCAGTCACTCTTCAGGTGCAGCACTGGCAAACAGTCCAGGGCATCTTAAACATCTTGAACTTGCATCATGGTTTATTGTTCTATTTCAGTTCTCTTTCCAAGTCCAATGGTCTGCCCACATCCGTAGGTTTTAATTTTCTTCTGCACCACTGTTATATAGGGTGATAGAGATTTTGAAACTCTGATGATGTCATTGATGAACAGTTCTTTTAAATGGTTCCTAGGTCTGAGCCCAATTTCAGAAGGGTCAGTAATCTGAGCTGGATTTTCCATAGTGCTCCTTAACACACATCTAACATCCCACTCATGCTCTCAGAACATGTCCATCCTCATTTCTGTCTCAAATGAACCTTTAATTCTTCAAGTCTTGAAGAATTATTTATCTACATTGAACCACTCTGAATCAACCCTCAATTTCGAAAGTTAATCAAAAGGTATTTATTAAGCATCTTCAATGCACTAAGGTACAGAGATACAAAGACAGATGTGGGATAGGAATTTTGTGGAGAAGACACTAGTAGATAAAGGGACTAGGAAATCCTTCAAGCATCAAATGTCATTTCTGCTGAACATTGATGGAAACTGGGATGGTAAGAGGCAGACACGAGGAGGAAGTACATTCCTGGGATGCAGAACAGCTAATGTGAAGGCAAAGAGATAGGAAATGGAGGATCACATATAAAGAATTGTAAATAGACTAATTTGACTGAATCACAGAGTTTGCAAAGGGGAATGATATGTATGGAGCCTGAAAAGATAGGTAGAGGCCAGGTTGTGAATGATGGATTTTAAAAGTCAGATAGGAGACAATATCTGATTCTTGAAGTAGCTGAGAACCACGGGAGTTTGTTGAATAGAGGAATAAATGTAATTAGACCTCAGCTTTGGTAAAATTCTTTCAGCAGTTGTATGGAGGATAAATTGGATTTTAGAGAGACTTGAGGGAGAGATCCCATTGAACCATAGGTTCATCAGACTGGAAGCCGTTGTAAGAGAATAACTAAGAGGTGAAAAATCCTGAATTAAAGATGGTGGCCAAGTGAGTAGAAAAAAGGAGAACAGAATGGAGAGATATTATGGAGGCAGAAACAACAAGAAATGGCAACAGATTGGGTATTTGGAGTGAGGTAGAATAAGGAGATAAAGCAATTCCAAAGTTGTGAACATGTAGTCACTACAAGATGTTGGTGTTCAACTCAATAGAAATAGAGAAGACCCAGAGAAGAGTAGGTAGGGCAAGGGAAGAGATGATAAGTTCTATTTTGTGCATGTTGAATTTGAGAGGCCTATAGGACATCTGTTCAAAATGCCCAATTGGCAGCTGATTGAGACTGAGGAGAGGGGGTAGGGTGATAGATATCTAGAAATAGACAATAAATCTATATATAGATGTAGACTTCAAGGAGAGATCTGGGAGTCATCGGCATAGCTATGATAATTGAACCCCTGGGAGTTGGAATGAAAGACTGTAGAGACCCTGTGACTCTGCTCTGGTCCTGGATGCAGCTCAGTCTGGGACAGGATAGCACAAGTTTCCGTAGCCTTAAGGTATGGCTCTCCCAGAGGTGATGGAAAATGGCTCTCATCATCTTGAATCTATTATATCTACAAAGGAGTCCCCCACACTGACCTACCTTTCCTCTGTTGATCCATACCCAGCCTTTCCTTCGGGCCAGTGCTCAAAATTTCTTCCAGGAAGCTTTCCCTAATTAGTCATGCCCCTAATCTGATCAGTCCTTTGCTCTGCATCCCTTTGGGATTTACTCAGCTCCCACGATGCTAATTCACCCAAGTTTTCCTGGCATTGTTCCAGAGGTCTGAGGTCTGTTCAATTTCATAGGACCATACCTTTGAGAACCAGAAGGAACCTTTAAGATCTTTGGGTTAATGTGAAGGTGGCAGAGTGTGATTTGAGACACTGATTCCTGCCAAGGCTCACACCTCTTCAAGCCTTTACTTTCAAAGTTTCTACCTTGGTCAGAGTGAGTCCTGGCAGGTAAGTCATATATAAGCTGAAAAAATACTTCTCCCACAATACTTTACGAATTGTAAAAAAGAAAAAATTTCTGATGGCTATTCATATCAGGTAAAATGGCTTTCTTGATGCCTACATTTATTTCAACTCCTTCCTTTTACAAATGAGAAAACACATTCAGAAAAATAATGAGACTTGGCCAAAGTGGCACAGGTAGCAAGAGGTAAAATTAGAATTTAAAATCAGATCCTTTATCTCTTCATCAGTCAACAAGTATTTATTAAATATTTACTCTGTGCCAGGCACTGTACTAAACTCTGGGTATCCAAAGATAGTTTCTGACTCTTCATGACCTCATTTGGAGTTTTCTTGGCAAAGATCCTGGAGTGGTTTACCATTTCCTTTTCCAGCTTATTTTGTAGATGAAGAAACTGAGGTAAATAGGGTTAAGTGACTTGCATAGGGTCTCACAACTAATAAGTGTCTGAGGCCAGATTTGAATTCAAGAATGAGTCCTGACTTCAGACCCAAGTACTCTACTGCGCCACTTAGCTGAGCCATATGAAGAGTAGATGAAAGTAACCTGAAAGAAGGAAGATGTGAGTAGTCCCAAGTACCTGGACAAAAACTGGTCTCCTATAGAAGGTAGATTTCAAATTAAGTCTTAAAGAAATCCAGAAAAGCTCTAACTAGGGGTAGGAGGTGAGAAGAAATAGCATTCTAACCATGGAGACCTGCAAAGAATCTGGGTTCAGATTCCACAACATCAATTCATGTCTATGTGACCTTAGGAAAGTCACTCTCTGGGTCTTGGTTTCCTCATCTAGCAGAGGTTCTTAACTTTGTGAAGTTGGCTTTTTGAAATATATATTGATAACTGTATTTCAACAATAGGTTTTCTTTGCAAACCTCTGTATTTCTGTATCATGATTCTGGAAAAGGATCCCAAGGCTTCACCAGTCTTCCAAAGGGGGCCATGACACATAGAAAGTTCAGAAATCCTTATAGGCGATCTCTAAGATTTTTTCCACCTCAAATTTTATCACCGTATGATACTATAGACAGCATTGAAGCTCCTTTGGCTAGAAATCCTCCCTCTTCCCCTATCAGATTGGGAGCTCTCTGAGGGCGGCACAGGGACAGTGGCTCTCATTGAATAGAAAACTACCTTTTCCCTCCAATCCAATCCCCCACCCCATGCATCTAGTGCACAGGTCAGGGCTCTGTTTCCTAGGGGCACTGAGTACAGGGGCGTGACTAATCACCCCCTAACTTGATACTCCCTGTGGCTGGGTTGAAGAAGGGAGAGAAAACCCTGCCAAACCCCCTGGATGTGGCTGTTTTTTTCAAGCAGCTGTCTGGTCCTGCAGGCAGTGGGGCATTGTGCTTAGAAAAACACTCCCCATCTGCAGTCTGGCCTTCTTGGCAGCTCTGGCTGCCTCAGGCCTGGCTCTGGGGTGAGCCCTTCCTCCCATCCCTCTCCAGGGGATCCATTCCTCCTCCTCTTTCTCCACTCTCCCCCTTCCCACCCCACCCACTTCTAGCTAACAGGAGCCAGAATCACACACCAGGCCTGGCCATTGGAGTGGGCTGACCTATTTAATTAAAACAGCAGTTGTCCCAAAAGCAGTCACTGGCTGGTTATCGCATGGGGGCATTTCTGGCTCAGCCCACCTCGGCAGCCTCTATCTCTAGCTGTGTGTGTGTGTGTGTGTGTGTGTGTGTGTGTGTGTGTCTATGTATGTCTGTCTCCGTCTCTTCTCCTTTTTCCAACATCTGTGTCCAGAAAGGAAGAAAAATCCTGTTTGGACTGGCCTCCTTCCATCAGTCATTTTTTTCCCCTCCCTTTGAAACGTCTTGTCTAAAGCAGAGTCAGTTACATAAACATTCCACCTCTTTCCATAAATTGGCTGCAGTTTTAAACAATAGAGTTACTGTGAAGAGGGAAAAGGAGCCCATAGCCACACCCCACAACTGCTGGTCACCGAGCCAAACAGAACCAGAGACACGTTCTTTGAAAGTACCAAAGAGGAAATCCAGAGTCGTCAGGCGAGACCTTTTATGTTGTGCTTGGAAAGGTTCCCTCTCTGTCCTCTCTCCTCCCTCCTCCTCCTCCCACTCTACTCCCCTTTCCCTCCCCTGCTCCCGATCCCTTCAGCTCTGAGATGTTTGAAGCAGCTGCTGAATTTTCTCTTTTCTTCCCAAGCCCCCTCCTGACAGTGTGTCAGTGGGCACCCTTCCCCATGTGGGGAAGAATACGTGTGTGTGTGTTGGCTTTATCAAAGTCTCCTTGGTGGGATTCTTAGAGGCCTCCCCCACTCCAAGTTCTTTTTGCCTTTTTTTCTCCTTAAAAATAGATACAGGCAAACATCCATAATTCAAACCAGTTGATGATGGAGGCAGGGAAGGCCAAGATGACTTAGTGAGGGTCTGACTTAGAGAACATTTTTTTAAAATGTACAGTTGTAATACTTTCAAGTGCATATAGTAATTGGAAGTGGTCTAAGGGATGTTTGCAAGTAGACCCTGTTGTGGTTCCTTAATGAATAGATAAGGATCTTTTGTAATCTGTTAACTGCCTGGGTAACTGATTGGCTGCTAGGTGGTGCACTGGATAGAGTGTGAGGCCCTGGGGTTCAAATCTGGCCTCAGACACTTACTAGCTGAGTAAGTCCTGGGCAAGTCACTTTACCCTGTTTGCCTTAGTTTTCTCATCTGTCAAATGAGCCCCTTCAGTATGTTTGTCAAGAAAACCCCAAGAAGAATGGTGCTAAAGTAGTTGGAAACAGGATTTTTTTCTTCTTTTTCTTGAGGAGGTTAGGAGGGAGGCAGTATGGTGTAGTGGATGTAGTGGAGAGACCCTTTGGCTTTGGAGCCAAGGAGCCTGGCTGCAAATCTCAAGCCAGCCACTTCGGTTGAACAAATCAGTTAAGTTCGCTTTTCTGGGCTCCTGTTTTCTTGTCTGTGGAATCACAGGGTGGTCCCACGGATCTCGACAGTCTCCTTTCTAAATCCTATCATTCCCTAATCTGAGTTATTCATTCCCTTAGCAAACCTCCTTTCTCACAAAAAGGGCAAAGGCAGATTTTCGTTATCTCCAGTCAGCATTTATTGCCAGCTCTGAATCTGTGGGGTCTGGTTTAACAAGGTTCTATTACATGCTAATAGACACATGAGCCGTCGGGCCAGTCTTACTAGTTTTGCCAAGCCAATTACAGGGTGGAGTTTCTTTGGCTGTTTCAAGTTCAAGACTGAAGCCTTAGGGCTGGCCAGATCCCTCCAGAGTCCTGAGGGTTCTCCCTAAGTCTAAAGGCATTGGTGTCAGGTGGCTTTGGAGAGAAGGAAGGGAGGCAAGATTTAAGAAAGGGTTGTGCTATTTTGACTCAGTCTATGGGTGATATCTTCATGCTGATACCCCTAATCATGCAGGGGGACTGAACCCTCTATACAACAATAACAACAACATTTATGGAATATTATATTTATATATTCATCTTATAATAGTTAATATTTTATTTACATATAATTATAATATATATTATAATTTTAATATTATGTTTATATATAATTATAATATTATATTATAATTTTAATAATACAATATTTTAAGGTTTGCAAAGTACCTTAGAAATACCATCTCATTGAAACTCACCACAACCCTTTGAGGTAGGTGATAGTAGTATCCCTATTTTGCAGCTGAGGAAACTGAGGCAGACAAAAATGAAGTCACATAGCTAATAAGTGTGAGAGACTGGATTTGAACTCAGGACTTCCTGACTCTAGGTGGAGTACTCTCCATGGTGCCACCAAGCTGCCTCTAGTATCATAATTTTCCATCTCATCAACATGACTAGAATGGAGAGAGCAAGAGGAGAACAAAGGTTGGGAAGGCATCATCTTGAGGAGAGATTTGCAGAAACCTTGTTCATTTGAGAGACTTGGGTCACTGGACATATCTTAGGTGGTGGTTGTGAATCACAGTGTCCCTATAAGGGCTTGGAATGAGAAAAGCTATTCAAGTTGAATCATAGCGCTACAATGGGCAGCTAGGTGATGCATTTGATAGAGCTCTGGGCTTGGAGTCAAGAAGACTTGAGTTCAAAACCAGCCAGTGACATTTACTGGCTGTGTGACCCTGGGGAAGTCACTTTATCTCTGACTGCCTCCAGTTCCTCATCTGTAAAACAGGGATATATGTAAAACATATACCTCGCCGATGGTTGTGAAGATCACATGAGATAATAACTGAAGCCCTTAGTGCCCATCACTGGCATAGAGTAACTGCTCTATAAACGTTAGCCATTATTATTAACTATTGTTACAATGATAATGGACATTTATAAAGCATTTTAAAGTCTGTAAAGAGATTTACAGACATCATTTCAGTCGAACCTCCCAACAAACTTAGGAGGAAGGTGGTCCAGGCATTGTCATTCCCATTTTAGAGATGACTTCAAAGAGTCGAGTAACTCCCTCCAACTTATACAGCTTGTACAGGGGCAGGAGCAGGATTCAAAGGCTTATCTTCTTGGCTTCAAATTCAGCCCTCTAGCCATGGCATCCTTCTGCCTTATCATAGAATGTTTTATTTTTTTAAAATAGATTTTATTGATATCTTTTGTTTTGATAGCATTTATATTTCCCCTGGTATCCTTACCCCTCCCAGGAACCCATTCGTCATAGAATTTTTTAAAGAGAAAGATAGAAAAAATATCAATCAAGAAGAATTTGCTAAACACCTACTATGTGCCAGGCACTGTGCTAAATTTGGGAGATAAAAAGGCCAGAACAACCACAAAGATCCACAAAAAAATGTTAATCAAGTCTAACATTAAACATAACATTCCACAGCCAATGTACCAAGCTCTGCAAAAATGCAAAGGGAGGTGTCTGCTCAGATTTCTTCTTTTCGCCACCTGAATGTCCAGCCCCTACCTGATGCATGAATGTACATTATCATCACACATCCATTTTCATGCACATTTGTGTGTGTGTGTGTGTGTGTGTGTGTGTGTGTGTTTAGAACTAGAAATGACCTGAAAGGTTATTTAGTCCAATCCTCCCCCTCATTTTACAGATAAGGAAACTGAGACCCATAGAGGTTAAGCACCAAGGTCATACAGGTGCGAAGTAAAAAAATTAAAATTTGAACCCAGGACCTCTGTGCCCAAATACCCTGATCATATCAATTTTCCATTCTCCCCCCTAGGGACTTTGTCTTAACACTCCCTTCCTCACCTCCTATTTCCCTTGGTTCTAAATCAATACTTGTTGATTGATTTGCTCCTTGCCCTAGGGTCATAGGATAAGGATTTAGAGCTGCAAAGGACCTTAGAGATTAGGGAGTAAAAACCACTCATTTTGCATATGACAAAGCTGAGGCTGGAGAGGTTCGCTGCTACTTCCCCTGGGTTTCATTTGCTCTCTTTCCATGGCAACAGCAGCATCCTGAAGCAGTCAGAGCCTAGGATCTCAGGCTAGGTGATTGCTGAGGATGAGGATTCTCCAAGAGGGCTGTTTGATTGACTGATTGATTGCTTTGTAGGCTACCCAACCCTATAATGGGCTCCCAGGGAATATGAAAAAAGGGGAAAATAGGGCTCCTGTCCTTGAGAGTTTATGGTTCAGTGGAGGCAGGAGAGGGCCACATTTTTAATTCTTTAGGAATTTCAAATCTGGGGCATATAAAGTAAATAATCAATTTTAATGAATAGTGGCTTAAACTATGTTTGTACACAAACTGAGGGTCTACAGAGTGAGGGTGGAACTGGAATTGAGTTGGGTTACCTGTCAAAGGCTTTCTGGAGGAAGTGAGCTCTGAGCTGGATTTGGAAAAAAAACAAGAAATATGATTTTGCAATAGTGTTACTATAAAGGAGAGGGAAAGAAATGG
Organism: Potorous gilbertii; assembly: GCA_028658325.1. Lineage (NCBI taxonomy): Eukaryota > Metazoa > Chordata > Mammalia > Diprotodontia > Potoroidae > Potorous > Potorous gilbertii. The sequence continues at coordinate 595,088,276 of CM053770.1, read as the reverse complement.
TGAGGGGGGGGTACATGTGGAGAAAATATGCTTCACAGCACAATCTAGTGAAAAAGCCAGAAAGAAAGAATTTTCACACATCCCTACACATTCTCTTCTTTCAGAGAGAGCACTACAGCAATGAATCATAACTTCTTGTTATAGCTCTGTCCAGCTACTACTTATTTCCTTATTAATAAGTTCTTGTCATATGTATGTCTCTGACTCTTTATCAGATTGGAACATCCCCAGGGGGAAGGACCAGGTTGCCTCTATCAGATTGGGAGCTCCCCAAGGTTAGGGCTTAGGTTTTCCCCCATTTCTGACCTTTCTACCTCCTGCTACTCATCCACATGGTATTATCAGTTGAATGGTCTAACTTGGATTTAGGAGTTTTCTTCCATATTGGTGAAGGATAGGATATAGGCAGAGGTTATTTGATTATATTTGCGTCCTGGATGGAGAGAGAGAGAGAGAGAGAGAGAGAGAGAGAGAGAGAGAGAGAGAGAGAGAGAGGAGAGAATGAGAGACAGACAGACAGATGGACAGAGAGCTCCTTTCAAAGTCCTCAGTCATAAGCAAGGACATGTCAAGAAGACATGGACCCAACCCCCCCCCCCAGCCTCTCTGTGGGCCATAATTAAATGTTACAGGGCTTCGACCTCCTCATGAAAGACAGGAGGCAAGAATGAACTTTTAGGTGGTAAATGGAGCTGGATTTAGAGTCTATAGCTCCTGGAGGTGTCCCAGCTCCGAGGTGATGGCTGGTTGGGGTGGGGGAAAAGGAGGCTTTCTTTCCACGTGGGGGTGATTAGCTTTTTCATTCCTGAAGCTCCTGAGACACAAACACTTTCTCTCCAGGCGTCCTGTCCAGATGGCCCTGGGGGTGTGGAAGGAGTTGCCACTTTTTTCTTTATTTTTAACCCTCAACAATAAGCGCAACAACCATAACCCTGGATGCCTTAGGGTAAGGTATTAGAGAGGAGGCCCCTTCTGGGTGAAGCATGGGTTTTAGGGGCGGATTTTTTATCAAAGTCTCTCTCCACCACCTCCCTCTCGCATCCTGCACAGTAGCCGAAAGCCAGGCATCCTCCAGGAGCTGGAAGGGCAGTGAGGCAAGTGAGGATTGAGTTACCCGTCTGATTTCTATTAGTGCAGGGCAGGCTGGGAGGCAGGGGGAGGAGGGAGCCCAGCAGCATATTCTGCCTTTGGTGCCAAGCTGTTCAGAGGAGGCAGACGTATTTGATTTCATCTCCCTCCTTCTCTGTCTGTCTGTCTGTCTGTCTGTCTTGACTCTATCTCTCCCTCTAATTCTGTCTGTCTGGTCCTCCCTTTCAAATTTCTCTTTCTCTCTCTCTCCCTCTCTCTCTCTCTCTCTCTCTCCCCTCCCTCCCACTCTTTTGTCTTTTTGTCTCTTTCTAAGACACACGTGTCTCTGAATATTGAATGTTTCTCTAGCTTCTCTCTCTCTCCCCCCCCCCCGTCTTCTCTCTCGTCTCTTCCTTTCCTCTCTCCCTCTCCTCTCTTCTCTTCCCTTTTTCTCTCTCCCCTCTCCATCTCCTCTCTTCTCTTTCCTCCCTTCTCTGTCCTCTCTCTTCTCTCCCCTCTCCTCCCTCTACAAATCTATTTAGCCTGGCAATAAGATGGAGAGATCACTGGATTTAGAATTATGGGACCTTATTTCCAATCTTTCCTCCGCAATTGAGTGTGTAACCTGGAGGAATCACTTAACTTTTTTGAACCTCATTCAAAGGTTTGAACCAGTTTCCCCAACAGTAAATTGAGGGGATTGGACATGACCTTCAGGGTTCCTTCCACCTTTAGATTTATGGATCCTACGACCATCTATGTGTTTTCTCTGACTCTTTCCTCCCATGGTTTTCTACACAGATGGATGAGCATGAGCTCTCTCTTGAGACCTGTCCCTTGACTGTTCCTGGAAGAATCTGTGTGGTCTAAAAAGAGCACTGGATATTTTAGGAAGATAACCCTGACATTCCTTCAAACTGATTTCTTATCTCTCTGTTACCTTTCATTGCCAATCCTCTAGAAAGAGAAGTTTGCACTCCCTGCTTCCACTTCCTCACCACCCACTCGCGGCCTCCTAGCAATCTGCCTTCTATCTTCATTTCTCTATTGAAACAGATCTCTTGTTTTGCATGACTACACATGCACAACCTATGTAAAATTGCTTGCCTTCTCAATGAGGGGAGGGGAGGGAGAGAATTTTGGAACTCAAAATTTGAAAAAAAAAAGAATGGTAAAATTGTCTTTTACGTGTAATTGGGAAAAATATTAAATTATAAGAGAAAAAGAAAAGAAAGGTTGGAATGAAATTGGGGCACCTGGGAAAGTCCAAACAAGTAGAAGTAAAAGTGGAAAAAAAATTTGAGAGAGAACTCATAGAAATGATTGAGGATAGAAGGAAGTTAGTTTCCTTATGTAAGAAGGATGGGTACGGGGGGGGGGGGGGGCGGAGCCAGCTCCGAATCCACAGCCCATAGATTTCCTGTAAAAAGAACTTCTGACAAATTCTGGAACAGTGGAAGCCGCGCAGCAACACAGTGAAGGAGATTTCCGTGGCAGAGAGCCCTGAAAAACCGACTGCAAAGTTACCCCGGACGGGAGCGGAGCCCTGCCCTGCGGAGTGCTCCCCTCCCCCGCTCCGGCCATGCAGCACTGAGAGGATCGAGCAGAGCCCAGCAGGCATCAGGGACCTGAATCTCCGGCGGCCACGAAGGTCCCTCCACCCACAGACGCACAGGTCAGTGAGAGAGACAGGCTGAGAGGGGAGCCGGGTATCTCCGGGACTCGGACCCCCTCGGGAGGCTGCGGCCGCTACAGAGGCAGAGGCCCGCAGAGCAGGCAGGAGCTCCACCCCAGCTCCACTACAAAAGATCTCTGCATAAACCCCCTGAGGGAACTGAGCCTGAGAGGCGGCGCTGCCCCCACCTGAGAACCATCGGATAAGCTCCCACTGAAGAGCAGTCAGGCCTGCCACCAAAAGCCCTGAGGCTGGGGAGCAGCATTT
>CM053770.1:595018556-595084766 GCA_028658325.1 Potorous gilbertii | reverse complement strand
GAGAAGATGGGGTAAGGGAAGGGAGGGATGATAGAAGAGAGGGCAGATTGGTGATATGGGTAATTAGAATGTCCGGTGTATCAGGGAGGGGGGAGGGGACAAATGGGGAGAAAATTTTGGAACCCAAAATCTTGTGAATGAATGTAAAAAGTTAAATAAATTTATTTTTAAAAAAAAGAGAGATATCACAAACATCTCTTTCTGATAGATACATTATTTCTGATACAAAGTTAAAGAGTTAGAATATCCAAGTTCACTATGACCCCCAGAGCATCCCAGATATGTAGTGCCATCAGATTTTAATAAGTATCTTTCCTATTGGCCTAATATTGAATAAAATATAATGAAATTCCATGGGAAAAAAAAAGAAGGATGGGTACCTTTGCCAGGGAGATAGAAATGCAGCATTGCTAGCTACCAACTTGGAGCTCATCAAAGCAAGGTCCAGAGCCTAGCTGCAAGGAGCTTGATGGGAGTTTAAAAGAGATGTGAAAAAGGATATATGGGTGCTCATTTTCAGCCTCAGGGAAGCTCAGCAGTGTAGACTGGAATGGTGGTGAGAGGGTAATATTCTGCATCCTGTGACAAGGAAATGGGATTCATTATGTCTAAGTTAGCTTTCATTGATGGGGAGCTACCTTTTGTATGGGTGCAAAAGCAAAGTCTTGAAAGTCATCCTTTTCTACGTTAGTTGGGTGTTGTCTAGAGCTTACAACAATAATAAAAACTGAAAATATACTAATTCCTCCCTAAGGCATGTTGATATGGGTATGGTATCATACTAAAGAAGTAGTGCTTTTCCTCAGCAGATGACAACTTTAGCAGATGGCAGTAGCAGGTTTGCAGTAGATCAGTAAGTTAGCAACTTCAAAGGCAGAGGTAGAGGCAAAAGGTTACGGAAGAAACAAGATGGAGTAGGGTCCATGCCTCAGAGGCCAGAATAATTTATCCAAAGCCCTATTCATATGCAGGCTAGGCAGGCTTTTCCTTGAAAGTCAATGATAGCCTATAGGGGCTAAGGATGGAATCTTTGAGAAAGTGGTCTAAGAACAAAAAAACAGGAGCTGGTACATCACCTTGGCAGAGGCAGAGGCATAGAAGCTGTGCCAGACTGAAACAATATGTCCTTGCTGAATATTCTTTCCATGCTATGGTGAAGTAAGCTATTTCTTGATAACAGTTAGATGATCTACAAATGCATCATTTCATTCCAAATTGGAGAACACAGGCGGGAGATCAATTCTCACTCGCAAAAAAAAAGAATCTTTCATTGTCTTGGATTGGGAACCCCTCTTCCCTGCAAGTAGAAGAGTTTGTACCCATTCACGAACAAAGAGGAAGAGATTATTTAATTACTTGATTTTTTTGCAGTCATTTCATTTAATATTCCCTAATAATTAAAGGCTTTACTATTTGAAAAGGAAACAGATTTCTCCAAGTTTATTAATGATGGCTTCTTATTGAGAAATCTTTTCTGTCTTCATCCTTCTTTGACATAGTAGATATCCTCTACCTTCTGGACATAGTCTTCTCCCCCACCCCCTACCCCCAGTCCCACTAACTTCTGTGATTCTCCATCCAGTCCTTTGTCTAATCCCCTTTCTCATTTACTTGTCCATTTTCTTCCTGCCCCTTAGATTTGAATACACTTTCCCATGGGTCATCATACCACCTCTGGGTCAAGGAAACATGTAATCAGGGAGCATGTGTGGCAGAATGTATTGAATCTTTATTGTATGCTGGACCCTGTAAGGGATATGATAATACAGATACAGGCCCTATCCTCAGGAACTTATTCTCTAGCCAAGATACTGTATGTAAGATATGCATATATTGAAATCCAAGCAGAGCAGCATACTTTGTTCATATACCATACATAGAGTTCTATATTTGTCTGGCTTTGTACCACTACCATCACTATTTATGGAAGCCTTTGATGCATTGTGAGACCGTAATTGAAAGTTTATGAAAGAATCTGAAAAGTACAAATTTTGGTGAACTTTACACAGCAAGGTATTTATAAAGAACTCCCAAAGAAGAAAGTAGGTCTCAAATATTTCTAACATATGAGGGCTAGGGACTTTGCAATGCAGGTCAGTAACTCCAGGACTAGGCCAAGGAAACTGTAAAAGGCAGAACAGAGAACTGATAATTCATGGCTGATTGTTTGGAGATGGAGCCATGCAACTCTCATATTGGAAATTTCCATGCCCCATATTTAAATGGCCAACATATCTCCTGGTCAATACCCAGGATCACCCTGCTTGTGATAGAAGAAATATGCAACCAGTTAGATGTGTCCCTCTCTATCAAACCCATGGCCCTCCCCATCATGGATAAATAGTCTGGTGTGGAGGAGGTGAAACCTCAGTCGTTCCTTTGATACTCTAATTAGGAGGACTGATAGAGAACTGATGAAACTGGGGTGCAGCTTTGGAGGACCATGGTTTATCCCAATCTTCCTGCCTACCATGCCCTGAAGATCATGAGAATGTCTGAGGTTTGCTTGTATCCTTTCCCCCGTGGTTTCTGCCCCATGCTTCCTCTTCTGGTTGGTTCATTCTAGGTCTTGGGCTTCCTCCTGTGTAAACACACCCTATCATAGGCCTATTACTTTCTGCATTACTGGCTTGTCAGACTCCTTTATGAAAATTCTGAATTCTCAGACTGCCAGAATGGGCAGGGTCATTGTCTATCAATGCAGTATTTGTATTTTAACAGCAGGCTCTTTGAAGTCTGATCAGAAAGATTTTAAGACTCTGGGAAAGCAAAATTTTAAGTATCAGTGATCATGGGAAGGGGGAAACAAGAGGAAAGGGGAAAGCATTTATTAAATACCTACTATGTGCAAGGCACTGTGCTAAATGCTTTACAAACATTATTTCATTTGGTCCTCACAACAACCCTGAGTAGTAAGTGCTGTTATCCATTTTATAGTTGAGGAAACTGAGGCAGGAAAAGGTTAAGTGACTTGCACAGAGACACACAGCTAAGTAGGTGTCTGAGGTCAGATTTGAACTCATCTTTTCAACTCCAAGCCCAGCTCTCTGGCCACCAAGCCACTTAGCTACCTCATGAAGTGTGGAAGAGGTTGGAGGACAGATAGTATCTGATGTCATAGTGTCCCTTAAACTGTACCCCATCAGATTCTCTTCTTAAGTGTTTTGAAGTTTCTCTGACAATAAGAATTTATTTGCCAGGACCTTTTCCCCCAAAGTCATTCTTAATATTGGGGAAATCAGGGATGCTGTTGTCAGACTTTCAGGAAATTTCCTCTTTGAGTTATGAACCCCCAAAATGACAACTCATTTCCTCTGCTCAGGGTTTCAGAGAAGGTAAACTAAATCCACAGAATCTGCTCCTCTTTGTGTAGAGTCCTGAACTAGGGAATAAAAATGATGATTAGAAATGAGAATGTGTGATATCCAGTATAGGAAGTGAAACATCAAGATGAATAGCTAGTAAAGCAATTGAAAAACAATTATATGGCAATTTATTAACTAGTGCAAAAGCACAGAATGATAAAAAGAGTTGGAAGGGACTTTAGAGATCGTTTAATCCAATACTCTGATTTTACAAATAGGGAAACTGAGGCCCCCCAAAATATAGTGACTTTCTAAAGATCCTAAGAGTAGTAATGGGATTTGAACTGAGGCCTTCTGGCTTTAACTTTAATGGTTTTTCCATTATAATGAAATATCACAAAAATACTTCAAAGTAAATTATAGAACAGAGAGCAAGGTTAATCTAGAAACTTTTCCTGATGCAGTGGAACTGTATCCACTAATATGTTCACTTGGCTTCTTGATTTAGTAGCAGTTCTGTATGGGGTAGTAGCAAGAGCATAGGAATAGTATTCAAGAGACTTGGGCTTTGGTCTGAGCCCTGTATGACTGAGGGCAAATCATTTCCCCTTCCTGGGCCTAGGTTTCCTCACTTGAAAGGCCTGAGTCAGATGATCTTGGCTACTTTCAGCTTTTCTTTAATTTAGAAAGACTTCACCTTCAGAGAATAACTCAAGATGAAATAATGATATGAGGTTGATAGTTCTGTCAAACTTTTTCTTTTTGAATCCAAAGAATTGGCATATTCTATCACTCCGTAATCCTTTATCAGAAAAGCTAAGCTGCTTAACCAATCTCAATGGCAATGGATGAAATCAGACAAGGAGAGGAGAATTTGACTTTCCAAAGCTTTTGGTTTAATTAGCCTTTTACTATTGCTTTTGTAACAGTCCATTCAGCTTTTTTTTTTTCTCTTTTAACAGTGATAAAATTATAACCTGCTTTTGGACATACAGAGTGGTAAGACTTTGTTTGCAGATTCCAGATCTTAACACCTTAGTGTGTGTCTGAGATGGCAGTCAAAACTCACCTTGCCCTGGTATAACTTTTCAAAATGTCTTCAGAAATCACGAGGAACTACCCCTTGGTAGAAAGATGGAGGGAGGAAAGTGTGGGATGTTGAATATAGAGTCAGATATCCTTGCTTTGCCCCTTGGTTTTGCTCAACTACTTTTTCTTTTCACAAGGAAGGCATCTACAGGAGTACAGGTGGGGAGGTGGAACATATAATAAAAGAACTGTGGTTTTTTAAATGCAAAAATAAAAAAGTCCAACCCAAAAAGCATCTATTTAAAAAATGCGGAAATGAAGAACTTGTCAATAGCAAAAATACCATTTGGTACCTGATTCCACCCAGACAACCTGGTTCCCAACTATTCTAATCTTTACTGCTTCCTATATTACTAAGCCAGTGAGTCTCAGATGTTTTTCACATTCTCTTTCTAACTCCTACCCCACCCTAACATCAAAGAGAGAGAAAGACAGAGAGGCAGACAGAAAAACATCCACGGCCAATGGACAAAGGGCAAATCTCTAAGACTCCTTGGGGAACTTGTCTGGTGTCCCTAGGGAATCTCAACTTATTTAAGCTATTTCCTAGGTCAATGATCTTCAGAATGAGAGGTAGCAGGACTTTATACCCAAGAGGGTCATGGTCTGAAATCAAGGGGTGTATAATCAGCCAATCAGAAGGAGGAAAGGTAAGTCACAACCCAACAAGCATTCATTAAATATTCTGTACATGACAGGGCTGTGCAGAACACTGAGTATACAAAGAAAGGCAGGAACAGTCCTGCTCTTAAGGAGTCCATAGTCTAATGGAAGCAACATGACAACAGCTATGTGTAAAGAAGATAGATTCAGAATAAATTAGGGACAATAAACAGAGAGAAGGGACAAGCCCTAAAAGGATTCAGGAAAGATTTCTTACAGAAGGTGGGATTTTAGCCGGGACTTAAAGGAGGCCAGAAGATATAAATGAAGCTAGTGAAAATACATAACATATTTGGTATGAGAAATAGCAAGGAGACCGGTGGATGGCAAAGCAGAGAATAAATTGTAAGAAGACTGGAAAAGTAACGTAAAACTGGTAATATACTGGTAACGTAAAACTTTCAAAGACAAAAAGAGGAATATATATTTATATTCCTTTTATTTATATTTATACATATATAATATTCTTATATATTATTATATAATATATGAATGTAAAAGGGAGCCACTGGAGTTAATTGAATAGAAGAATAACATGCCAGTTCTGTGCTTTAAGAGCATCAGTTTAACAGTTTGGTGGAGGGTGAAGTGAAGTGGAGAGAGACTTATGGCATGCTGGCTAGCCAAAAAGTTACTGCGGTAGTCCGGATGTGAGGTCATGAGGGGCCTGTACAATAGTGGTGATAGGATCTGTGGAGAATAGCAGGTTAGGTATGGGATGAGGAATGTAAGATGATAGTCCTTTGTGAGTTTAGGTGACTGGGATGATGTGATGTTTTATAAAATTCTACTTATAGAGTAGTTAAATATTTTTGTAGGATATTCTGTAAGAATTAAAAGAAGTAATTCAGCAAGATCTCATATGCTTACTATTGTCTGCAAGACTTCATATAATTTTCCTTATTTAACAAATATTGTTGAATACGCTGTTTTAAATGAAATAAGCTACAACTTTAAGGATATGTACACAATATAATAATCACATATGAGCTTAATTTTGGTGTTGAACTTTTTTTATTTGAACAAAGGTCCATAATATTTGGCTTAACACCAAAATCTGAAATCTGGTTCTTCATTGAGTTATGACTATATTTTGATGTGAAATAAGAAAAAAGCAAAAATGCTCGCTCATACAAATGTGGTAGAAAATGATAAGATAATTTTTTACAAACTCTCTTCCTAAGAGATGGAAATGCATTAAAAAAAAAACCTTTTAGCCACCTAATCAATTGATGAAAATGAATGGTTAGTTATGACATAAAATATTTACTTTTCTGACAAGTACTATATTAAATGATGAATTAACTTAAAATTCAGCTGAATATATTGCCTCATTTTAAGCAGTGTATACAAACTAAACTTTGTAAGGAAAGATTCCTTTCAGATGTTACTTCTTTCTCTTCTAATACTGGGTACATTCTCATAGAAACTCTGCTGAGCAACTGACTAGTATTGCCAGCCAGTTCAATTATATTAATGTAAGTGGAGGACTGTTGTTCTCGTTCGATGTCTTGACTTTCAAGTGAATTGGATTTAAGTGATGTGGAGATTCACAAAGTCATTAACCTCACTCTTTCCTCCAGGGTTGTCCAAGTGTAGTGGCAAGACAAAGGGCAAGATGACTGGCCATGACCCAAGATGTCTTTGATCTCTTAATATCTCAATGAACAGAATTCATTTAAATTCCCTAAAACCTTGTGGTCTTAATACTGCAATGTAAGATTTGAGTCTACAGAACATTTGTGATGGTTTGAAAATGACTTGTAATGTGCATGCCCAGCAGTCATAGATTTCTGTGGTTTCAATCACAGCCTGATATATGCCCTGCAAGAATGAAAATGTTTGTAACATCTTGATCACATGATTATACAGCTGATGAGGTACAGTTACAGAGTGACAGGGGTAGAAGGAACTACTCTGGTGCAGTGTACAGAACACAGATGATGTATCTGCATGCAGCCGACCATCTATTGGGAATCAGTTTGGACTTAAATGTCAAATCCTTGTGGTGGCTTGGAAACAATTTGATGGCAGGTTGAGAAACTGCAAGAACACATTGTGCACTTAGTCAGAAGTGGTCACAGTTTGATGTAATCACTGCATAAACACTATGATCATTGTGTGCCAGATCTTGATAGTTTCATAGTGCTGCAGAAACAAATCTATAATGCTTTAAACAAGCACTTTCCTGTTGTTACAGAGGATAAATATATTTGTAGCATCATTGGACAATTATTTTCTGCTTGAGACATTACAGAATTTTTGTTATAAACCCGTTTAACCATTGTTGCAAACTGCAGCTCACAAACCAATGTATGGGAACCGCTGACATATCTTACGATATTACCTTTCTCCCTCAAACACACCCCTCTTCTGCACTTTCTTGTTTCTGTCCAGAGCACTACTATGCTTCCGGTTATTCGGATTAAAAATCCTGGTGCCATCTTTGTCTCCTCACTCTTCCTTAAATCATATATACAATCAGTTGCAAAGCTTCTTGTTTTTACGTCTACAACCTTTCTTTTACACCTGCCCAATTATTCCCATCCATTTCCCCACAACCTTAGTCTAGGCTCTTTTCACCTCTCAATGGCACTATTACAATAGCCTCCAACTTGCTTCCTTTGCCTCAAGTTTCTCCCTACCATAATCCATCCTCCCCACAGTCAATAAATAGCCAGTAAACAATGAAGTGCCTACTTTATGTCAGGCATTGTGCTAAGTGCTGGGGATACAAATAGGAAAAGGATAATTCCTGCCCTCATAGAAGAATGTAATATACAAAATAAGGCTAAAAGGGAAGAGAAGGGAAGATGCCAGAGGGTACCTGGGAAGGGGATAGGATGTTCATGGAGTTGAAACTAAGTAAAGTAGCTGATGGGAAATGGAATTAGTTGGAAAATTCTAAGCCCTTTATAAAGGGAGGCTTTGGGAGGAGTTTATTGCTCTGCTAAAGTTGATTGCACAGCTGCCACAGTAATTTTCCCAAAGAGCAGATCTACCTATTCACTCTCTAATCCCAATTCAATACATTCCAGTGGCTCATTCTTTACTCCAGGATCAAATATTATTGTACACATCTTTATGACATCCTTTTATTGTTTGTATTTTTTTGTATAAGTTTAATAATTTCATGTAACACTGTTTTCCAAGCCTAGGGTGTTTTGTATGAATTTACGCATGTAAAAGGAGATTCCTATTTGGTGGACAGAATACTGACATAACTCCATGTGCCTTTGTGAGGGACTGAAATGGTATGAAAGTTTTTGGGAAGGTAGAAGACATTCTCTTTTGGGAGAACGCATGTAATTTCAGACTTACTTTGAAACCAACTCCAGATAGATGGAAAGAGAGAGGAAACACTTTGGAACAAGCTAGAGAAGCTGGCTTCTTAACATGTCCCTGATTTCTACCTTATCTCCTTAGAGATTTTGGGGGAATTTCCCCATGGGTGAAATGGAAGTATTTCTCTGAGTTTGAGCTGAGACATATTGATTCTATCAGAAGAGCTCATTCACTCTGTGTATTATCTGGTAGACTCTGATCTACACAATTTCTCCAATTTCTATTTGCTTGGATAAAAAAATTTATTTACTATTCACTCTTCAAGATAGTCTTTTGTGTTACTAGCACATGGTACAAAGGAGTCGAATTGGTAAAGTCTTAAGTTCTTCTCTCCCTGTGTAAGAGCAGACTAGGAAAATGGTTTTGGTTTTGTATCTACTAGAGTAACAGACTAACAATAGTTGGTGAAGTTGGATGGTAGGAGCAAAGAGAGAGGGGCATTTAGCTATAATCCTAACCTGTTACTTCCTTGGATCCTGGAGGTAAGATCACCTAGCCTGGTGTTCTCTAAGGACTTACTTTCCCCTTTCCTCATCCCCTCCCCCACTCAGTTCTCATGCTGATTCTCTTCTCTTCTAGACAGTCCAAACCTTAGATCATAGGTATCAATGCCTACCACAAGCCAAATTTAGACAACCCATATATATGTATGTAAATCTCTTACATTGCGCATAATTGTTACCAAACATACACCTATTGGAGGTGTATGTACAATTTTTTTAAACTGATGGAGTACTCAGTCAAAAAGTTTGAAGTCCACATCTCTTAAGAGAATGGTGAGAATATTTACCAGGGAGTGAGAAGATAAGATTTTGGTGCTGACTCCATCATTAAGTAATTATGTGACCTAGGGCAAGTTTCTTTTCTTTCTGTTTCACAGTATCTTTATCACTGAATGAAAAGGGTTAGATTTCAAATCATAGGAATTAGAACTGTAATTTGCCTTAGAAATTATACAGTTCAATTCATTTGATAAGGGGAAACTGAGGCCCAGAGAGAACTGACTTACCCAGATTCACACAAGGAGCAAAGCCAAGCTTTGAACCCATGCTCTCTTGTACCAAATTCCTTGCTCTGCCACGCAACTCACTGCCTTCCCAGACAATTCCATGGCCCCTCCTTACTCTAGGATGTTAATTTATGGGGATGCCTCATAGCCATTATTCAATTCTCTGCTCATATATTATCTCCCCTTATTTCTTCTCTCTACCCCTTTCTTCACTCCTCCCTCCTCCAGTCAGAAGTGATATCTCTATTCTAATAGGGTTTATAGTTAGTTGAAATCCATGATAGAGAGATAAATAGTAAGAGCTCACATGGATGAGTTCTTGTTACTAAGCCCAAATGAACTACAACTCTGGATCCTGAAAGAAATGTCCTAGCTGACTACTGAGCCACTGTTGGGGGCTTTGCTTTGAAGAAAAGCAAAGATACAACAGGACTGAAGAAGGTCAAATGATGACCTGATTTTTCAAAGAGGGAAGGAAATATAGTCTGAAAATTATAATCCAATGAGACTGACTTTCATTCCTGGAAAAATCATAAAATATTAAACTTCAATGGGACATTTATTGAATATACGGCTTCCTCTTCACTTGGCCATTTTCTACTCTGTCACCTACTGCCCCTTCACTCCCCAAATGGAACCTCTAGAACCTGTAGCTGGGAGAAGCTAAATAACTCCTAATGGCCCTCCCAGGGACTATGCAAGGCCTTCACCTTGCCATTTTCTGTCCTCCCACATGAATTCTACACTTTTTTCTGACCCCTTCCCACCTTCTGCTTTGAGAATTTCAATAAAATCAACATTGCCATCACCTCTAGAAAGGGTATGTGAACTGTCAGCCCCGTTATTCTACTCACCATCTTTGGGACTCCCCAGACCCAAACTCCCTTCCTCAGTTACCCCTCTATGAGTTCTCTTTACCATTACAATGTAATGTTCATTGAAGGCAAAGGCAGTATCGCTTTTGTATTGTATCCTGATTATTTCACACAGGGCTTGGCAGATAATCAGACCTTAACAAATATTTTCATTCATTCATTTGTGATAGCATGACTTTGTCAAAAACTAATCATTGTAGACTAATTTAATCTCCTTTTTAATAGGATTACTTTATGGTAGAGAGGGACAAGACCATGAATACAGCTTACGTAAATTTTAGCAAAGTAGTTTTCCAAAGTTTCTCATGCTGTAATACAAGATACAGTATGGTACATGCCACAAGAGAGGAACAAATATATACTAGCTTGCATTCATATGGTACTTTAAAATTTACAAAGATAAGTAAGTAATGTGAATATTGGTAGATAAGAAAACTAAAGTTCAGACCCATTAAGTTACTTGGCCAAGGACACATCATTAGAGCCAGTCAGGATCCAAACCTAGGTCTTCTGACCAAATCTAGAGATTTTCCCTCTACCAAATGCCACCAAAGCACAAAATTCATTGGGAGTTCAGAGGAGAAAGATGATGACTGGACAGATCAAAGACAGTTTCATGGAAGAGGTGAGATATGAACTAGGCTTTGAATTTCATGTGTGAGGATCATAGGATCATAGACCATAGTATCATAGATTTGGAGATGGAAGGAACCTAAGAGGTCATCCAACTCAATGCTCTAATTTTACAACTACTTCCTGAGCACAGGGAGCTGAAGTGATTTGCCCAAAGTTACATGCATAGTAAGCACCATGTCTTTTGACGATGAAGCCAATACTCTTTGCACTGCTCAGGGAAGAGGACACCAAGGGGAAGCATACACGCCATGACAGAAACAGGAGGACATGCCTTGTACTGGTGAGAGATAAGTACTTGAGTTTGGCTAGAGTGTTACATGTTTAAAAGGAGAGTACTGGGAAATAAAGCTGGAAAAAATTGTTGTTGGTGGTCCTTCAATATTGAAGAGGACCAATGACGTTGTAGGGTGACCTTTTGACTTGCACGTGAATTGGATTTATATGGGACAGAGCTGCACAAAACTGTCAGCCTCGTTCTTTCCTGCAAGGTCATTAAGGTCCAGTGGCAGGACAAAAGTCAAAATAGGTTGGGGACAGAGTGTGGTGGGATGTCAATGTGAGGGAAGGTTTGGGGCTGTCGTGTTTGCTTTTATTTGTATTCCCAGCCTTTAGCACAATGCCTGATACGTCTATCTATCATCTATCTATCTATTTATCTATCTTTCTATGTCCACATCTATCATCTACCCACTATCTATGTATATCCATCTGTATGTCTATATATCATCTATTTTTAATCAATTCATATCTATTATCTATCCATCTTTATATCTATTATATCTTTCTGTTTATCCATCTTTATATCTATCATCTAAGTATCTTTCCATTTACATCTATATCTCTCCATCTCTATTATCTACCTTTCTATTGCCATCTTTCTATTACTTATTTATCTATCTCTATCAATTTTATATCTATATCTCTTCACTTCTCCATATCTATCTGTCAGTCTCTCACTCTCTCTCCCTACATATATATATGTATGTATGCATGTATGTATCCATCTATATATCATGAATTATCCAAGTGAAAGAATCTAGCAGGCAAGTTTTAAAAAGTGGATCCGGAGCTTTAGAGAGAGAGATAGGGCTAGAGCTATAGATTTGAAGATGTAAGGAAGCAGCTTAGCATAAGGGAAAGAAAACTAAATATGGACTCAATAGAAATATGAATATAATTCCTGACTCCAGGACTTACTATTTCTGGCCTTGGAAAACATCATTCCTAGCTATTTCCAAACCATGTTGCTTGTTTTCTACTCATCTGCCTCATCCCTGTCCTAACAGAATTTGTATTCTGCCCTAGGAATCCTGGGTTCTGATAGGGGATTTTTCACTCCAACTTCCCCAGAACCAGGCCCCTATACCACTTCCCTTGCTATAGGACTGAAAAAGGTCAAATGATGATCTTCTAGTGGTGTCCTTTCTAGCTCCCCTTCTTTTGTGGTCTTCTCCCATTAAAATGTAAGCTTCTTGAGGGCACTCACTGTCTTGATAGTTTGCAGTTTTATCCCCAGCACTCGGCACAGTATCTGAAATAGAGTGCTTAATAAATGCATTTTCATTTAACATCCCTAGCCTCAATTTTCTCATCTGTAAGATGGGTACAATGATGCTTGAAAGATAAAGTGGTGATTGGGCTGACCTCTGGAAGATGTATGTTCAAGTCCCATTTCTGATACATACCAGTGGTGACTTTCAGTGGCCCAGGAAACTCTTTAGGACAATGTTTCAGAATAGTTGTACACTTGTATCAGTAGAGGAAATTTCCTCTAATTTCCTTTGAGTTCTGGACCAAAACAAAAACACTACTAAGTATATCATTC
The DNA here is from genome assembly GCA_028658325.1 of Potorous gilbertii. NCBI lineage: Eukaryota > Metazoa > Chordata > Mammalia > Diprotodontia > Potoroidae > Potorous > Potorous gilbertii. The sequence continues at coordinate 595,072,019 of CM053770.1, read as the reverse complement.
ACCCAACTATGGAGAAGAAAATGCTTTGTGAACCTCAAAGGTATCTATTAATGTGAACTTATTAAGGACAAACTTCCTAACAATTAGAACTATCCCAAAGGGCAATGGTAGTTTCTGAAAACAGTGATTCCCCTCTCCCTAATCTGAGTAATCACTTGTTAGGGACATAAATATAGATATAGAATGTGCAGGATATGTTAGATCCACAGTAAAGTCTAAAAAAAATCTGGCGTTATTTCTTCAATTTATGACTTTTTAAAACAAGTACAGTTTTAAAGTGGTGTTATTAATTATAAAAATTAAGTGTAGTTAAGTTTTGGTTACTTTAGTTTGACAAATAAAAAACTTACTTCATACTGAATATTCAACAAATGTTCCCCTTTGAAAAATAATGAAATATTCTACTTATACCTATGGTTAGGGATGCTACGGAGGAGATTACTGTTCAGGTATAGGCTGGTCTAGATGGCTTCTGAGATTGTTTCCAACTCGGAAATTCTATGGTTCCGTGGGATTTATCTGCAATTGAAGTGGTGAGAGTAGGTAAGCCCACCAAGAGAGGAATGATTATAAAGAAAGGAGATAGATAAGGCTGGAAATTTGAGAAACACCTATATTTAGATGGCAAAAGGAGGAAGTTGATCTAGTGAAGGAGACAGAAAAAGAACAATTAGAGAAGTAGGGAGAGCCAGGAGCCTGCAGTATCATAGAAGACAAAAGAGGGAAGAAATTAATGGAGGAAATGTCCATAAATGTCAAAAACAACAGAGGTCAAGGATGATGAGGACTGTGAAGAAAGGTCATTGGATATGGCAATTAAGAGGTCACTTATAACCTTTACTAAAACAAATGTCAGCAGGGTGGTATGGACAGAAGTGAATTGTCAGGTGTTAAGGAGTACTCTTTTGAGATATTTAGCACTGAAAGATAAACAGGGGAGAGCAGGCACAAGGGAGTTGCTTTTGGTTAGTTGGTTTTTTTAGGTTAGGGAAGATATGAGTTTGTAAACAGCAGAGAAAGAATCAGTGAAAGGAAGAGATTCCAGATGCAAGAAAGAGGAAATAATTGCTGGAGTAAGGTCCCAAAAGAAGTGGGAGGGGATGGGATCAAGAGTTCAAGGAGAAGAGTTTGCCTTAAAAAGGAGGAAAAAAATAAGTCTGCTGAGACAGGTGTGAAGAAGGAGGGGTGGAGGGAGACATGAGATCTTTTTAGGGAATTAGTGGACAAAGTCATCTGCTGAGAACAAGGTGGGCTAAGTAGAGAGCAGAATGAGAAAAGGTCTGCAACAGTCACCCTGAGGAAAGCAGTTGGGAGACAAAGAGAAATGAATACAAGCAGTGGGTGACTAGGTGTTTATTCATTCACATGGGCAACACTATAGAGACTCTGACTCCTATCCCTATATTTTTTAAAGTATATTTTTGCTTCATTACATTAAAATTTTTTAAACATTCATTTTTTTTAAATTTTGAGTTCCAAATTTTCTTCCTCCTTCCTGCCTTCCCCTATCCTTTGAGAAGGCAAACAATATGATATTGATTAAATATGCAAAGCCATACAAAATATATTTCCATATTAGCCCTGTTGCAAAAGAAAACACACATATACACACATAAAAGAAAAAATAAAGTAAAAAAAAGTATGCTTCAATTTGCACTCCGAGTTCATCAATTCTCTCTCTCTCTCTGGAGGGGGATAGCATTTTTGCATCATGAGTCCTTTGGAATTGTCTTGGATCACTGTCTTGCAGAGAATAGCCAAGTCTTTCACAGTTGATTATCATTACAATGTTGTGGTTGCTGTATAATATTCTGAATCTGCCCACTTCACTTTGCATCAGTTCATCCAAGATTTCCCAGGTTTTTTTGAAACCACCCTGTTCGTCATTTCTTATAGCACAATAGTGTTCTATTACAATCGTATATCACAATTTGTTCGACCATTTCCCGATTATTGATTGTTGTTGCTTTGAGTTATTTCTGTTGTGTCTGACTCTTTGTGACCCCATTTGGGATTTTCTTGGCCAAGATACTAGAATAGTTTGCCATTTCCTTCTTCAGCCCATTTGTTAGAGGAGAAAACTGAGGTAAACACAATTAAGGGACTTGCCCAGGGTCCCACAACCAGAAAGTGTCTGAGGTTAGATTTGAACTCGTGTTCCTGACTCCAGGCTTGAATCTCTATCCACTGAGCCACTTACTTGCCCTTAGGATGCCCCAATTGATGGGCCTCCCCTCAATTTCCAGTTCTTTGCTTTAAACGTTCTTTGTACAAAGTAGGTCCGTTTCCTTTTTGAGGGGTCTCTTTGTCACCCTCATATGCTGTAGCATGTTGTGAGAACATGATAGGGAGCTGGGACAGATTTTATGGTTATATGGAGAATATGTCCTACCACCCAGGATCTTAGGGTCCTGAACCCTCCATGGAAAGGACCTACGCTGTTCTAAGTAGGGGAAAATTTTTCAATAATCTATGAGTTGCCCTTTGAAAAAGACCATTCAATTTCCAGTTTGGACTCTGAGGAAAGAGGTTAGACCTTGTTCCTACCAGGCAGAGAGCACTGAAAAGAGTCCTTTAACTTCTCCAGGAAAGCAGGAAAGGGGCAATGCGAGCCCCTAGGAACTTCAGAGATGGGGCACTCCTTGGTCCAGTGAAGGAGGGGACTTCAAATGAACATACTTACCTAGGAAGAAAAGGGGTTCACAGGGTACAGCATTCCTGCTTACACTAAGCTGTTCTGGGAGAGGAGAATGCTCCATCCACCAGCACCCAAGATGCTACTCATCCTTTCCCAGGGTTCGCCCCATCCATCTACCCTTGAAGGGATAAGAAAGGACTCACGCCAAGAGACAATCATAAAGCAAAAAGGGAGGTGAGAGTCATGGAGGGGTCGGACTTAAGTCCTCTATCATTTTGTATCATGAGAAAAAATTACCTAGTTACCTACCGCTTGTATTTATTTCTATTTGGCTCCCTATTTCTATCTAGCTAAAGTGAGGAAGTTCCCACCCTCCTTTCCCTCTCCCTGACCCTCATCATATAGGTCCCTAGAGAAGAGTCCTAGCTGCTCTACCTAATTATAGTTCTGAATGAAAGGAATGTTAAGCAGAACTGGGGGCCCATCTGGGGTTAGGAAGGATGTCAACTGATGCAATCTGGTCAGACTAGGTTCCTTCTTCCAGAGGGAGGAAAGGAGACACCAGACAGAAACACCTAGAATGACGGATGAGCCTATTAAGTCAAACCCATAATCACCAAAAGAATTTTACTCGCCCTTGTGTTTATCACTATATCCTTGGAGGTGAAAGAATTCCAAAGGATGATGAAGTCCATGGTGTAACCCTGGTCATGGGTGATTGGAGTGAAGGAGAGAAGAGGAGAGGGGACAGACAAGGTATTAGAAGAGTCACTAATAAGGATAGTGGCACCTTCTGAAAAGGCATGAAAGGAAATAGGCATCCCTAATCAATTTAAGATGTGTTGAGAAATTTCAGGATGACTCAGGCAATGAGAGAGGAGAGAGCCTTAAAACCCTGGGAGATTTCTACAGTGGTTGGGGGATTGAGCGGGGGATTGTGTTACATATCCTCAGAGTGAGTCTAATGATTGTCATGGATTTTCCTTGGTCTTGTGTCTCATGGAACCTTTCCTCCATCCCCTTTGCTCTCCCCCCTGCAACCTACATTGATGCCTTCTGCCCAACATTGTTTTAGCATAGGATTTTCAAGCTGCAAGAAACCTTAGAGACAATGTAGTCTCTCTCCTTTTATAGATATAGAAACCGAGGCTCTCAGAGCTGAAGAAATTTGCCCAAAATCACACAGATAGTAATTGAGGCAGGATTTGAACCCAGAACCTCTTGTTTTAAATCAAGTACTCTCTCTCTCTCCACTATCCCATGTTTCCTTTCTCTAATCATTTAAGGGAATGATGATCTTTTTCTTTTGTGTGCTTAGTGCTGTCTCTCTCTCTCTCTCTTTTTCTCTCTCTCTCCCTCTCCCTTACTCCTTTTCTGTCTTTGTCTCTCTCTGTCCACCTCTCCGTCTCTCTCCTGAGTGTCAGCTCTGTCTTGGTCTGGGAGACTCCTCTGGGACCCCCTACCATCAGGATTCATGTCTGTGTCACAGTACTCAGACTAGCTCCATCCATGCTGCTGAAAAAGGGAATTCTCAGAGATGCTCGGGGGCCCTACTGCCTGACCTCTTGGCTTCCAGGGAAGCCAGCAGGCTTCTTTCTGCAGCTGTTGGAAACGACTCTGCCAGGTGTTCTGTGGTAATTCACATTTTTTCCCTCCTCCTCCCCACCCCCAGCACATCTAATTATATGGCTGAGACAGTTGCAGTAAGTGAGGGGTTGTTGGCTCAAAATTTTTTTGATTCTTTTAAAATGTTGTTTTCCCCACAAGGGGCCTCTCTGTACCATTCCTTCCGCTTGCCTCATCCCCTGGCCTGTCTCTGTTTAACTTGTTTTTTTTTTTCCTTTCAAAGCTCTGCATCAGAATAGAGTAACATTGGCTAGTAGAACGCAGCCTACCCTCAAGGGGTGATCTCTGAAAGCTCTCCCAGAGCGAGACAGCACGTCCCCCACCGGCTGGGAGCATTTTACTCTGTCCTGACCTTTCTTCCCTTGGACCTCAAATGAGATCACATAGGCAAAGTGCTTTGCAAACTCTGCAGTCCTTATAAAGGTTTCATTGTTTTGTATTATATCCCCCTATTAGTTGACATTTATGTTGTTGTGCTGTCATGTCAGACTCTCCATGACCCCATTTGAGGTTTTCTTGGCAAAGACACTGGAGTGGTTTGCCATTTCCTTCTCCAGCTCATTTAACAGATGAAGGAACTGAGGCAAACAGAGTTAAGTGACTTGTCCACACTCAGACACAAGTAGTGTCTGAGCCCAGATTTGAACTCAGGTCTTCCTAGCTCCAGGCCCTGTACTCTACCCACAGTGACACCTAGTTGTCCTTAGCTGATGTTTATATAGCACTTTAAAGTGTGCAAAGCCATGTATAATCTATATCAAATTATTTACTGTCTTAGGGAAGGGGTAGGGGAAAGAGGGAGGTAGAGAATTTGCAACTAAAAATTTTAGAAAATGAATATTAAGTGTTTTTACATGTAACAGGGGAAAATAAAATATTAAATACAAGACAAAATTTGCAAAGGACTTTGAATTTAAAAAATCTAATTTGTTCCTTACAACAACCCTGTAAGGCGAAGAAGCATCTATAGGTGGAAAGTTGGCCAAGGGATCAAGAAGACCTAGATCCAAGTGAGCCAATCAATAAACATTTATTAAGCTGGTACTACATGCCAGGTATGTGATAAGTACTGGGGATACAAAGAAAGACAAAAGACAATCTCTGCCCTCAAGGAATTTACAAAGGAATAGGGGAAGACAATATAAAAGAAAGAAGCAGAAAGGGAGAAAGGAGATACCTGAATGGGAACTTGATGAAATCCAGAGGAGTGAAGCCTGATGGGAAATGAAGAGATGACTACCCTGGGCACCCTCTATGCCCCATGCTGGCTGTGTGACCGTGAGCACATCATTTACCCTCTGCTGGAGTGCTGGAGACGGTGGCTGTGTACCCTGGTGAGAGCTCCCTTCACTGATGAAATCACAGGGCTATTGACAAGACACACACACACACACACAGAGCACCGACTCTAGGAGATAGATATTATCACCCTCATTTTTACAGATGTGGAAACTGAGGCTCAGCGATGTTAATGATGTGTTCATGATCCCATAGCTAACACAAGCTTAGATCAAACTTAAGTCTTTCTGCTCCCTAAGGCTTGTTGTTGAGTTGTTTCAGTTGTGTTCCACCTCTTAATGACTCCATTTAGGACAACTGGAGAGGTTTACCTTTTTCTTTCTCCAGCTCATTTGACAGATGAGGAAACTGAGGTAAATAGGGTTAAGTGACTTACCCAGGGTCACACAGCTAGTCAATGTCTGAGGTTAGATTTGAACTCAATTCTTCCTGATCCAGATGCCTGCTTACCTAGGTCTTAGCATTCAATCAATTGTTAAACTATAAACTCTTTAAAGGGGCAGCTAGGTGGTGCAGTAGACAGAGCAGCAGCTCTGGTGTCAGGAAGATTCATCTTGAGTTCAAATCTGGCCTTAGACACTTACTAGCTGTGTGACCCTCGGTAAGTCACTTAACCCTAAGTGCCTTATTTTCCTCAAATGTCAAACAAGCTAGAGTAGGAAACGGCAAACCACTCCAGTATCCCTGCCAAGTCAACTCCGAATGTGGTCGTGAAGAGCTGGACACTACTGAACAAAACTCTTTGAGAGAGAGAGCTTATCTTATCTAAACTGTTTATCTCTCCCCAGCCTGGCACAATGCTTTGAGCAGAGTAGTTAGACATTGTAGAATGGAATGGAATTAGTTGAAGTGATGAGGGTAACAGCTCCTTCTTATTTATTCCATCCAAAGTTTATAGTATTGGAGTCTGCAAACAAGAAGTTTTTAATATGCTGATGTTGAATTAGGATTGCCTGATTATCTGAAATAGTCTGGACCACAAATAAATCAATGTACAGACAAACAAACAACTAGAACTTCCATTTTAAATGTAAAATTCTCTTTTTCCCCCTTTCCACCAACATCCTTTCTTACCACTGTTAGAAAGGTAGGGAATTCAGGCATTCTGTAGTCCTATAAAGGGAAGGAAAGCCCAAGGTTTTTGGCTGAATACTCTTAAATTGGCCTTTATATTTTGGCTGTGTAGCAGCATGATGTGTTGTAAGGAAGGAGAAAGAAAAGGAGCCAGGTGAGATTTCTCTGTGGATGACTAGGGAGACTTTGGGGAGTCTGATGACTTGAGTGACTTTCTCAGTGTCTCTGCTAGTGTTAGTCTATGTTTTGTTAATTCCTGGGAGAGTCTGCCCTCTTGCTTAGCTATGCATTTCTTGATGTCTTAAACTTGGAGCATGCCAAAGGGCTGGGTGCTTACAACTCTGTGTCAGAAGGCCAATGACTTGTTTTGCCTTGATAATACTTTCTGAGATGGGACCTTAGGTGCCATCTAATCAAAGGGTCTCAATTATAACCCTAGATTATGGAATCTTTCCTTTATCTTCACACTCCAGGCCCCATACTACAGCCAATCTGAAGGAGGTTATCTATGATCTAGATGAATTAGCCAAAGGAACTTCTTGTTCTTCAGTTGTGTCCAATTCTTCATGGTCTTATTTGAGGTTGTCTTGGCAAAGAGACTGAAGTGGCTACCATTTCCTTCTTCAGTTCGTTTTACAGATAAGGAAACTAAGGCAAACAGGGTTAAGTGCCTTGCCTAGGGACATACAACTAGTAAATGTCTGAAGTTAGATTTGAACTCAAGAAGATGAGTCTTCCTGACTTCAGGCCCAACACTCTGTTCACTGTGCCACCTAGCTGCCCAGCCAAAGGAACACCAGGAAGTAACTGACTTGGACAATAGGAGAGTCCAACTGCATCTACATCGGGCTCCTGTTGGGAAGAATTGCAGTTTCACAAGCCTATATTGTTTTCCTGCTCATATCTAGAGGTAAACAGACCAGACATTAGACTTACAGCAAGTTATGAGCTGAGTCTTTATAGAGGCTATTGTGACACATCAGGTAAAAATTTTATTGTAGATAAATTGGGGTAGGGGGTCATCCTGGATTGGATAGTAACTCCAGTGGAAGAGGGGAGCCCCCTACTGGGGAGCTAGCAGCATTTTAAAATGATATTTCTGGTTATTTGGATATATTCCTTTTATAAGTGGAACACAGGTCCTAACAACCATGCTGAAAAACAGGGAGGACAGTCTTTAATATACTAGGACATGAGGAGTAGGTCACATAAACCAACGTGCGTGGAAGATTCCCATGCATCTTGTATGTGTCTAAGAAAAAAATAGGTCTCATATAAGAGAGATACAGATGGAGGCATGACACCACGCAGATGTGGAGGCCAAGGCTGACTGAGATGATTTGTCCCAATACCGTGGGAAACAGAGATAAAAAACTGCACAAAGACCTGAAGAGGGACCTGGACCTTTATAAGGGTGCCTACATTGATGAGGTTCCCAAAAAGAGAAAGGGGGAAAGGAAATACAATCTTTGTGAAAAGAGCATGAAAGGGAGCTGGGATAGGGCAAGAGAGACTAGTGCAGCAAGGAGCTATGTTTACCAAAGAATGATGAAGTCCAGAGCCATTTCGTGGAGAAGCAGAACTGTAGAGCTCATTCTCACGGACACTGTGAGTCATATGGCATTTATAGGACCTTGGGAAACTGGGACTCACTCTAGAGAAGTCTTGCTTTTGATGCCTTTTGGAAAGGGAAAGAGATTTTTTTTTCCCACTATTGGTCAAAACAAATAAACAGCACAGTAAGAGAGAAAGGGCACTGACTGGGTTCATATTTATTCTTCCCGTCATCTTCACTTTTCTCCTGCTACTAGACTCTGAGGACTCTAGGGGAGAGAGTTAGGCTGATGACTTTGCACAGCTCTGCCTCACTTAAATTCAATTTACAAGCAAGTCAAGACAACACCCTCGTGATATCCTTGGTCCTCTTCCAGAGTAAAGGACAAACAAACAATCCACATGGTCATGGCCAAGTCATTTAATCTCCATGGACCTCAGTTTCCTCAGCTAGAAAATGAGATAAGAATGCATGGCCTTTAAGATAATTTCAAGCTCTATGAGCCCTTTTCACATTATTTTTTGGTCGAATTAAATTAAATTTTCTGTATTTGATATCTTGTCAGCCAGAATGCTTTCAAGGGAGCAGAAGGATTTTTAAGGAGAATAAAATAAACCAGATATTAACATGCCCGGGGTTTCCCGAAGGGATTCAAGTACTAGATTTACCACGAACCTTTCTTTGTATGTGATTCCCCTAATTACTTGGCCCAGCAATGACAAAGACCTTGGTTATTAGAATCACAGGAATGCTCAGGAGTCAGAAAAGTCATGTGAATGGAAAAGACTACCCAGAAGATAGTTGTATAGGATCCTCCAGAACCAGTTCTTCCAGTGTGGGCTCTCTAGTCCCCTGGGTCACTGTTATGTAAACAGCAACCATCAGGAGAGAGACCATTGGAGTCATCAAAAGAAATCCTAAGGAAATGGAAAAAGACCAATTTCTTTGTCACACTTGAGAGAATGTTTGCTTAGGGTTTGGATTCAGAGCAGACATTAGTAATCCCTGATCAATTCCAATGTCTTGGGGAATTGTACTACCTACATTTTCATGTTGGGGTGGCCCATGCCACTTTAGAGGAAGATGGCCCAGAGTTAGTTGTTACAACACAGGGAGATCCACAGGAAAAATGTTTGTTGCAACTAGAAATCATTCCTTTATTTAAATTTGATCTTATTTGAATAAAAAAGTTTGTTTTTTTTTATAATTTTGTTTAATTAGTTCCTGGGTTTGTTCTGGCAGGTGTAATCTCAGGTATTTTGTACTGTCTAGAGTTATTTTAAATGGGGCACCTCTTACTATCTTTTCTTACAGGGTTATGTTTGTGATATATGCTGATGATTTATATGGATCTATTTTAGATCGTGCTACTTTGCTAAATCTACTAATTGTTTCAACTAATTTTTTAATTGAGTCTTTGGGATTTTCTAAGCATATCTTATCATCTACAAAAAGAGATAGTTTTATTACATCGTTCTCCATTCTGATTCCTTCTATTTCTTTTTCTTCTCATATTATTATTGCTAGGATTTCCAATATAGTATTGAATAATTTGGGCAGATGGGTAGGTTAGTTGGAGGAGGCAGTATGTGGGTGGTTAACACAGTCATGGTATGGATCATATTTGGGCTACAATGACTCAGGGAGCCTATCCCCAGCTTCCACTGGATCACAAGTCAATGTACCTTCCCTTAACCAGATTTATCCTCCCAAGATCCCAAAGTAGCAGGAAATTTGAGTCAAGGACCCAGAATCTTGAGAGCCAAACGAGAGGTAGAGAAATAATGCAAAGGATCAACCTAGTTCTTGTCCTCAAGGGGTTTATGCTCTGGAAGTATGAGGTGGAAGATCCACAATGTATTGAAAGTCACAAACATGGAAATACTGACAACTACAGTATAGAACATTAGTGGAATGAATAAATAAATGTTTTAAGCAATTTGCTATGCTGAAAGAGGCCATGTGTATGTATTCGTCCTTCGTTGCAGAAGAAGACCATGCCATCAGAGAAGTAATGACATGACTCACACTTGACTTTGTTCTGAGTGAGGGAGGGCTGGGCAGGTCACCAGCCTCACCTCTCCTCCAGAGTCATCTGAATCCAGTGACCAGATATTCATCAGGATAACTGGAGATGACCCAGGATGAGGCAATTGGGGTTGAGGTCACACAACGGACTGTCAAGTGTCTGAGGTGAGATTTGAACTCAAGTCCTCCTGACTTCTGTACTGGTGCTCTATCCACTTTACCACCTAGCTGCCCCTCTGGGTACCTAGTAGAGGCTTAATGAAATAATAATAATATAATAACATTTGTTCTCTTCTCACTCTCCCCCAAGAAGCCTCTTGCTTCTGCAGAGGGGAAGGGAGAACTATCTTCTCATACCTCTGGAACAGCGAAGGGTCAAATCAAGTCTCTGATGCATTCCAGCTATGAGACCCTGAGAAAATAATTAAACTGCTTATTGTTTTAGGGAACTCTCTAAAACTATTAGGTCAGGTAGATAGCACTTCTGGGTCTAAAGTAAGGAATAGTCATCTTCCTGGATTCAAATCTGGCTTCTGACACATCCCTGGTCATCCTGATCAATATCTGGCCACTGGACCCAGATGTCTCCGGAAAAGAAAGTGAGGCTGGTGACTTTGCACAACTCTACCTCACTTAAAACCAATTCCCTTGCAAGTCATGACATCTCCTTCTTAATGTCATGATTTTCAAGAATGAAGGACAAACAACAGCTATGTGACCCTAGGCAAGTGACTTAACCTTATTTGCCTCAGTTTCCTCATCTGTAAAAATGAGCTGGAGAAGGAAATAGCAAGCTACTCCAGTATCTTTGCCAAGAAAACACCAAATGGACTTGTGGGGGAAGTGCCTGAGTGCATTGGTAGAGGGAATTTCCTAATCTGAGAGTTCTCTGTACTGATAAAATCACAAACCGAGCTCATATCCTTAACTTTTACTATATTCCAAGGACTGTGTAGATGATACCAGAAAAGGTAACTGAGCAATGGTTTGTTGTAGACATTTTGGCAACCACAAGGAGAGCTGTAACAAGGACAGAATGACTAGGGAGTTGTCCCAGGGCACCCAAATTTAAAGGGTGACAACAGTACAATCATGGACATGTTCCCATCCTAGGTGAGTCCTACCTGCCTAACCTCAGCCACAATGATGACATCCTGGTTTGGGAGTTACATATCCAGATTTCTACCAAACTCTCCTCTTCAAAGCAGTAATCAGTCCTTCATCAATGTAGAAACTTCAGAATGACCTGTAGCCCAGGCCAGATATAAAAGCTCTAGTTATAGTTCTGACTTCCATGCACAACAACAGACAGGGGGAAGAATAGCTAGGCCTTTGCAGGGGTAAGCTAATTCCCCACAAATACATGGGGAAAGTCAAGCCATACACCCCCAACCAGGTAGGGGAAGTTCTTTAAAAGGGGAGATACTGTTTGAACTCATGGTTTTACTGATATAACAAAGGTGTCCAGTGGGACTTCAGCTAAGAGGAAGTCTGGAGGGGATAAAAGACAGAGACGTTGAAATGTAAGAAGAAAAGTCATCATATGCAAAATATGTATGGGATATTTAGATAGGACTAGCATCTGTGGAGCCAGAGCTTCTTGCCTTCGTTTTATGTCCACCTTCTCTCAACTCTCACCTGTGACTCCAAGAAGCTGTAGCATGCATACCAGCCACACCTCAGAAAAGCCATCTCAGCAAATGGGCTAAACTGTGTTGTGGGTAAGCGACAGAACTCAAACCCATTACTAAGTTAGGGGGACATCTACCTCAATTATGTGAAGCTTTCCCCCCCAACAGAATGGGCAGATGGGAACAATTTGTTCCAACAGCTGTGAAGGTGGCTGAAGCAGATGCTGTGGAGTGCTTAGAGCTCAGACATTGAAGACGCTGCTCTCTGGGCCATCACTAGGAGGTATGAGAGCTTTGGGGAAGGGAGAAGATACTCTCTTTTGGGAGAATACATGGGGTTTCTGACTCACTTTGAAACCAACTACAGATAGCTAGAAAGAGAGGAAAGACTTTGGAAGATGCAGACAAACTGGAGAAACTGGCTGCTTAACATGTCCCTGATTTCTACCTTATCTCTCTGAGATTTGGAGGGAATTTTCCCTTGGGTGAAAGGGCAGTCTCTTTCTCTTGGTTTGAGCAGAGACAGTAATTCTAACAGAAGAGCTTATTCATTTTGTGTATTATTTGGTATTTTCTGATCTATACATATCCTCCAATTTCTATATCCTATTTGCTTAGATAAATGGTTTTCTTTGCTATTCACTCTTAAGGATAATCTTTTGTGTTACTAGTCCTTGTTGCAAAAGAGTCAGACGGGTAAGTCTAGGTTAAGAGCTACTCTCCACATGTGTGATGTTAATGTAAGGTTAATGGTGGGTGGGAGAAGGAGTTAAAGATCTTCTCGCCCATGAATAGGCCTCAATACTTTTTGTTAATTTCTATTGAGGCACTCACTGGAGTCAGTGTCATACCCTCAGGTTCTGAAAAGTATATAAATACTCTGAGGTGAGATTTTACTTTGGGGCTTACTCACTGGAAGTATTCCTTTGACCAGAAGACTCTGGGTAGACCTTAAGGAACCCCTACCTGAGAAAACCCAGATGTTGGTGTTTCTCTGGTAACTATATATGTATGTAATGGTCAGAGAGTTGAGATCTGTCTGTTGGTCTATTTCTCTGTTTGTATTTTCTCTGTTGGTATATGTTTGATTAAAGTGACTATTAATCCTTCAAAAGTTGAATTTCTTTTAGAAAAACAGATCTAAGAACCTGTCCAGCAAGCCTCCTGTGTATGTCAAGGTCCTTGTTATTACACCATGTAAGAGCAGACTAGCATAGTGGTTTTTGTTTTGGAATAATACTGGAATAATAGACCAATGATAGTTAGTGAGGGTGGGCAGTCGGGGGCAAAAGAGAAGGGCATTTAGTTATAATCCTAACCTGGTACTTCCTTGGATACTGGAGGAAAGATCACCCAGCCTAGTGTTCTCCAGGGGCTTGCTTTCCCCTTTCTTCATCCCTTCCCCTGCCCAGTTCTCCTGCTGGTTCTCTTCTCTTCCAGGCAGTTCAACTCTCAGATCATAGGCATCAATGCCCCCCACAAGCCAAATTTAGACAACCCATACGTATGCATGTAAATCCCTTACATTGTGCATAATAGTTACTAAACATACACCTATTGGAGGTGTATGTGAAATTTGTTTTTTAAATTGATGGAGTACTCAGTCAAAAAGTTTGAAAACCACCTCCCCTAAGGGATATATGTTTTTTTCCTGCCACTGGACTTCCATGAATGCAAAAAAGAGAGTGAGGCTGGCAACTTTGTACAACTCTGTCTCACTTCAATCCAAGGTGGGGGCAAGTCAAGACATCAGCCATGCTATCACTGGTCCTCTTCAAAAAGCAAGGATGAATAACATACATTTCTCACCTTAGAAAGTGTCTTAGGTTTGAATATCTCAATTGCATATGAAGAGACCAAGGAGATGATGAACCTGTCTTTAGGAGAAAGTCTGAATTGATACCTTTGTCCCTAGCCACCCTCCTGTAAGATCTGCAAAGGAGTGTGGGAAGTATAACTGACTTAACTGGGAGAGGTCACCCTAATGCAAGTTTTTGGGTCTTACTGAGGGAAGGGGTTTTTGAACCAGAAAGATTGTTAAACTAGAGACTAAACCTTTCCTACCTCCTGCCTGGAGATAATAAGCCTTGGAGCAGCAACTCAAAGAGGAGAGGCATTTGCCAGTCCTAGGTTAAGGGTTATTTTCTAGATGAAAGAATATTATTCCACTTTAGCTGATAAAAGCACTGTATGCCTGCTCCCACCAAGCCAGTGACTGAGAGAAGTAAAAGACTGCAGCTGCCCAGCAAAGAGTTAGATAGACTGTTCTGCAGAGATGCCATGTCCCGAGAAGAGTCTAGTGATTGAGCAGTCATTCCAGAGCAGAAGCAACTGAGAGAAGCAAAGCAACCTTTCTGACTCAGTTCTAGCAGCTGTGAAGCATCTGAGTGACCTGTCTGGAGCAGCCCAGAGGCAGCTGAGGCCAGTGAGAAGCCTACACTGCAGTCATGTGACTTGCCTCTCACCTAGAACAGAAGCAGAATGATCCACCCAACCAAGATACCAAGGCTTATAAGGAGCTAGTCTACTGAGCATCAAAACACCTTGCAAGAAATTTCATAAGGACCTTCTAGAGAGAGAAAGTGTATCAAGGCCCTGCATCTCTGGAGTTGTAAATTGCCTTTGGTAGGGTCAAAGTGCCTACATGAAAGCCTCACTATTTGTGCTTTAAGTTCATACCCATTTTCCCACCATAGACCCTGTGTGCATTTGTAGGAGAATATGCCCCTAGTTTGGGGGAAAATGCTTTGTAGTTACTCTTTGCTATTCCATTTAAATGCCTTTGTTAAAGAATTTATTGAGGACACAGGCTGATGTTAAGAGGGTAGACTTATGAAACAATATTGGGAGTATACTCACCAGGTTATACCTAGAAACTTGAAAGTAGCAGCAGCTGCTGCTCCAGGGACCTAACCCGCCACTGCCAATGTAGGTTGGGGTGGGGGCGGTTGGAGAAGGGTGTTGTTACAATAGTATTACTGAACCAGGAGGATATTGACCCATGATCATGCTAACAGAGATTCCCCAACTCCAAATCTAGGATTCTTTTCATTATATCATGCTAAATGTTTAGAGGCCAGCTACATGGCACAGTGAGTACAGTGCCAGCCCTGAAATTTGGAAGACCTGAGTTCAGATCCAGTCTCAGGCATTAGCTGTGACACCCTGGACAAGTCACTTAGCCCTGTTTGCCTCAGTTTCTCATCTGGAAAATGAGTTGAAGAAGGAAATGGCAAACCATTCCACTGTCTCTGCCAGAAAAACCCCAAATAGGGTCACAAAATGACTCAACAACAAGAAGTGTTTTAGAACATTTCTATACTGCATGTAGCAACTCAGAATTTTCCCCCATCCCACTGATTTCCTGGGCTAATTGTTTAGCCTGTCCTACTTCTTCAGTATATCAGCCAGCATACTATCCCATCCTTCTTTCTTATTTATTGGTCTAAGATGAAGACTCGTAGCTCTTACTGCTCCACCAATAGTAGTCATCAATGATCTGCCTGGATTATGACAGATTTCCAACTGGCCCTGCCTTTCCAAAGTGCCCTCAGGCAGTCCATCTCACCAAATTACATCTTCTTCCCTAACTTAAAAATAAATATAGAGGAAAAAAATATTTTATCTCATGGGGATAGCATGTTAGTAAGTATCAGATTCACATAGTCTGTCAGCTGCTAGAGTTAATAAAGAGAAAAGAAGAGGAAATGGGAGAGAAGAGGCAGTGAAAAGATTTAGAACAGCTTTTATGTTACTAAACATTAATTTAGATTTTACTAATTCAGAATATGTGCTAATTACAGTAGAGTTGAGCTATAAGTTCATTAATGTATCATCTATGGATTTATGGACCAATCAATCAGCAAACATTTATTAAACACCTACTATGTGTCAGGCACCGGGTTAAGCACTTGACATAGAAAAAGAGTCCCAAGATAGCCCTTGCCCTCTAGAAGCTTATAATAAACAACTTCAAGAGGGATGCTGAAATTATTAGAGGAGTATCTTAATGCAGGTATCTAACCACCAGGAGGTGCTGCTGGCCAGTTACCTGATCTCACTTAGCAATCAAGTGAGGTATCATCAGTTACAAGTTTATCCCTAGCATTGAGGCACTCCATTCAACATAAGAAAGCTCTCTTGGGCTAACATCTAGCTCCCTTTGGCTCTCAATCATAGATGACTTTACTCTTCATAGTCTGCCCCTTTTGTAAGTGATAGTTCTTATCTCCTCAGTCTTAAGAATTTAGTGAGGATTAGTTCAATCAGATTCTTGGCTCAATGCCTCCATTCCTACAGTAGGACAACTATGCCCAGAGACTCTGGTCTCTAATGCAGTTGACTCAAAAAAAGCACAGTATAACGGTATATAGTTCTTTGATTATAACACTAGGAGAAGTAATAAAACCAGATGCATTAAACCAACCATCATGGACTTCTTCTAGCCTGTGAATCCTCCCTAAACCAGACACTCCTAAACCAAAGTTTGAAGAAACACAGTTGAAGGGCTTAAATTAAAACCTGCAGGGAGAACAACACATTGGCTGCTCATGGGGTTCTTTGACTAAGCTAGGCATTGGAATTCCTGGATGCCGCTTCTTTCCACAATACCTCATCTCTCTCTTTGCTTCTCACTGCCACATAAACACTGTCTGCCACTGACCTTGTTCATGTCCAAAGGACACAGCCCCAGCAGGGTCAGAAAACAGCAGACTCTGTGCTAGTTACCATCCTCTTTCTCTTTGTTCTTTTTCCTTGAAAATCCCCAATCAAGCCTCCATCCAACATCACTTTTTCGTCTGGCTCAGCTGTGAAGTTTTATGGGTAGGGTTAACCCCAGATACCTAGGTTACACAAAAATCCTATGATTTCATTTCATCCTCACAACTTTATAGATATGTAGGGCAAGTAAGACTCTTGTGAAAAGCACTGTAGCTCAGGGGAAAGTTGGATTTGGACTAGGATGAGGATGGGGTAGAGTGGGGTAAGGTAGGACCTGGCTCAAATCCTAGGTCTGTTCCTTTAATGTCTACGTAACCTTAGGCAAATCACCTCGACTTTACATGTGTCAGTTTCTTCATCTGTTAAATGAAGGCTTATGCTAGATGACTGCCAGCTTTAAACCTCTATGTTTCTAGGAACTGACCACCTAACTAATTACTAATGGCATACTTTCCTAACCTGAACCCTCTCTACCTTTCTAGTCTTTTTATACTTTTCATACTCTGTAATCCAGGATAACCGACCTCCTTGCTGCTCCTCCAACAAGATACTTTTATCTACTGAATGGGTATTTTTCACTATCTCACATGCCTAGAACTCTTCTCTTTTTTTCTCAGCCTCCTGGCTTCCTTCGATTCTCAGCTAAAGTACCACTTTCTGCAAGAAATCTTCCCTCTAAAATTACCTCTGTTCTATCCTCTGTGTGTGTGTGTGTGTGTGTGTGTGTGTGTGTTTGTATCTTTTTTGTACATAATTGTTTACATGTCGTCTCTCTCATTAGACTATGGGTTCCTTGAGAACTGGGACTGTTTTCCCCTTTATTTCCCCCAATATTATGTACCTGGTGCATTACTATGCTTAATAAATACTTGTTGACTTGACTTCTACAATTCCATTCTACCTGTATTTTTTAAAGCAACATATCTACTTGGCAATCTTTTCCAGTGGACCACTGAATTTAGAACTAGATAAGACTTTAGAAGCTGATAACCAGAAGTCACAAATAGCTAGTGCAGAGGCAGAATCAAACCCAGGCCCTTTGCCTCCAAACCCTCTGTACTACACTACATGGATAGTGACTTTCCCTTCCTTCCTTCCTTCCTTCCTTCTTTTCCCTTTTTTTTATTTGAAGTCACCAGGGTTAAGTGACTTGTGCAGGGTCACACAGCTAGTGAGTGTCTGAGACCTCATTTGTACTCAGGCCCTCCTGATTCCAGGGCTGGTGCTCTACCCTCTCTCCCTGACTCCCCCTACCTTTTCATAGCTGAATTCTAATTTTTCGCTACACACGTGCCTCAAGATAACTAAACTGTATTTTCCCTCTAAATGAAATCAAATCCAGGCTCTTCACTAATGCATAACTGGCTTTCCTTCTCAGTAAGGATGAATTTATAAAATTTCATTTGTCTTGTCCACACCCTTGAAATGGAAGAAGGTGAGGAGTAATCCTCTTCCCTCCCACTCCCCTCCCTCCCAGCTTCCTCTTCTACTACTTAGGGAGATGCCTTTCTTATCAGTTTTCTAATTGTTATTTTTTCTGGCTGAGTCAATTTGGGTGTCAACAGCCTGTCTTTGGTGATTGTCTTGGTCTGTCTTTACCATTTCACTGGCATTTTCTCTTTGGTTTGCCTTGTACGCAGGCCAGTTGAATGAAATCCTGTTCATGGAGAAGAATACAAGAAGGTCTCCCCAATGTGTCTATGTATATCTGTATATAAGAGGACATGGAGTGTGTATGAATTTTTAAGTAACAGAGTGTAACTGTCAGTGGACGTGTTAGAGCTATTTTAGTAATCTGCCAGGGTCTGTTTTTCTCCCCTTCTGGAGAAAAGCCATTTTGGAGGCAGTTGTGAGAATTGCATCAAGTGATGAAATACAGATAACAAATTGTGCATTTGTTTGACTTCAAGCTTATTATGCCTGGGCTCTGGAAAGTGTTGCACTTAGCTCCTTAATAATCCCTCTCCAGAGATCAATTACCAGAATTTATCTGGTTCTTAGGACATAAAAGTGTTTTATTGTGTAGCTTTTTTTTTTTAAGTTTCTATTATAAAAGGAGGGTAGGGGCTAGAGAGAAGTTTGGGAGGTACTGTCCCAGGGAGGCAGTTAAAGAAGGAATCAGTTTCCATTTGATCTCCTAGTAATCATGACTATAGCAGTGGGGCATTAAATACATTTTTTTTTTTTCAAAAGGAGTGGTTAAAAGGCAAAAGACTTGGTTTCAGTCTTGGCTCTAAACCATACTGCCTGTGTGACCCTGAGCGAGTCACCATATTTATTTGGAACTCTATGTGGAAAAAAATGAAGATGGTAGATTAGATAATCCTCAATGGTAATATAAATCTGGAAAAATTTCCGCAGAGGTGTGACTACCTTGCACCTACCTACTTAATAAGTAAGTGTTTTAATCAAATTGGATGATGTATGTGATGTAGCCGGTCACTTTTCCATTTCCCGACAGTACTTTCTCCCCCAATATTGCTTTGCAGGTAGCTAGGGAAGGTAGATCTCAGGGTTCTAGTCACTGAGAGACTGAGAAAGTACTGATAGGTTAATGCTTGGGACAAAATTATTCGTCCTCTGGTTTCACTGTAATCCAAACCAGTTGAGTATTTAAGAAG
The DNA here is from genome assembly GCA_028658325.1 of Potorous gilbertii. NCBI lineage: Eukaryota > Metazoa > Chordata > Mammalia > Diprotodontia > Potoroidae > Potorous > Potorous gilbertii. Next base: position 595,052,825 of record CM053770.1, on the reverse strand, counting down.
AAATAGGTTACCATGAAAAGGGGTAATGGAATTAGCTTTCATGTTTTTCCAGGACTCTAAACCATATTTCCTGTCACAACTGTACATTATTAATACAAGACATCTGTTAAAGCAGAGCCGATCGAAAATGTGTATCCAAAATCACACATCTGGTTTAGATCATTTATTTCTGACATTTGCAAGAGAGGGTGGGATCGAGGGGGACGAAGGAGGGGAGGGATGTAGGTCGGGGAATTAAACCAATATGTTGCCTTTAACCCATTCAAGGGCGCTCCTGGTAGGGGCAGAAAGCTGGAGTTTCTAACGTGGTTTCTGCATTAGGTAATATAATTATATTAATTTAGCAGCAAATAACATGACTCCAGGCATCGTGGGTGTACGTCCCGGTTCCCTTTCATCCTGCAGTCTACCGCGGCAGCAATTAGCCAGCTCTCAGGAAGGGGATTAGCAGGACGACCTCCCCAGCTGTGGAGGAAGCGTCTCCATCGGGCTGTCAGGTGACAAGTGGTGCACTCCCAGCCCCCAGCTCTCCCCCGCCCCGGCCCTCCCAACCCCTGCAATTAATGGGGGTTCTTTCCTCCGCCCCCTCCCTTTCCTTTCTGTCCTGGGAGACAAAGGGCCCTGGTGCCCGTGCACACTAGGTGTCCTTCCGCGTGCACTTGCGTGCGCTCGGCTCAGCGGCGTGTCTGCGGGGCCCTGGAAGCCTGCGGCTTGGACCCCGACCCGCGGGCCCTGGGCCAGCTGCTGGCCGCCGCGCCTCCGCCCTGCTCGGCCCCTGAGCCCCCTGAGACAGCATCTCCGCGGGAGGGAGGGCTTGTGGGTTCGAGCTACCCAGGGATCCTGGGGCCGAGGGGGAGATGGAGGCCAGGCTTCCCGGAGCAGGAGCAGAGCCAGCCCCTGGTGCGGGGAGCGGGGAGCGGGGCTTTCGGCCTTCCCGCTCCCTCCGGGCAGGTGCGTCCCTGGGGCTGGCTCCCTCCTGGGCTTCCGGGCACCGGGCAGGTGCGTCCCTGGGGCGGGCTCCTTCGTGCAGCCTAATTATCTGGCTTCGAACTGGCCCCGGGCCCCGCGCCGCGGTGACACCTTCCTGGGCCTGCCTGCATATCGCACAGCCGGCTGGGGGAAGCCCAGTGTCCTAGCTCCGAGGACCTCCGCGCACCGGGAATTTGTGGCTTTCAGCCTGCAAACCCTGTGCATACATGCAGAGGAAAATGTCCCGCATTCAGTTGGGGCTCAACGGACTGGAGCCATGCCGGGGTGTTAGACATCTCATCTTGGTGTCGGCTCTGTCAGCTGCACCAGAAGAGAAGCAATCCGTAGCCCACATGAGCTCAGAGACATGATAATGCGAAAAGAATCTCTGGCTGGCTTTGCGATACATTTGACTGTACTGGAAAGAGTGAAAGCACTGGTCCTTCGAGTCAGAAGAGATCTGAATTCAGATCCCAGCTCTGCCTCGTACTAGCTGGGGATAGGAGACAGGGAGGGGTGGGTTCATGGAAAGGAATGACCTAGGAATTAAGAGATTTGGGTTTAAACCTTAGCTCTTTTCAGGGAGTAGCTGTTTAATCTTGGTCAGTATGACTTGCTTATCTTGGATTCACTTTCCTAAATAATTGCTAATCTATAAAATGTGAGAATGAGGCTAGATGAGCTCCAAGGTTCCTTATAAAAATAGTATTATATTTCTGTAGTCTCTGGATTCAGCAAAGTACATACAGTAGCTTGTGTGATGCTAATCCATGACCTTAAGGCAAGTCACTGAGCTTCAGTTTTCTCCTTAGTAAAATGAGAAATGGGGTTATGAATACATATACTGAAGCAGCTTGGGGTGGTAGAGAGCCAGCCTCTGGAATCTGACATACTGACAGTTTCACAATGGACAAGTCATTTAAACTCTTCGCAAGCAAGACTGACTACTTTGCAGGGAAGGTTGAGGGGGAGGGGTTTGTTTGGTGGAGAATTTCCTCATAGGGAGTTCCTTGGAAATATGCTACCTGTCTCACAAGGTTGTTGTGAGGAAAGTTATTTATACACCTGGAAATGCCTTAGAAACGTGAGTGATTCTTTTTGATTATCATTAACTGCATATTTCCCCAGAATGTATTTGTAGGCCTCCTCAGAATTCTAAAGGCCTGGGACAGTTCCATTTGGCTCATTTCACAGGTGAGTTAACTGAGGTCCAGGATTCACAAAGTCCCTACTTCAATATTTTTACTATGCTGTTAAAATAGTTTGCAGCTCTGGAGCAGACACTAATTCTCTCAGAAGTTGTTCTATGGAGTGCTTGTGGGCAAAAGGGAAGCCTGTTTGCAATCCATATTTTCCTAATGTACCCAAAGTTGGCTGTACAAGGGAAGAATTACTCTTCTCAAGGTGGTTCGTTCACACCTTTGTAATCTGGGCATGTTAACTGCCAAAGCTTCCCTTAGCTTGATGTGTCATGATTTCTCTCCTTTCCATCAACACTTCTCTTTCACTAAGGAATGTCAAGTTTATAAAAAAAGAGAGACAATGAGAATGAAGTTGTCTGACGTTAGTTGCCTCTGAGAAAATTGTCTTTCTTTTTATCAAGCCTCTTTATACAGATATTGTCTTTTGCACTTGAAGAGGACCAAAATTACATCGCTATGTCGAAGTCAATATACATATAGTGTGCCTAACTATGGCTGATCAGACCAATATGAGCTCAGAAGGCTCTCCCACAAGTTCAGCCTAAATAGTTCTTTTGAACATTTGGGATGGCGATCTCTTTAAATGTGAACATCTCATGTTTCTTTTGAGATGCTCCAATTTTACTTTGCTCATAGCCCACAGGCCTTCTTTGACATGCCATGCTGGGGAGTCCTGTGCCAGTGTCTCCCATGTCTCTCAAAAGTTCTTCATAAAGACTTTGAGAATGTCCTTGTATTGCTTCTTCTGACCTCCATGTGGATACTTGCCTTGTGAATTCTCCATAAAACAGTCCTTTAGGTAAATGTATGCTTGGCATTTAAACAATGTGACCACCCCATCTGGAGTTGCCCTCTCTGAAGTGGAGTTTGAATGCTTATACTGCTTGTTTATTCGTGACTCTTGTCTAGCTGAGGGTAAATGGCTGGCCCCAGTCACATGGTTTAATAAACTTTTGAGACTATAAGAATTATTTTTTTAAATCATAGTCCACTAGAGTCCCTTTCATATGTCTCAGACCCTCAATTAAGTGCAGGGAAAATCCTTTCCTTTCTGTTCTGACTGTTTAGAACTTCTGTTCTCTGCCTCTCTGTATCCAAGCACAAGTCAGTTACTGACTCTCCCTTATAGCCACCTTGTTGAAAATTAAGAACATACATCATAAAAAGTTATGATCAATCATGGTTTTATATCATTGCTATGACAACTACTAGGTTACTATGAAAGTACAAAATAATGAGCAATTTATAGAACAGGAAAAATTTTGAATAAATGCCTAATTTCTACAGGCCTAGGGGGCAGAGGAGAAATTAAAACATCCCTTTTTGTGGATCTCAGCTCCTGCACATTTCAGTCATGTCCCTTCCTCTAAGAATTGAAGACTTGGGATCTGCTGAGGGGAGGGAGGGAAAGAGAGAGAGAGACAGAGAGAGAGAGAGAGAGAGAGACAGAGAGACAGAGAGAGACAGAGAAAGACCATGACTCCACAGTCCCAATCTCACTTTGACAAATCTTGGCAGAAGAATATTTCTCTCTTGTTTGAGATCTGTCAGTCTTCAACATGACATTACGCTTCTGTGTGTTTCTTTGTTTGTTTTAATGCTTTCAGGTTTGAAAAAAATACTTTAAATATATCCTCTCATTTGACCTCATAATTCCAGTTTTCATATTAATAATAACATTCACATGAAAGTTAAGCAAAAGAGGTCAACCATATTAGAAACTCTGAAAATATATAATACCTTTCACTTTCCCCCACCATTTTATTGTATTTTATTTCATCCCCAAAATTTATTAATTTATTTGTTTTCAGTTTTCAACAATCCCTTCCACGAGTTCCATATTTTCTCCCCCTCCCTCTCCCCTCTCTCCCCAAGATGGCATGCAATCTTATATGAGTTCTACACATACATTCCTATTAAACACATTTTCATATTAGTCATGTTACACAGAAGAATTAAAATGAATGGGAGAAACCTGAGAAAGACAAAACAAAACAAGACATAACAAAGGAGAGAATAGTCTGCTTTATTCTGCATTCCCTGATATTATACTTCTTCAGCCACGCTCACCCTCTTAGCAAAAACGCTGAAAACAGACTCCCTGTATCAATCCTCTCCTTCCTGAGCTTTCACTCTCCTTCTCTCCAGTCCAAGGGGAACTTGTGCTGCCCAGCAGGACTACAGAAGTCCATGCAGCTAGGTGTGGAAGTCTCCTCCCAGCTCCCCATCTTGGTCTCCCCCAAACTTGGTTACACCAAATATTCTTCACAAAGTGGTTAGTTAAGCTACACATGGGTAATAGAGGTTGGTTCTGGTTGGCCTCTCTTTGGAGTCTCTACTGATCTCAAGGTGCTCACCCAACAGTTCCTTTGGGATAAATTCCATCCCTGTCTTTGATTGAAAGGCATTAAGTCATTCCTCCTTGATAACCTGGGGAAAGGAAATCAAAGAATAAAGTCAGAAATTCAAGCTGACTGCCAGACGAGGGCTCTGTAAGTCAGTCACGAGGTTGCCTAAGCCAGGCCTTCTGTATAGAACAAAGTATTTCTATTTAGTGACATCCAACTCTGTTTCCCTAACTGTTTCAAGGTGGGGTGCAAATCTGTCTTTGCCACTTGCTTCCCAGTGACAAGTCGTTTAATTTCCATGATGGTCCCTCTCCCCAGCCCTCCACCATCTAGAAAATTAGACTAAATGCACTCTAAATTTTAAATCTAAATTGCTATGATGTTCTTGATGTAGCAGTATGCCTCGTACATAGTAAGTGCTTAATAAATGCTTATTGAATTGATTCATGATGATTTTCTTCCCCCTGGTTCCTATAATATTCCCAAGAAATGAGAGAGAGCCTGGAGATAAAGTGGTAGAAATTAATTCTCTAGGCACTTTCCATGCAGATCCCTAGAGTAAAGCAGAATTTATAATGTTTTTAGAGTCACAGTGCTTCAGTTCAAGCTGTGCTTTGTGCTGTGACTCTGAGTGAATCATTTAAGTGTTCCGGGCCTTGGTTTCTTCACCTGTAAATGGTGGGGGTGGGGTGAGGGGTGGACTTTATGATCTCTAATATCCCTTCCAGGATATTCTTTAGGATCTGTTTGACTTTAAAAGTCCTTCACCTGGCACCAAACTTGGTCTCCAGTGTCATGGTACATTATTCTCCATCTTGGATTCAGCCAGACTGATATTCTTTCTCTATGTTCCTCATGTATGCTTTGGCCATGTCCCCCATCCCTAAGCCTGATGTGTCCTTCCTCTTCAATTCCTAGACAATCTCTAACTTCCTCAAGATATGACTCAAGCACTTTCCCAGACCCACTTGACTACTACTACTTCTCTTTCTAAGTATTGGCTGTTTATTTTTTTATTTATTTTGTATATCCTTATATGTACATATTGTCTCCCATGATAGCTCCTTGAGCGTAGGAATTGTTTCACCTTTTTTGTTTTTATTATTTGCATCCCCAGTGCTTAGCATGGTGCCTGTCACATAGTAGGCATTTCGTAAATATGTGTTGATAGATTGATGACATAACAGAATGTTCTTAGAATGTCCTCTGCCCTCCCCTTGTATCCATTTCTCCAAATCTGGCAAGACACTCTTCTTCCATAAAGCCTCAGTGAGTATTCCTCTTATGATATCCCCATTCTCTGAGCTCCTGAAGCACATACAGCTCAAACAGGAGTGTAAGAACTAGCATTTCCTTAAATGCCGTTGGACATTTTTCTCTAACTGTTTGACATTTATAAGTATTATTTCCTCTGTAAGACCGTATGAGTTCCTTGCCACGTCTTCTACTTCTTTTGTACTTTTCACAGCACTTAGCACAAGACTGGGCACATTAGCACTTGAGAAATTCTTACCGATTGATTTAAAAATATATTTCAGAGACTGTGCTTTTTATTCTTCTTCCACCCACATGCTCCTACTGCAGTCAAGAAAATTAATTCTAGTCTAATGCCTTAGATTATGAGCATCAAAGGATGTCAGCAGCAAAATCAAGGACAGCACAAGGTTTAGAGATGAGTAAATTAAATGAATTGTGCTTGTCTTTGCACTTAGGATCATGACAGGTCAATCCAATGGTATATAAGTTTAACAGAAACGGGATCACTACTCCATACATAAAGATACCTTCAGACTGAATATTGACTTAGTTTTAAAATGTAATGTTATTCCCTCCATATACTTCAGAGTATTTTATTATTTTTCAATTACATGTAAAGATAATTTTCAACATTTATTTTCATAAGATTTTGAGTTCTAAACTTTCCTCCTTCCCCCCCTTCCCAAGACAGCAAGGAATCTGGTATGTTGTACATGTACAACCATATTAAACCTGTTTCCACATTAGTCATGTTGTGAAAGAAGAATCAGAACAAAAGGGAAAAGCCATGAGAAAGGAAAACAAAAGAAAATAGTTTTTGAATTCAGACCTCATAGTTCTTTCCCTGGATGTGGATAGCATTTCTATCATGAGTCTTTTGGGAATTGTCATGGATCATTGTATTGCTCAGAAGAGCTAAGTCTATTTATTGTAGTTGATCATTGCACAATGTTGCTGTGTACAGTATTCTGCTGGTTCTGCTTACGTCACTCAGTATCAGTTCATATAAGTCATCTTACTAGGTTTTTCTGAAATCTGCCTGTGCATCATTTTTTTGTCTTTGCATTTTTAAAATTTATTTTCAGTTTTCAACATTTACTTCCAAATGAGTTCCAAATTTTCTCCCTATCTCTCCCCTCTCCCACCCTAAGATGATAGGTAATATATAAAGAAAAATTAGAACCATTGGGAGAAACCATAAGAAAGAAGAAACAAGAAGAGAAAGAGCAAATAATATACTTCTATCTGCATTCAAACTCCATAGTTCTTTTTTATGGGTAGGGACAGCATTTTCCATCATGAGTCTTTTGGAGTTGTCTTAAATCCTTGCATTGCTAAGAAGACATAACTCTATCAAAGTCATCAAACAATGTGGCTGTTACCGTGTATGGTGTTCTCCTGGTTCTGGTCACTTCACTCAGCATCAGTTCATATAAGTCTTTCCAGGTTTTTCTGAAGTCTACCTGCTCATCATTTCTTATAGCACAATGGTATTCCATTGCATTCATGAATCACAACTTGTTCAGCTGTTCCCCCAATTGATGGGCATCTCTTCAGTTTCCTGAAATGTAATGTTATTAATGTTATATTATATTTTTATTTGTTTTGTTAAATATTTCCTAATTATATTTTAATCTGACATAGGTGGGCTTGAAAGTTTTGCAGGTTTGAAACCTCTGATCTAGTCCACTCTATTTGATTTATAGATAAGGAAACTGAAGCCCAGGGAAGTTAAGTGATCTGCTCAATGTCACCCCAATAGTAAGTAGCAAAGGGAAAATTCAAACTTAGGTAGTCTGATACCAAATTCACAGTACCACACGTTTTATTCTAGCATATTGATTTCTGTGGCTTCCATTCTCATGGCAAACTCCATTTGGAGGCAGCAGAGGTGGTGCGGTAGATAAAGTTGCTGTCAGGAAGACCTAAGTTCAAATCCAGCCTCAGTTACTTACTAGCTGTATGACCCTGGCCAAGTCATTTTAGCCAGTGTTTGCTTCAGTTCCCTTATTTGTCAAATGGGGATAACAACAGCACAACTTCTCAGGGTTGTCTTGAGGATTAAATGAGATAATCATTGTGAAGTGCTTAGCATAGTGCCTTACACGTAGTAAAGGCTATATGAATGTTAGCTATTACCGTTGTTCAGCTGTTTTTCAGTCATGTCTGACTCTTTGTGACACTATTTGGGCTTTTCTTGGCAAAGATACTAGAGTGGTTTGCCAGTTCCTTCTGCAGCTCATTTTACAGATGAGGATACTGAGGCACTTGCCCAGGGTCCCATGGCTAGTAAGTGTCTGAAACCAGATTTGAACAGAGGAAAATAAGCCTTCCTGATTCTTGACCCAGTGCTCTATGCACTGTGCCATCAAACTGCCCATACCATCCATGTGACTGATCAAATCTCTTAATCTCCCTGGGCTTCAATTACCTCACCTATCAAGTGAGAACACTAGACTAAGTAATCTTCTAGTACTGAGTGTAATTAGCTTGGAGCATAGAAATATCAACATATGTTCTGTATATAAATTCTCTGATTGTTCTTCCCTGCTGTAGACATTAGTTGGTTCCGTCTGTAATTGTGTGTGTGTGTGTGTTCACTATAGTGAGAAGAAAGATTTTTCAGAGGCTTCTTTATCTAAGCAATTCCCCTGTACTACTCTCAGAATTCATGTGGGAGAGCCTGCAAGACAAATTGCCCTAACTGGTAATCAGATATAACTACTCTCCCAGAGTCTCAAAAGGATCTTTTCATACCTTAGAGCCTGATGGAGTACGGCCTTGCCAGGTACAGACCATTTTGTCTTGGAGAGGACAATGATCATTGTAAAGTAAACTACCTCATAAACAAAAATCAGAGTAGTTTAGAAGTTTCTCTTCACTGAGCAAAAAGTAATGTGGGAGAAGGAACAGAAAAATGTTAAAAAGCTGAATAGGAAGATGATCTGGAATTTTTGAGCATTATGGGGCCATACACTGAATTGGAGAGGGGAAATTTTGGAAAGCATCAAGTTAACAGAGAAAGAGAGGGAAGCTGTAGCTGAAAGAGATCCTAATGAGGGAAGTATTTGTGACCTCACAGGCATCACTGAGACCTGATAGGATGAAAGTGATTATTTCTAAATGAATCTCTGGTTGGCTACAAATTATCCAAAAAGACTCAAGACAAGGAAAATGGGTACAGAAATGGGGTAACATTGTACATTTTAAAAAACTGTATTTGTGAGCAAATCCAGGAACCAGAGGAGGGAAGTATGGTGGAGAGTATTTGGGTGAAGCTCAATGGAAGGGGAGACATAATTGATTTTGTTATTGAAGTATATATTATACATCACCAGGACAGAAAGAGGAAATAGATGAATAGTTTAGGAAAATTTACAAGTTTGGCGCATAAGTGTGACATTACAAAAAGGGGCCTTCCAGTATTCAATATATTTTTTGGAACTTTCTTTGCCAAAGCAAAGAAGCACACAACCTTTTGACTTGCTTTAATAATAATTCCATCCTTCAAAAGACAGAGGAGCAAGTAAGGAGGAATTCCATTCTGGATCTGATTGTTCCCAATGGAGGGGAGCTAATTCCAGGGGCAAAGATGATGGGAACTGAAGAGAAGTGACCCCTAGAGTTTGTGACTGAGAAGAGGAAAGCTAGCTCTAGTCTGTCATTCACCCTAGGTTTTTGGAGAGCAGATTTTTAAGGGATCCAAAAGAAGAAAAGATCCTATGGACTGACATTCTATTGGGAAATAATATGAGGAAAGATGGGAAATTCTCAAGTACAAATCTAAAGACTCAAAAGGAAACAACTCACATTGAGGAGGAAAAATGGGAGATGTTTAAAGAGACCAGAGAACTCACTGATCAACTTAGTTTTTAAAAGGATAGGTATAGAAGATGATTGTAAGCGCAGGTAATGTCGGAGGACTGCAGGAGTATGGAATGATGCTGTAACACTAGTGACAGGAGTGCTAAAGTTTACAAAGAGGCTTATGAGAAAGTCTAGGGCAATTACCTTTTTTATAAAAGGTTTACAGGAGCTCTTTTTACTATGGCAAAGTATTGGAAATTGAGGGAATGTCCATCACTTAGGGAATGGCTAAAAATAGTTGTGATATATGATTGTGATGGAATACTATTGTATTCCAAACATATATGAAAAGTATGATGCTTTCAGGAAAATCTGGAAGATGTTACATTAACTGATGCAAAGCAAAATGTACAGAACCAGGAGAACAATGTACACAGTAACAGTAGTATTATACAATGATCAGCTATGGAAGATTTAGCTATTCTCAGCAACACCATGATCTAAGATGATTCTTAAGGACTTATGATGAGAAATTCTATTTACCCCCACACAAAAAACTGCAGTCTGAATACAAATCAAAGCATACTTAAAAAAACAACAACCATTTTTCTTATTGTTACTGTTGTTGGGGTTTTTTTTTGGTCTGTGTTTTCTTTCATGACATGACTAATATGGAAATATACTTTATATGACTGCACATGCTTAACCTTTATCAGGTTACTTGCCTTCTCAGTGAAGGGGAGGGCTGAGGAAGAAAGGGAGAGAATTTGAAACAACATTCTAAAAAATGAATATTAAAAATTGTCTTTACATGTAATTGGTATTTTTTTTTAAAAAAAGAAAGTCTAGGGACTTAGTAACGTAGGAGAAAGAGAAAGATCAAAGATAGGATAGGATATGACCAATGTAGATGGGATCATAGCTTCTGAAAAAAGAAAAAAGAAAGAACTAATTTTGCTTCATTTTTCTCTACCAAAGACAATGACTTGAACTGGAATGAACAAATCACAAATTCTCATGGGGAGTTGATACCCAATGTAAGCAAAGAGATGGTAGGATACCATACCAACACTTTCCTTTAAGTCACTAGGCTCAGTATATTATTGGATAAAGAAAGAACTGGCAGATGTGATTACTGAACCATTGTCAGTGAAATTTCAAAGAGTATAAAGAATAGGATATGCGAAAAGGGAACATGTCCTGTTTCGTTTTTTTTAAAGGCTCAAAGTTAAAGCTGGAAGGAACATTGTGGTCATCTACTTCTCATTTTACAGATAAAGGAAGTTGAGACTTGAATTCAGGTTCACTGATTCCAAATCTAGCCCACTTTCCATTACACCACACTGCCTATTAGATGGAAAGGAAAAGAATCTGCCATCTATAAGTCAGTAAGCTTGAATTCAATTCCTAAAAAAAATTCTCTAATGTTCCATTAAGGAAATGGTTAATGAATATCTAAATAAGGAAGTGATTATTACAAAAACCAAAATGGTTTCATCAAAAGCAGATTGTGCCAGACTAACCCTATTCTGTTTTTGGAGGGGTTACTAAGTTAGTAGATATGGCTACTAATACTGTACGCTTAAATTTTAATAAAGCAATAGATAAAGTAGATTATACTATTCTGATGGAAAATGTAAAGGAAATAGATGATGATAATATAACTAGATCGATTCAGAACTTGTTAAATGTCTGAACAAAGAGTAGTCATCACTGCTTCCATGGCAATTTGGAAGGAGGTCTCCAGTGGCATGCCTCAGGGATCTATTCTTTTTTTTAACGTTTCCATCATTAACTTGGATAAAAGCATGTAGAGCATACTTATCAAATTTGCATGTGGCATAAAACTAGAAAGGACAGCTAACATACTGGATGACAGGATTAGAAAAAACTTGATAGGCTATACAGTACTGGGCTAGATACAATAAAATAAATCTTAATACATATAAATGTCAAGTTTCACATGACTTTGAGAAATTGACTTCATAAGTACAAGATGGGGGAAGTATGGCTAGACTGTAGTTCATCTGAAAAAGATTCCAGAAGTTTGGCTCAACTGGGGCAGCTATGAGGTACGGTGAGTGGAGCACTGGGTTTGGAATCAAGGAGACTCATTTTCATGAGTTCAAATCCAGCCTCTAATACTTACTAGCTGTATGATCTTGGGCAAGTCACTTTACCCCTGTTTGCCTCAGTTCCTCATCTGTAAAATGAGCTGAAGAAGGAAATGGTAAACCACTCCAGTATCTCTGTCAAGAAGATCCAAATAGGGTCACTAAGAATCCGACACAACTGAACAGCAGCCAAACAGCAAAAGTAAGCTCAATGAGTTAACAGAATAATAAGACTGAAAAAGCTACTGCGATCAACCTCCACTGAGAGGCTTCTGGCTTCCAAAAATAGGGAGATGATGCTTCCATTGTACTCTGCCCTGGTTAGGTCAATTTGTTGTATCCTATTCATTGCTAGGTGGCACATCTTAGAAAGGACCTTGATAAGCTGGAAGGCCTCCAAAGGAGAGCAACAGTATGGTGAAAGACCTGGAGATCACTACATGAGGATCATGTGAAACAACTGGGGATATTTAGCCTAGAGAAGACATAGGAAGGGGCACAATAGTTTTCTTCATGCATTTTGAAAGTCTTTCATGTGAAAAAATGGCCTTACAGTATAAAACAAGGCAATGGATAGAAATTGCAAAGAAGCAAATGTAGTCTTGATGTCAAGAAAAACTCAATAATTAGAAACACCAATAATGGAACAGGATGTCTTGGGAGGCAGTGGGTTTTCCTTCTTTGAAGATCTTTAAGCAAAGGCTGGAAAACTACTTTTCAGGTATAATGCACAGGAGATTCTTAGGCAGATGCTCATCAGACTAAATTGTCGTTAAGGTCTTTTCCAACTCTGACATCGTGCATTGTGTAATTCTTAGCAGTCCCCTGAGACATCATGGTATGCAGCTATCTTCCTCAGTGACTATAATCAGATGGCAGGCACAGACATCTCTGTGTAGTATTAAGCTCATCCCTTCCTTTCTCTGAGGCTTTCTCTTCCCCATGTAAAATGGGAAGAATCATGTCTCCTTTCCTGACTTCCAATAACTCAAAAGAATAAATGAAGTAACTGTATAAAATGCTTTGTGTTCTACAGATAAAAAGGCTGTTTTGTATGTATGATTATCAATCGATAAATCAATCAGCAAACATTAAATGTTTACTGTACGTTAAGTACTGTGCTAAGTTCTAGAGATACATCAAGGTTTGTCATGGACTTTTAAGGGAAGAATGCCACCCTCTTTCCTCCCATTCTCCCTCTCTCCTTCTTTTCTGTGTCTGCTCATCTGTCCATCTCTCTGTTTCTGTCTCTCCTTCCTTCTCTCTCTCTCTCTCTCTCTCTCTCTCTCTCTCTCTCTCTCTCTCATAGACACACACACAAACACACACACACACACACACACACAGAGTCTGTAAGGAAATTCCTCACTCAATCCTGTGATTCTGTCTCTGCTGAGATTTGGAGAATGGGGCTGATGAAAGAAAGAAGAGAGAAGGAGCCAGCTTCTGGGCAGGACCCAAAAGAGATAACTGATACTCTCTTACAGTGCCCTGACCCAGCCAGTTCTGTGAAAGTGTATTCATTCCAACCTCTCTCACCTTTTACGCTTTACCTGCTGGGATGAATGACTGGGCCCAGATTGCCCAGAAATAGTTTCTTCTTTTCACGGTCCCTTTCCCTTTCTGGTGCCACTTTCTGTTCAGTTTTCTGATCATGCTATTGGGGTTGTCACAGTGCCTGCAATCTGAAGATGTGGTATGCTACACTTTCCTCCAGAAAGTGACATCTGACTTGGCTAATGTCAATCAATAGCTACAGATTAGTTGACTGTGCCTGTATTGACATTTCTGTGCCAGTCAACTCCAATCCTCATTAGAGTCTGTTAGTTTGGTTAAAAAGATTGAAAATATCAACAATTCACCATATGATCTAAAAGTATCGAGAAAGTGCAATGATCATTTGCCAGACTCAGTAAACACTCTTTTGGTATAATTGCTGTCTTTACTGGAGGCCATCAGTTAAATAAACAAATCATTTGGTTGTGAATAGAAATATTAATATAGAGTCTACAAATATTGCTGATCATTAATGGACATTAAGCAATATATGAGGTCTAGAATGACTATCATTTATCTATCTGTCTTTCTGTCTGTCTGCCAATCATATACACGTTTGCTTCATGTTATAATCATATACTTGGTTCCCCAGGGGCTGACAGTCATTGTGTGATTTGTTACTTGCTTCAGTGCATTAGGGTCTGTGATTTCACTGGTGGCTGTTTCTTCCACCAGTACAAAGGACAAGACTGCTCTGTGTCTTCAAGTTGCTATGGCCAAAAATATTCATCACCTTTGCAGATGAGCCTCTCTGACTTTAAATTTGTTACTTGAAGACTCACACTTCATTGGGACCTATACTAGAAAGTCCTCTGACCAAGTTTAACTTTCCTGTGGATGTTTTGATTTTAATAGTTGCCATTTATTCATAGAAAAGTCAGGTATAATCGACAAGCATTTGTTAGGAGCATATTGTAAATAAGCACTTTGGGAGAAAACAAAAGAAGCAAAAGATCGAGCCTAAATCCTCTGGAAAAGTAGAGTAATTTGGTTAGATTGTAAAGTCCTTTAGAGCAGGTTGCGTCCAACTCTTCATGACCCCATTTGGAGTTTTCCCTTTCACTCCAGAATACTCCAGAATGCCATTTCTTTCTCCAGCTCATTTTACAGATGAGGAAACTGAGGCAAAACAGGCAAGTGCCCAGGGTCACACAACTAGTAAGTTGTGGCAGAATCCAGGAGTCCTGCATTCTGATCCCAGATCTGCCCCTAACTAATTGTCAGACCTTATACAATTCACTTTACCCTTTCAGGGCCTCAGCTTTCTTCTGTTATATAATCACCCTTCCCAGGGAAACTTGCCTTTAATAGGTCACTCAAGAATTTAAAAAAAGAAAATTGAACAGCAATGGCAGGATTTGAATTCAGGTATTCTCACTTCAAGCTCAGCACTCTATCCACTGCACCATCTAGCTGCTCTTAGTAGATGCTTAATAAATGTTTATTGAATGAATGGAAGGAATTGAAATATTAATTATTTAATATGGAGTCTCAGACCTTTTCAGAGCCCAATTACATGATTAAATAAATTATCCCAAGACCTTATCTGGAATAAATAATATATAAAACCAACTTATGTTCACATAGAACTTCATACTTAACATGCCTTTCACATATATCAACTCATTCAGTCCCTACGGTAACTGTGAAAATAGGGGAAACAAATACTATTATTACCAATTTATAGAAAAGGTAAGTATGTCTCAGAGAGTCTGTGGTCTTCTGATAGAGCAGAGTGGGACCTTAGAGATCTTTTAATCACCGCATTGATTTAGATCTGGAAGAGATTTCAGAAGTCAGGAGGTCAAGTTAACAATTCAACAAGCCTTTGTAAAGGTCAGCTATGGGCCAACCCACTTGCTTTATTTTTTTTTAAGTTTTGTTAATGCCTTTTGTTTTTACACTGAAATCACACCTCATTATATGTCACACTCTCCATTGAATCCTTTCTAGTGACAAAGAAATCCATCATATTAATGATGAAGGAACTGAGGTTGTTCAAGGGCAGTTGGGGGCCCAGGGGAAAGAGTGGCAGGCCTAGAGTCAGTAAGACTTATATTTCTGAGTTCAAATCTGACCTCAGACACTTACTAGCTGTGTGACCTTGGGCAAGTCACTTCACCCTGTTTGCCTCAGTTTCTCATCTGTAAAAGGAACTGGAGAAGGAGATGGCAAACCACTCCGGTGTCTTTGCCAAGAAAACCCAGATGGGATCAGGGTACAACTGAAAATGACTGAACAATCACAACAAATTTTGTTCCAACTCACTCAGATAGTTAATAGCAGAAATGGGAGAGAACCTGCTCCCACCAGAATGTTCCCTACGATATTATGACACTTTCTTATTAAACAGCCTCCCTAAAATCACAAAGCAAGCTATATTCCTAACTGGGGCTCAGATGCACGCCTGGTGTTCTCTCTACTACTATACCCCCCATCATTAAATCTGTGTCACTGTTACATGGTGTGGGGTGCTGGCCCTGTTCCAGGTGTTCATGATGCAAGTCTGCTCACAGCATGGTCCCCATCCTCAAGGAATTGACTTTTAAGGGTTGTGTGACATGCACACACACACACACACACACACACACACACACATACATCTACCATGTGACTCAAGCATTCTACAAAAACTTCATAAACCCAGGCTGGTCACTTTTTTTTTTTTTGTGCTTTCCCTTATTTTACATATTAAATTCAGAAACAGAGGTCCAGAGAAACTAGATCAAATCCAAGGTCACTCAGGTAGCAAGTTAACACTTAAAATCATTTAACCTGATTTAAAGTCAGGAGATATATGTTTGAATCTCTAATGGTCCTGCCACTTATGTGACCTTGGACAATTTGCTTAACATTTTTCCTTGGTTCTCAGTTTTGAAATGAAGTGAGAAAGTTAGATTGGATCAAGGAATGTATGGTTAAATTTTAAGGGATCTGGGAAAGTGGTTGGGAAAATTTGCATCTTTAATTTTACATTTTTTAGATTAACAATTTCTTCAGTTACCTAAGAACATCATTCTGAGAAAAGGTCCATATGTTTCATCAAATTGCTAAAGGAGCCAATGACCTAATAAGATTAAGAAGTTCTGGACTAGGTCTTTGAGGTCCTCTCTAGCTGCAGCATGGAAGATTCTCTCATATTTATACTTGTTAATTGGTTGACTGATATCTAGCAGAGCTGGAATTCCAACTTGGGTCCCATTCCAAATCTTGTACCCTTTTAGTCATACCACATTGCCCAGTTATCCTTGGTTCACTGGTTTTTTAACATTCCATCTTCCATTTGATTCCCTTGGCTTTCCATTGCCATCATACCCCTCTATCTTTGGTAGAGTTAAAAATCTGAAGGATGTAGAAGGAGGTACTGATCATTTTTTCACTGTGTCTTCAGAGAAGGAAACCAGAAGAAATGAGTTTAAATAGAATCTCAAGTGTATTATTAGTAAACGTAGTGAGAGGGACTAAACTTATGGCACCTGCAGTCTTAAGGCCACATGTGGCCCTCTAGGTCCTCAAGTGTGATCCTTTGATGGAATCCAAACTTCACAGAACAAATTCCCTCAATAAAAGTACTTGCGCTGTGAAGTTTGGATTCAAAGGACTGCACTTGAGGACCTAGAGGGACACGTGTAGCCTTGAGGATATGGGTTCCCCACCCCTGACTTAATTAAGCATTTGCTCACATCATGCGATGACAGAGATGTTCTCTCCTGACATCTTCATAGTGGCTAAAACTTCAGAATTAGAAATTCTTTTCTTTAGATTTTTGCTGCTTAATTTTGTTTTTTTTTTTAAATTCTTGAGTGACCTATTAAAGGCAAGTTTCCCTGGGAAGGGTGATTATATATTTCATAGCACAGAAGAAAGCTGAGGCCCTGAAAATGTGAAGTGAATTGTATAAGGTCTGACAATTAGTTAGTGGCAGATCTGGGACCAGAGTCCAGGACTCCTGATTTCCCTGTCTATATAGTCCCACAAGCACAGGCTGAATCTAACACCATGGCAAGAACTAGTTGAGAACTACTCAAGAGCAGGGACAGAGGATGGGAATGGGGGGGTGCAGGGGGGCCCAAGGGCTCCAAGTTGAAAAGGAAGTATGAAGGTCATCAAAGACAAATTTTGTCTACTTATCAACTTTGCATTTGGTTGTTCCTGGGTATGACATATTTTAGATAACCAAGATATGTGGATAAATTTTCATTGGTAAATTTCAAAACACTGGAGTGGGCTACTGAGGAAAAGTGTGGAGTCTAAATCTGCAGTGATCTTCAAAAAGAGAATAAATAAAATTAAAATGAAACTTTCTATCTTGTTTTAGCTGTTATTACAATACTAGTGACTAGCATTTGCTTTTTATATGTTGTCTGATTTGATCCTCCCATTAACTCTGCCCCCTTAGCTTGTGCCTCACTCTGAGATTACCTCCCATTTTATACTATGTACAAGATGTCCCAAAAGTCTTAGTGCAATTGTAACCATTAATAGTTTAAACTTTAATGACTTAAAACTGCAATAAGACCTTTGATATTAAAGATTTTAGGCTCTCAATGCTTTAAAACTATACTATGACTTTTTGGGACACCTTATATATACCTTATATGTACATAATTATTTTTATATAGTCTCCCCCTTTAGAATATAAGCTCCTTGAGGGCAGGGACTATATTTTTGCCTTTCTTTGTAAAACCCCAAGGACTTAGTACAGTGCTTGCCATAACACATACTTGTTGACTGACTGACTTACAGTTTATTAGTTGGTGAGGCACACTACCTCTAGCACACCATTGGCTTACAAATATATTGGGGATGCTGATCCGTCTTGACATATGATGAGATAGGCAGTCCATTCCTGAGCATGGCTAATGTGGAGAAGCCCTGGTCTACCTCTGTAGCATCCATAAAAAGTGAGGGTGCCTGACTCTGAATTCGAAGAGTTCAATTAATGGAGGATTAATGAGAAAGGGCCTGCAAGGGGCATCTTGGAGCTGGTCTAGGCCTTCCAACGACCGGGCAGTGGAGTATTAGGTGCCTAGGGGAGAGGCAGGAAGGATGTGACAGGAGGAAGCAATGGACCCAAAAAGTGGCCTCTTGGGGTATAAGCTCTGTCTCAGAACAGAGGTTTTTCTTCGACAAGTTTTCCATTCACAAGAGCCCAGCTCTTCCTGTTATTGGAATCAGATACATCTGGAAGCAGTAAACTTTTCAGCAGACTGAGGAAAAGAAAAGATGTATTGTAGGGGATGGATTCACCTCTGGGACTAATTATTTTTTATATTTCACCCATCACATTTATAATCTTCGTGAGAGCAAAGAGAGAACAAATGAACTCATTAAAACCCAGAAAGGTGCTTCTGCCCATCAAGATGAGCTTCTCAACACTGATCTCTGATGAAGGAAATGTCAGCAACATCCAGAAAATAAGGCTAAACCCAGGATGGGTGCTTGGGGCACAGGGCCCTGCCAAGCTGTTTTCTGTGTTTGAATAGTTATTGTTTGCTTGGTTTTTGTTTATTTATTTATTCATACATCTATTTATTCATTTACCTATTTGTTTATCAATTCATTCATTCATTCACTTATCTATTTATCCATTCATTCATTCGAGTTGCTGGTGTCATGATGGTAGAGGGGGAAAACCAGTTCAAAGGACTGGAAAAATAATATTGAGTGTAAGCAATAACTAATAGGGTCATTCTCTTCTGAGAATTTCCCCAGCTTTGTATAAAGGTCTGATCTTTTTCAGGTCATATTTTTAACTCATGAGAGGGTTTCCAGAGAAGGTTTCAGCAATCATGGCATCATAGACTCAGAGTTGGAAAGGATTTTTGAGATCTTCTGAATTAATCCTCTTCATAGGTGAGTAATCTGAACTTGAACTCTGAAAAAGACTACCCAAGTTCAGTTTGCTATTCAGTGGTAGGGTCTGGACTAGAGCCTTGGTCATCTGCCTCTCAGACCGGTGATCTTTCTGTTCACTTGAGTTGCTCGAGTTTTTTTTTCTAAATCTTTTCAAGTGGGAGATACTGATCTAGACTTACTTTCTCTCTTTCTTCTTGTTCTTGCTGTTCTAACATCAATCCTGGCAAATATATTTAATTAAAAATTTAAAGAACATTGAGCTTAGCTTTAAATAGACCTTGTATGACCTCCATAAAATAGATTGACTGCCATCCAGGGCCCTAGAAAAGGGCAAATGGGACATAGTTGACCCTTTCAGATGAATATTCTGGGGGCCATCCCTCTCCAATTTTATCCTGCAACTGTTTAGTGGTCTGAAGTATTAATATAAAGGGAGCCCCCTCTCCATTAACTTGGAAGGGCCAGCTATCTCCCTTACTTACCTCCTCCATGTTTGTTCTGTGATGCTCTACAATTGTCTTGCAGGGTTGTGTGGCCCTATTTGGAGTGCTAGAGGGGCTGGTAGCAAAGTCATTCTAGAAGACACATAGCAATAGCTACTTCTAGCTGACCCGCTGTTTTTAGAGTAGGATGTGGTATTCTAAATGGAATAGGGGAATACAAAATGTTTGTAGGGGAAAGGGGAGGATGATGAAGGAAATTTGTAGGGAGAATCCAATGAAAAGACATCAAATACAGTCATACATATGTGTATTTCTTCACACAGCATGGATTCCTGTGAATATGGTATGAAAGACTGGGTTGTATTTTTATCTTGTGACTTTTCTAGCCCTGCTTGTTCTAGAATGATCTGTGATAGTAAATTAATTCTTAAAAAAGGTTTATATAGATTCCCTTTGTAGCTTCAAGACAGTTATTTACTCCAGAGAATAAAAGAAGGTAGCCATCTTGACTGAGTGCATCAGTCCAGAGAAAGCTGTACTAGTTGGTGTATCCTTGGAGCAGGAGTGGAACTTTGGACAGAGACTGTACCAAAGAAGAGCTTTACTCAGTTACCCCAATCCAAATAACCCAAAGTCACTATTTCCCTCTGATCACTTACTGTTTCTCACCCGATCATTCAATAAGCTGTATGTGCCTTTTTTTTTTTTTGGTTAGGGAAAACCTATAATATCCAAAGCCACTAAATGATTAGAAAACTAATTTAAGCACAGCAGACAGTGGGGCAAGGCTTTTGAGCCAATGATGCTTCATTTAAACCCTGAGTCTACCCCTGGGTGCCAGCAACACTGACATGTCATAGGACATAGAACTAGAGGGGACCTCTGAGATCTAGACCAACCCTTTCAGCTTGTGGATAAGGAAACTGAGGCCCACAGAAACAAAATGACTGGCCATGTATGTGGGCCAGTCAGTAATTGAACTGGAAAGAGAATTCCACTGATCTGTGCTTGCTGCCTCCAAGATCAGCTGCTCTGAGAGCTCATCACTGAAGAAGTTTGTCTTGGGAAAAAAATATTTTCATTAAACCCTAAAATATTATATAAATTATGTTTATTCTAATTACTATTTTAGCCTTGGCTGGTTAACTTAATAATAGTAAGGTCAACTTCCTAACTTTTATGCCAGTGAGCTTCTTCCAAGATTCTCTGGGAATCTCCAGAGTATAAAATTCCCTGGGAATTCCTTTCTGGACATTTGACAAATGAGTTTGGTAGATCAATCAATCAGCAAGCATTTATTGTGTGCCAGGTACTGTGTAAAGATAAAAATGAAACACTTCTCATTCACAAAGAGCTTACATTTTATCAGGGGACCCAATACATATATAAGGACCTAAAGACCAAGGGAAGTATTCCCAGCTCTGGGATCATGTTAGACTGGGTTCATGTCCAGAGGGATTCTGACCCCAAAGAGAGGGTCACAATGTTTCCATAATGCTTCCATCTTTGGTAAAATCTCTTACAAAGCTTAGATTTGGATTATATCTAGAGATTTCCTAAAAGGTATTAATAGAATCCCTTCTAGAAAGAAACTCAAAATATAAAAAGTACCAGACATAGGACGATTATTTATTTCTTTTGCCACAAATATTTAAAACACAAAAGATTTGTAAGTGCATATTGACAATTATTTAGAACACAATAGAATAACTCGTCTTCTATGAGAGGTTGATAAAGCATTAAAATGGAGTACAAAGGTCTTGCTCCTGAATAATCATTGTCCAAGCAGCTCACTCAAGGTCCCCATCTTCTTCCAAGCCAGGTATGACTTTGACTCTTCCTCCTGACAGTGATGATTTCTTCTGAGAAGTTGTTTCAGGGGTCTCTTTCTCTTCTTCAACCAGCTCCAAATCCCAGGAGCTCTTGACCTCTGGAACTTATGAATTCTGGAAATAATGAAGTTGTCTCCAAGGCTATAATGAGCCATCCCAGGACGGTTGTGCTCAGGGAAAGACACAAACTAGAAGTAACAGATGAAGACTTGAGGCTCAGCCTCAGACTTGTCAAAGTCAGCATACACAGTTTCATACACATGCTGATTGATGGCCATAGCTGGATGAGGTGGGAAAATGTCCCCTTGCCCCCTTCAATAGAAATCTGAGAGAGAGAGAGAGAGAGAGAGAGATAGAGAGAGAGAGAGAGCTCAGAGAATTTGAGGGAGAGTTCAGAGTCCTAATATCCTCAACAAAGAGGAAGAAGGTGTATTAGTGCAACTTCTCCTTTAAAAGTCTACAATATTTTTTACAAGTTTGCTGAGTGGACAGCTCTTCCTACCTTGCTGCCAATTTTCTTGTCACAGCTAATCCATCATGAGGACCAAGGGACCAGCCAAGAGTCTCTGTTCATGCATGCGTTTCATGTACATGTATCATTGGAAGTCACTTGCTCATAAGGGCACTGGGAATGACCAGGGTATGTCCTTGACTGCTAGGAAAGTGATTCAATGTGTCATTCACCTTGTGAACTCCCCCCAGAGGCTTAGATAAGGAACAAAGAGAGAAGAGGGGAGATAGGAGCTCTCTTCTGGTAGAAAGTGCAATCCCTAAGCTTCAAGATTTCGGAATTGACTTGAGGACAGAAAACCCAGTGGGTTACTGACCTTGACCATGGGTAAGGGGCTTTTATAGACGAAAAGACGAAACTGAGTAAAACGTGGAAGAAGAAGAAAGAAACAGGCAATATATAGAAGAGGTGAGGATGAGACTGTGGCTGCCTGGAGGCTTGAACCAGGGTAGTGAGGATATTTCAAGTACAATGTGATCTAATTTAACTTTTACTGGAGGAAGAGACAGGTAACTTTCCTTCTTCCTTCCTATTCCTATCTCCTTGGGGAGGATCCACAAAATTTTGGTCATTTATTCTTTTAAAAACCATTTCCCTCTGATCTTGTTATGTGTTAACATTTGTTCTAAATGATTGCTCGGTTCCTTAAGCCAGAAAATATGAGAATCTATCAATCAACCAAACCCCAAAGCTATGAGTTTTATCTTTGTGTAGCACCCACCCTGGCCTAGTCCCAAATACTTCTCACAGGTTAGTAAGTTGGATAAACAGAGTACTACTATCTCAGGTTCTAAAAGTAACTCTATGGATCTACACTCCTAACACCTCCTCATGAGGTCCCACTTTTGTGGTTCCCGTTAGAAATAGGCCAGGAGATAGGGTTAACTTGTAGCAAAGGCATTTCCTCAAATGCCGTAACATGAGTATTTGTTACAAAACATTCCCTAGCAAAATTGGGACATACCTTTTCACCAATAGACAGAGTGTCCATGGGAAGAGTTGGTTCAAACTACAATAGTAGTGTGACACATGTATAATATACACACATGACAAAAGTATTTCAAAAATACTAGTACAAGAATGGGAGGCAGAGATGGAAGAAGGAGAAAACAACTCCTTGCCCTGACAATCATAAGAATTTTAGGAGAAGGGATATTAGAAGTCATCTAGTCCAATCCTTTCATTTAAAACTAAGAAAATTTAGGGCCCCAACAGATCAAATGACTTGTCTAAGGTTTGTTTTAATCTATTCTTTGAGCCTAGTCACTCAACTATTTCTGAATCTACCTAACTGTACTCTAATTCCCATCCATATTTTATGATCTTGTCCACAAGAATATATCATAAGAAGCCTTGCCAAATGCCTTAGTGAAATCCAAGTTTACTCTATCTAGAACATTCCTTTACTTAGTAACCCTGTGGGGAGAAGAAAGGAAAGAAGGCCATTTTGGCATGACCTGTTCTTGATGACCCACCCAGTCTGGCCCTTCCTAATTAACAGCACCCATTTCTAAAATACAATATCTTAAGTCCTTAAAATGTTTTTCTCTTCCTTAAGTATATTAAATAGGTCCCCTCCAAACTTGTTTACATTTTGCAATTACTTAAAAAACAAATAAACTGAAACTCTTTCTTTAAAGACAAACTTTAGTCTAGCCACTGTCAAATGATCACAAGCACTGATTTAGTGGAGTCGTAATTAAGGAAGTTTTGTAATATATACACATTCAATTTCCCTAACTGCTGTGGCTAAGCATATGAGTGGTTAAGTGAATGGGTGGGGGTGGGGTTGGGGGTAGGGGTGATGTAGAGAAGGATCAGTAAAAGAGATTTTTCACCATCTCAGGGAGAATAGCAAGGCTTCAGTTGGAATATTCAGGCAGGCAGCATATAGATACAGGATGAGTCCACTCATCCCATCACTGGCTTCTTCCCTTGGGTGACTACATGGATCTGGTTGCCTTATTGCTAGGTCCTTCTCTAGCTTCAGATTAACAAGATAAGTATCCCTCTGGAGGACATTTTCCTTGAGAAACACATATATGAGACAAACCTTGTGGGTGACCTCTTGTAATGCCTCTTCATCCTAAAAAGAAATGTCTCAGGAAAGCTCAAAACCCTCTTGATGGGGAAACTGAGTCACCCTGTGATTCTAAGACTGGCAGTAATGGGCCGGAAAGGAGGGAAAGCCCGCCTCCCCTTTTTTCTTTCTTTCTTTTTTAATTTTTTAAAGTCTTAGACTCAAATGCCAGAACACAAAAAAAGCCCCCTTTTCCACCAGTGGGGAATTTGAATATCAGCTAGCTAGACTCCAATTCCTAAGGATTCTTTCTTCCCCACACCAGGATGAATCAGCACCAGTCCCTAGGTCCAGGCTCTTTCCCTCCCTTCCACCAATGCCTTGTTCTGATAGACCCAGAAGAGAGCACTATTAGATTTTACTAGTTTGGTAGAGGTCATGGTCCATTCTCTCCAGGGCCCCAGCAGTGCATCTAACACTATCTAGGACCCCAGTTAACTGCCTTGTGTCCCATCCATCCTCCCTGAGCACCCCTTCATTTTGGGGAGTATCTCATCTTAATAAAGCTGACTTGTTTTACAGCCTTGTTTTGAGCTCCATGTTTCTTTGTACTGGGTGTACTTCCTAAGGTTGTATTAAGACACCTCTCAAATTAAGACTGCCTCAGAGAGTCATGGAGAACTCTAATACAAGGAAAGAAATCTCAACATACCACCGAGACCATTGTGATCGCCTTAGCTGTCTGCCTCAGAGACCCCTTTCCACTTTTACATGTACCAGAAATGCACGGTACTTAGCTCTTCCTTTGAGGGGTGGTGCTAGCCACTTCTGAATCACCATCAGCCTTTCCCTGCTCAAGGCTGCCTCTGAGTATCCCTTAGTTAATTATCACTTCTGTTGGAACAGGATTTCCAGGTGTTGCTCCCCAGAGATAGCACCTGCACGCTGTTTCCTCCATCTTTTTGCAGCAGTCTGAATACCTCATGCCTTTGCCAGTTGCTGACAGTCAAAAAGAAGGCATCTGCTTGCATTCATCATGATTATACCACTGGCTGCTGATGACAAAAGCATTGTATGCCCCAGGCCATAGCTATGAAAAAAAAATCCACTCCCAAGTCTGTCTACAATTCCTTTTGTTTGTTTGTTTGGTTAGCTCTCTCTCTCTCTCTCTCTCTTTCTTTTTGTGTGCAAGTTGAGACGCAGCTTCCTAGTCCCTGGAACCAAGAACAATGCCCTGTGGGTGTGGGTAGGGCTCGTTTTGAGCCCTGACTTTAAGTAAAGGCAGATTTTTGAACAGGTGTCAAAAAGGAAAAAAAAGGAGGGGGTGGGGGTTGGGGGGAGCATTTGGAAATGTCCCTATTGCCCAAGGAGGAGAAGCAATTTAATCAGCACAATACAAAGTGGTCATTTTGGAAAGAATGAGATTAACTAGAAAACTGGCTGAACTGTTCTCTCTTAGGAGCAGGGACACTTGGTACAGGAAAGTGAGCATTGCATTTAAAGGTAGATGATCTAGGTTTGAATCTCAGCTCGAGCCAAAGCTCAGCTTTGGCAATCTTTCTCCACTCTGGGCCTCAGTTCCCTCTTTTTTGTAATGAATGAGATAGACCGAAAGATCTCCTTAGACCCTTCTGGTTCCAAATCCACTGATCCTTTCCCAGATGTGCTCATGTAAGCACTAAGATAATATTACCAAATCACATTCTACCCCAGCATAAGTTTTTCTTACTAGCCAAACTTTCTTCCCTGTGAAGTCTGTTTTATGGATTTATCCCCTCCTCTCTTTTTGGGGAAGCATTGATTTGGGGAAGGTGTTGATAGCTAGAAACTGAGTCTCTCATAAAAAGTGTTTCGGTTTTTTTAAGTTTGACAGTGGTAGTGATGTTGGGGAAGATGTATAGATCAAGGGTGGGTCCCCTGCTTCTTTTTGTATGGCTCAATGGTTTTTAAATTTTAGAATAAAGTTTTACTGTGTTTAAAAATGTGAAAACCATCGCTCAAAAGTGAACTGAGTGTGTCATTGCGTTAGATCACATGCCACAGCTGGGAATATTTTTAGAAGTTCAGAAAGTCTTCTGAGAGAGTGGTGTCGATCTTCTGCTGTTTGGAGAAAGTGCCTCGTTGGAGTAAATGCCTCTCATCACGATAACATAAGTGTCTTTTCTGCTTCAGATGAGAGGGTTATTAAGGTAATGTTACACTTTATTGCTGAAAAGCAGCGTAAATAGACACCCAGGCTATGGAGATTATCTGCTTTCAGGAGGCAGAAAAAAAGGGGGGGGGGGAACATTTTCTTTTACAATTTCTCCTTCTGATAAATAACACACTGTATTTGCCTGGGAAGTAGTTATCCTTGAATAATGGCCATGCACCTAAAAGTCAGGGTGGAAAAAAACACCCTGAAAATTAGTGCAGTTATATGGGCAAATCATCTATCAGTCACTTTCACTTCTGACATCTCTTGCCTCTAGCCACTTTTACTTTCTGACTCTATCTCCTGCTCATCTGGTCACATTCTCTGTATACTCCATTCCACTCCAATCAGCACTAATTTAAAGAAAATAAAATACTATTGGATCTTTTGTATCCTTGACTTTTCCCAAAGTATCTCTCCTTTTGATTTCTCTCAGAGAGCCATTGTCCATAAAAAAAAAAGAACACAAGAGAGACAAAAAAGTTCAGCAAAACTAACACAGTAAAAAATCCTGACAGTACATTCAGTGTTCCACACTCATTGTTCTCCACCCTGCAAAGAAATAGAGATGAGGTGCTCCCTCAATCTCCCTTCTTGGGGCCAAGATTAGGAATTACAATTTCGTGGCATTTGGTTTTGATTTTCTTATTTTTTTCATTTACGTTTCAATCAGCATTTAGTAAGTCCTCCTCCATGTACTCTCTCTGTCTTTCCTTCCGTGTTCGTGTGTGTGTGTGTGTGTGTGTGTGTGTGTGTGTGCCTGCACAGTTGCCTTTAAAGCTATAAAAACCTAAATTCAAACCCCCACTGGTTGTGTGTTGCTGGGCAAGTCACTTTATCTCAATATTCTAAGCAAATCTCCAAGATTCTAAATTGCATTGGTAAGGGGAGTTTCTTCACCTGAGAATTTCCTATACCAATGAAACTACAAGTCCAGTCCTTACTCTTTTTCTGTGTAGAATATTATCTTAAACTCAAGGAAGGTACCAAGTTTAGATAAGTCATGCATACTGTTACTCTCATGGAACTTACATTGTAGTAGAAATATAAAAATGACTCAGTATTAGGAAGCAAGCAATATAGTATATCATTCACCAAGGATCTATGATTTGTTTTTGCCAACATGTTTTCTCCACCCTCTTAGTAGATTTCACCTTTCCCTATGCTGGGGTAAGGGATTATAGCTCTGACCATGAGGGATCTCCTAGTGTAGTGGGAGAAACATTACCTCCTTTGCCTTGGAGTTCTTAGAATCAGCTAGGATCAGAAAAAATCATAAAAGTATAGTTCAGAAATAGAGAAATGAGAGTATAACTACAATTAGACAGACATGATATCTATAGACCTAGTTCATTCTGGAGATGCTAGAGTGAGTGGTTCTGGGCAGGAAAAGCCTGTAGGGTCATTGTATAGTTTGAATGTTTCATCCATGCTGGGTAATGAATGATGATTACTCTGCCTGCTCCTTTCTGATAGAGATTCCATCCCTTGAGTAAGTACCTAAAGAGGTCTACTAATTCATTGAATGGGTGTGTGACACTCAGAGTGAGAATCTGATAAGTCCTTAGCCTAAAATGACCAAGATCCTGCATTGCATCCTGGGTCATCTCCAGTCATCCTGATGAATATCTGGCCACTGGACCCATATGGCTCTGAAGGAGAAAGTGAGGCTAGTGACCTTGTACAGCGCTCCCTCACTCAAATCAAAGTCAAGTGCAAGTTACCTTGATGTCATGATCCTCTTGGAGAATGAAAGGCAAACACAACAACCTCCATAGTGAAAGTGCAATAGTGTTATCCATCCACTACAAACTAATATAACTTTACAATCAATTTTCTATTGTGTGTTTGATTTATTGTATAAAATAGTAATTCAACATGTTTGCAAATCATAGTGCTGTTAGATGCTAGCCCTGGCAGAAATTTCTTTGTTTACTGTACAGCTTGCCCAGTTGGGCTTTGCTAGTCAACAGACCAGAAATGTGGAATTCCAAACAGCTGTGAGTATTAAATTGAAAGCAATTTTTATGAGTCTATCAGAGGGGCAATGTGGAATGATAGAAACTGGTTCAGACAGTGAAAAGTACTTGCTGTAAACTTGAGACCCTCCGATGAGCTTCTGAATATTTGTTTTGAGGAAAGACAGAAGTAAAAATAATGATGAAGAAATGTTTTGGAAAGGTAAGAGGAAAAAGTCTAGTACATGTCAATACCCATTTGCACATACATCAAATTATTCTTTCTTCTTAATGATTTTGGGGAAAAAAATCCCAGTATCCTGGGGAAATGCACCAGCCCAAAGTCAATTCCTGGTCTGTTCAAGGCAGAGGATACATTCAAAGTTAAACAAAATAGTATAGTCATAGTTACATGCACAATTCTCCAAAGGATTCAGGAATTCTTCAAGGAGCTTCTTGCATTTGCACTATGCAAATAAAGAATTCACTTATATCTCCAAATTGAGCCAGAGGAAACTATCATCTTGGGTTATCACTGGAGGTACATTCCCTAAAGAATAGTATAGTTACCATGAGAAGGGTCAATATAGATCGTTGGTGTTAGGAACATGTCAGTCAGCAAGTCAGTCAACAAGTAGATATTAAGTGTGTGCCAGGCACTGGGGTAAGTGGTTAGGATATCAAGAAAGGCAAAAAACAGTCCCTGCCCAAAAGGTGCTTGCATTCTATTGGGGGAGATAACATATAACTAGTTACCTGAGGAATTCTGATGAGTGTCATGCCTTTCCCTGACTCTCCATTTCTAGAGATCTTGTACAGACCATTAAATAAAAATTCAGCACCATTAGCTATGTCTTAAGGAAACCAGAATATAGAAATTGTGTCCTACGTGGGAAACAGCAAGAGAGTAGAGAGACCACTGGACGTGGTTCAGAAGATGAGGGCTCCAACTCTACCACTTACTGACTATGTGACTTTATGTAAGTAATTTAATTTCTCTGAACAGTCTTATTTTGCTTACCTGTTCCTTGGGGACAATCATATTTGTACTGCCCTACCCAAAAGGTTGCCTTGAAGGCTAAATGAGAATGTGGTATACTGAAGAGGGAACTGGCTTTGATGTCACAGGACATAGGTTGAAATCTTATATTCTACTACCCTTATTACCTTGAGCAAGGTTCTCAATGTCAGTTTCCTCATCTATAAAACGAGAAGGCTGGATCATACAACATCTAAAAAGTTGTCTTCTAGCTCTAGCTTGATCTCAAATGTATAAAGTGCTTTATAATCATAAGGTATACAAATATAAGTTTTCCTTATGGATAGAGTGGGAAGGGATTTAATTTTCCCTCCAGGTAGTTGATGAAATCACAGTAAATAAGGGAAAGGTAAAGAAGGTAATATTCTGTTAAGAATCCTATCATCATCCCTTTACAAAATGTGAAAAAGTTCTGATTGAATTGGAATGGGATCTGGTCACTGTCTGGATAAAGATGGGCAATACCTAAGTGACCTTTTTTGAAAGCTAAGTTTTCATGCTCTGAAGGATATTGAAGGCAGGGAGCAGTTCTATAGCGTGACTTCTGTCTCCATCAGAAGTCATTAAAGAAAGGAGATCTTCTTTCCTTCCCCTCCTATCAAAGGACTGCAGCAACAGATCTGCTCCTTCAGTAGGATATGCTGTTATCTTAGAGTTAAGAGGTTCACAGAGCCAAGCAATTAAAGGCAGGAAGCAGAAGCTCACTCTCCAGAGTGACACAGACACAGGGCATCAGCATTCAAAAAAGCATTTCTAGGTATAAGTCCCCAGTTTAGTTCTCTAGGCCTCCTTGCAGGAGAGAGAACTGACTTTGGATTCAAGAGAGAACTAGCCCTTACAGCTGGGACTTAATATGCAGAGAGAACACCCAGAGGGCCCCTGTGAGTGATCCACTCAGCAGAAATATCGTGCCCAGAGGGGTAACAGTATGACACTGCAAGAAACGAAGTTCCAGAGCAGTGAGATTCCTTGGCCACATCTATGCCTCACTGCCATTGTATTCCAAATTGATGTCCACTCTTTTCATAGACACTGTATTGGTTGGAAAATAAGCCCTGTAATGCTGATGTGATACCCACAGCAGCCACTATGAATATGCATTTGTATTTCCAGGGTAAATTGGCAAAATACAAATTCTCTTCCTCCAAGACAAAGCCAAGACACTTATTCAGATAACAGAAAGCTAATTCCATCATGGTAACAACTAAGGTTGCACACATTACCAATATAGGGAGCATCACCACCCCCAAGCCTTCCTTCCCCACAAACAAGCTCCTACAGGCAAAATTCTACCCTCTCTCACTCATGGTAGCTGCTCTGCCCTCCCTCTCCCAGCTCTGCCTCACTCTCCCTCAGCTCTACCCTTCCTGCTCCAACCCTCTGGCATTGGCTCCATGTGAACCAGGCTGTGGACTGGGCCAAATCTCAAAGCAGGTCACATGGGCCTATTAAGGGGCAGGGAAGACCTTCAAATTCCCTTACCATTATATGCCCCAGATTTATTGGTGGGGGGGGCAGCACATAGTGTTTCTACTGTTGTTACTAAACTTTTTAGTAAATGCTTTTGCTTTGAGCTAATCTACTATTAGATGGCTGACTATTGGAAGTGAGCTCACTGGTTGGGATTCATGATCTAAAGTTTTAGGAGTGCAGACCATATAATGTTTTTGGACCTTTGAAAATAGTTACCCGCTTCGGGATCCAAACTACATACCTTTCAGTGCAGAGCTGGGTTGCTGTAGTTTTTTTTTTTCTGTTAGCCTTTCAGTTTATTAAAGCCAAGTACTCAAAGTCTAAAAGTCTTATTGTGTAACACTAATCTGAAGGGTGGAGATATGTACCTGGACAACTGGCCAGATTCACAGCAGGTTGGTCAAGAGTGGAAAAAGAGGAAAGAAGGTAATAGCTGGGACTAGCTAATTAGCTGGAATCATAGTTGATTCTCATAGGTGGTTAGAGTCTTGATGGGTAGGCAGCAGGAGGGGGAGGGGAATGGTGATGGCAGTGGTGGTGGTAATGGTGATGGTGGGTGGTATTATGGTAATGAATGGGCCAAAGGCAAGTTGGGATCCATAGAACATGGTGTAAGATTAGTTCAGCAGGAAACTCATCTTAAAGAAATTTGAAAAAAAATCAGAGGTGAAAAGTCTATCACTTGACTATGCTGGGGACTGGTGGGAGATGAGAGGCAGCATGGGTTCTATGGGCAGAGTGCTATTCATGGAATCAGGAAAACTTGGATTTAAACTTTCCCTCAGATTCTTACTACTTGTATGATCCTGGGCAAATCACCTCACTTTTCTGAGATTTTGTTTCCTCATTTGTAAAATGGAGGAAACAAGAGTGTCTACATCTTAGGATTGTTGTGAAGATCAAATGATATGACAATATATATAAAAGTTTTTTTCAAACCTACGTAAATATAAGCCATTATTATCAGCAAATACTGGGAGGGACAAATGGAGTTTTGGTTATAGTGACAAGAACATGCTTTGGTTGACTGAAGGTACTCAGATATTGGCCTCCTATAGGGAGATGACTTCCTTAGTAATGTATCCTTTGGAGAAGTAAGAGCATCGTCAATAGAATATTACCTTATAGCAATAGGAGCAGGAGGGTTGGGGGAGGGCAGGAAGAAGAGAGAGAAGTGGTAAGGTCTAGATTTTGGCAATCTTGATATTGAGTTACCCAGACAATTCAGAACAATGGGAAGGGGTTTCTTCTCCAGAAGCCTCCTCCCATCCCCAAAGTGTATTTATCTTCCAGGGGTATAAGTGCTTTATCATGATGCCTGGCATGTATTAGGTGCTTAGTAAATGTCTGTTAATTGATCAATGTTTCTGCATATACTTATATGTATAAATATTGTCTCTCCCAATAGAATATAAGGTCCTTGAAGTCAGAGACTGGGATTGTATCACTTATCATTGGTATCTAACACAGTACTTTGCTCAGAGTAGGTGTTTAATAAATGTTTATTAATTAATTGACTGATTCTGTACCTTTTAATGGACTTTTATGACTCCTTAGTAGCTTATGTTTTCATTTCTTCCTGTGGCAATGAAATGAAGGATGCCCCAAACCTATATACTGAGTGCCTAAGTGGAAGTTAGGTTCCCCATTTGGGAACAAGAACCATGTCATAAACTTATTTAGAGATTTTCCTAGAATAATGAGGGAGTGAGGGGAAAAGTGAACCAAAGAGAGAGACTGATCCTTTTTGGTTCAAGTCTTCAAAATTGTGTCCTTTGGAGACCCTGAGCCTCATGTTACATATATGACCTAATCCTTTAAGTCAATTCTTATGACTTCTAGTCAAGTATTGTTAAATCAATGGGATTCTTATTTGCTGTACAAAAGTCAACCAGTTGGTTGGTCTCATCAATCAACAAACTTTTATTGAGAGCCAGCAATGTCACAAGGCCCTGTGCTAGACAGCCCTAAAGGGATGGGCTTAATACTGCTTCTCATTATGGTATCAGCTTTCCTGCTTTACTTGGGAAGGGTAGGATTCCCAGACTAGAATGATTCTGTCAACCTCTTTAAACCACAAGTATGTAAGCCTACGCTTCATATTGCTGTAATTAGCCAGAGAGATGTCTTCTGGCCACTAAATATCTTCAATAGTTCTCTGGCACTGGCAACAGGGAATCTAAGTAGTGGCTGCCATTTTGATGGCATTTGCCAGAGAAGGGAAAATAAATAAACCTCTAAGGCTGTTCCTCGGCTATCCTAGAGCCAGCCCTGGTTTAGAGGTAGTTGTTTTTAATTATTGTTCCCTTGATAAATTATAGAACATTAAACTAAATGGAGCCCTGTGTGTTTTTCAGTCATAGTGGAAGACATTAGGAAGCATGGACCCATTTGGGAATGCCTTGGCTTCAGCTACTATATACCTCTCTACCTTTCTTTATTTTCTAGTTACTTTGCTTGGGAATTTCATTGGACTGTAAGATCAATTGATTTAGGGCTGGAAGTGACCAAAGAGGTTTTCTAGTCCAACCTCTCTTTTTATAAAAATTTTATTTATTTATTTGGACAGAAACCTAAGCATGAATTGCTTTTATTAAATTCATAGCAAGTAGACATACAGCTTGAGTGAGAACCATTTTATTTTGTTTTTGTATTTAAATTTATTCATTTAACTTTTCAACATTCATTTCCACAAAATTTTGAGTTCCAACTTTTCTCCCCATTTCTCCCCTCTCCCACCCCAAAATGCCAAGCATTCTAATTACCCCTGTCACCAATCTGCCCTCCCTTCTAACTTCTCGCCTTTCCCTTATCCCCATCTTCTCTTTTGTCTTGTAGGGCGAGATAAATTTCTATACCCCATTACCCATATTTCTTATTTCCTAGTTGTATGCAAGAACAAAACTCAACAATGGTTCCCAAAACTTTGAGTTATAACTTCTCTTCCTCCCTCCCTCCCCACCCATCCCCATTGGGAAGGCAATATATTTAATATATTCAATTCAATATAGGCCATACCTGTGTAGTTTTGCAAAGGACTTCCATAATAGTCATGTTGTGTAAGACTAACTCTATTTCCCTCCATCCTATCCTGCCCTCCATTTCTTCTATTCTCTCTTTTGATCCTGTCCTTCCCCAAGAGTGTTGACTTCTAATCGCTCCCTCCTCCCATTGCCCTCCCTTCCATCATCCCTCCCACCCTGCTTATCCCTTTCTCCCCCACTTTCCTATATTGTAAGATAGATTTTCATACCAAAATGAGTGTGAATTTTATTTCTTCCTTTAGTCAAATGTGATGACAGTAAGTTTCATGTTTTTTCTCTCACCTCCCCCCTTTTCCCCACCACTGAAAAGTCTTTTACTTACCTGTTTTATGAGAGATAATTTGCCCCATTCCATTTCTCCCTTTCTCCTCCCAATACAGTTCTCTCTTACCCCCATAATTTCATTTTTTTTAAAGAAATGATTCCATCCTATTCAATTCACCCTGTGCTTTCTCTCTCTCTCTCTCTCTCTCTCTCTCTCTCTCTCTCTCTCTCTCTTTCTCTCTCTCTGTAATCCGACCAACTACTCAGATACTGAAAAAAGTTTCAAGAGTTACAAATATTGCCTTTCCATGTAGGAATGTAAACAGTTCAACTTTGGTAAGTCCCTTATGACTTCTCCTTGCTGTTTACTTTTTCATG
>CM053770.1:594949801-595010431 GCA_028658325.1 Potorous gilbertii | reverse complement strand
CAAATGGGGAGAAAATTTGGAATCCAAAATTTTGTGAAAATGAATGTAAAAAGTTAAATAAATAAATTTATATTAAAAAAAACATCCTTTTATCTGATTGATATGGAAATTTGTGCAATAATAATAGCAATTTCCATAGCACTTTACAGTTTATAGTAAACAAATCAATTATACACATAGTCTATGATAGACACATAGGTATAACATATGAATGCATGCATACAAGCATATACCTTCCTTTCTCCCTTTCTCCAGTAAAGTAAATATGGGGTTAGCCATTCATAGCACCCCAGAGCCAAGCATATCTGATGCCACACTCACCCTGGAATTCCTGAATCCCCATCTGTGGAAGCTGGAGGCTAGCTTCCATTTTGTCATGTTTCACTTGGCTGCAGAAGCAAGTTTGGCTCTGTCGAGAAATGCCACACCTTTATATTTCTGACTTTTTCCACAATGTTCTTAAGTAGATTAGCTTTGGCGTCCAATTTTTTCTCTCTCTTTTAAAAATGACACACGTTAGCTTCCAATCTTCAGTTCTCTTTTTCTTCTCTCTTCATCAGTCTGTTCTGAAGATGTTATGCATTTTCCAGGGTCTGGAGGGCTCAGAATTCCTCTAGGGTCATGTCTCAGGAAAACCCCACAATGAAATGATCATGTGTGAAAATATAAGTTCTTGAAAGCTTGCAATTTTTCCTTATCCCCAGCATCTAGAATCATAGTGCCTAGCACATAGTAGGAGCTTAATAAAAGCTTGTTGACTGGTTTATTTCTCCAGGAACTCTGTATTGTATTTATAAGGGGACTTCACTTTATGCAATGGATGTTGTCTTTTCAGAAGATGTCATGTGTAGATCACATTTTGGCAAATTGAACCCTGTTATTTCCATGGATTTCAATCTCATTTCACTCACACTTTAATTTCCCCCTCTGACTCATCTTTTATGGGCAAAGACTCCTAACACTTTCCATTTCAGTTTTTCTGATTCTGTCAAGCAGTCAGTCACTTGAAAATGAAAGATTAAAAATATAGGAGAACTCTACTACTTAAACGAATCTTTTGGGAATAGAAAAATCTCTCATGCTAACTATTATAATTAGGATTTCTTCTAAGTTGAGTTTTCTTAAAGCAAGGCACACCTATATATCTTTTGCCTCCACCCTCATATAAATAGTGGCACAGTAGGGAGAGAAGGCCTGGAAGCTTTGGTCTGATTCTAATTCCATTAGTTTTTCTGCTTTCTTCATCAAGTCTTGTCTGCCAATCCTATGCAGCCACCTAGAGGATTCATTTCCTTCCTGCACCTACTCCATATTCCTGCAGAAAAGAGGCCCAGTTTACTGTCAGTTTAGAGGATCATAGAATTTATTGACCTTAGAGAACATCTAGTCTAGCCTTCTCATTTTCTAGATGATAAACTTCCATCCAATATCATATGCACTCCCTTCCCCAACCTTGAAACAACATGAAATGCCCAGGGATGGGAAGAAGAGAGAAAAGAGGGAAGGGATATGGAAAGCTATACTGTTCCTGACCATTTTCTTACTTTCCCCAGTCCTCAGATACCAAATGGCCATCCATTTGATGTGATTGTGACCTGCATAGGCTGGGAGGCAGAGGGGGAATGGATGGATGTGACATCACTGTTTTCTTCTCAATGATGCCATTGACAGGGCAGGGCAGGGCAGAGAATACAGTCTTAAACATGGGACAGAAAACTCCTTGTTCTGGGAAAATTGGGGCTTTGTTAAACCTATTTTGGAGAGTCTCTTTTCCTTCATTTTGAATTCGGAAGTTGATTTCATTCATACACTCAGAGCTATTCTTAGTGTTTAGAAAATGGAATAATTAAGTTGGACCAAATGTTTTCTTGAGGTAGGTAAAGAGCAAACTGGGAAAAAGGATTTGGGCATACTTAGTCCTTTCAGAAGCATTATCTTCCTGGAAGTGGCCATCTTCTTCTCTGAGAAGTCATGAAGTTGTAGGAATCACTTCCCACTGAAAATCCTTGACTGGCACTGTCCTCTCCTCCATTTGCAAAGTTCAATTCTTTATTTCCAGACTTCTCTAAACAGTAGTCTGCATTCACTGCCTCCACATTTCTACCATCCATGTTCTCTTATATATTGTGGTAAAATAGAAAAACATGCTGAGTTGGAGCCAAAAGAATTTTAGGGTCAAATTCCACCTCTGGTTGTTGTTGTTCAGTTGTTTCAGTTGTGTTGGTTGTGTCTGACTTGTTGTGACCCCATTTAGGATTTTCTTGGCAAAGATACTGGAGTGATTTGCCATTTCTTTCTTCAGCATTTGACAGATGAGGAAACTGGGGCAAACAGAGTTAAGTGACTTGCCCAAGGTCACACAGCTAATAAGTGTCTGAGGCCATATTTGAACTGAGGTCTTCTTAATTCCAGGTCTGCTTAGCACTCTATCCATTGTAGTACCTATCCTTTCCACCTCTCGTACTTGTTAGTTTTGTGATCCTGGGCATGTAACTTAATTTTCTTAGTTAGGAAGACCTGAGTTCAGATGTGTCCTTCCTAGCTATGTGATTCTAGGCAAGTCACTTACTCCCATTTTCCTCAGTTTCCTCATCTGTAAAAGTAACTGGAGAAGGAAATGGCAAACCACTCTATTAGCTTTGTCAAGAAAACCCCAAATAGGGTCATGAAGAGTCAGATATGATTACAAAATGACTAAACAACCTTTTAAAGAAAAAGTAGGGTTGGACCTTCAGATATTGGCCCTCCCACACTCCTTCAAATTTGTTTGCATATGATACCAAAAGTATGGAAGGTTGAGAAAGTAGGATAGGTTTTGAACCCTTGGTAGTTTGTTGGAAGGGCAGACCCTAAATGGATGCTGATGTTAAGCAGGGAATCAAAAGACATTCTTAAACCTAAGTCTGAGTCAGGTACCTACCTCAAAGGAAAGTTGTTAGGATCAAATGAGATAACATATGTAAAGTGCTTTGTAAACCTTAAAGCATAGAAATGCCAGTGATTGCACAAGTTATTATTCCCACACAGATCCTTGACCTTAATGAAAAAGGAAGTTGAGATTAAAAAAAAAAAAGATGAACCTGTGGGTACAAGTTAACTAGGACTCTTCTTTGTTTCAAATAGTTTGGCCTGGAAGTAAGGATGCTTTTTTTTTTCAGAGAAAAAGCCTTTTTTAAAAAAAATTAGTCAAATACCCTGAGAACAGGCCCCTTCTTACGAGTTAAAAACCACAGAGACCTTTTCTCTTTAGCCTGTTTACAAGGTGAGCAAGCCCCTTGCATTTCTAAAAAGGCTATAATTGAAAACCTTTGGCCCTTCATCTAAAAAAGAGATGGCAGTATCTGCTTTTCTTCTTACAGGGAGAAGACAGCTTCCTTAGCAGAGGACTCCCTTGCCTTCAACAAAGTCTTTCTGTTTGTGAGCAACATCCTGTTGATTTTTATTTACTTGAAATACTGTGCTATTTTCTTAATAAAATCCATGGCTCTTCAAAAGAGATGGGCCTAGTAATCCACAAAGGAAAAACCAAATAAATAAAGACTATGTATTACCCAGATAATGGATGAATTTGGATGGATAACCTACTGAGTTAGTCCCTCTGTGCACATATCCCAGAAAGGCATTGAAGATGGACAATGAACTGGACCTAGAATTGGAAAGGAAAGAAAACTGATAATACCACATTTGGAAAGTTGTGTAGCACTTTCGAGCATCCTGAGTTGTTCCTTGCCATCCAAACGCATTGCTTAAACAATTGTATTCTTCCGGTGATTTGATAGGGCTATAAATCTTAAAGCGCCAAAATCTCAGAAGAATCAACATTTCAGGTCACCCGAAAGGCAGTGAAAAGACACATGGAAGGTATAAATCAGCTGTAGCATAACAACTTGGCCTCTTCTGTGTCCTCAGGGCTAAGTCTTTTTTGACCTTAAACACTTTCTCATCTCATTTTTTCTGGAGTACCTTTGAGTCCCAGCTGTCCCACTTCTGTAACCACATCCATCCGATTCCTGTGAGCAGAATTGCTGCATCTGACTCTAGGCAGCCGATTCAGTAGCAACATTAAAGTTATTCTCTTCTGACACAAGATAACAATCTGCATGTACATGGTGGAAAAGACTGATACACAATATTTTTTCCCATGGTACACAATTATCATTTGCAGAACCTTGCATGGTTAGCAACTCCATCTCTAAGGCTCATTTTCAGAAACTTTAGAGTTGCTACACTTTTGTCAATATTTTGTACCTACAGTTGCTCACCAAAACTGCATATAACCATTATCACAACTCCTAGACCTCCCACCCCTTTTACTATCTATTAATTTATTTACTCATTGACAGTTGAATTTAGAAATGGATATGTTTGTTCAATCATTTTTCAAACCTGTAGGACTCTTTGTGACCCCATTTAGGATTTTCTTGGCAGAGATATTAGAGTGGTTTGCCATTTCTTTCTCCAGCTCATTTTATAGATGAGGAAACTGAGGCAAAAGGGTTAAGTAACTTAACACAGGGACAGCACAGTAAGTGTCTGGGGCCAGATTTGAACTCAAGAAGATGAGTCCTCTTGACTGCAGGCCCAGAGCTCTATCCACTATGTCACCAAGCTGGCCAAAAATGGATCCTAGAGACCATCTGATCCAATCCCCCTTGTTTTGTGAAAGAACAAACTGAAACTCAGAGAGCTGAAATCAAAATATGAACCCAGGCTTTCAGTAACCATTTCATAGCATCACAGAACCTAAGAGATGGAAAAGACCCCAGACACCATCTAGTGCACCTGCAGTTAAACAGGAATCTCCTCTTGGAGCTAATGTAGTAGATAGAATACTGGGCTTGGAATCAGGAAGATCTAAGTTAAAAACTAGCCTCAGCTATGTTCTAGCTGCGTGACCCTGGGCAAATCACAGATCAGTTTTGTCTGATCCTCAGTTCTAAAACGGAGATATATTAACGTCACCTACCTTCCAGGCTTGTGGTAAGGCTCAAAAGAAGTAATACTTGTAAAAGTGCTTAACACACAACCTGACCCATAGTACTCCCTATATAAATGCTCGTTCCTTCTCCTCTTCTCTCTACAATATCTCAGAGTCATTTTGAGTCTGCCAAGAGCCCTCCTGTGACAGAAAACTATCCTTTTCTGGCAGGAATTCTATATTATTATTTTTATTTCAACATATTCTTTTCTTAAACTTGTCCAGTTGATTTGCCCAGTCCTTTGGGGCCAGGCCAAAGAAATCTTATCCAATTGTAATATTACATACCTTCAAACGCTTAAAGAAAGTTCTCTTGTTTCCCTTTAATCTTTTCTTATTTAGGCTAAACATTCCTAGTTCTTTCAATTGACCCTCATACGGCATGTCCCCTTTCTGTTTCATTTGCCTTTCTGCATGTGCTCCAGTTTGTCAATGTCTTGTCTAAAATGTGATGCCTTGGAGCTAAGCCTAAAACTTTGATGTGGTTTGACCAGGGTACAGAGCTGTCTCCCATCTTCTGGGGCACTGTGTTTTCTCAACATATCTCAAATCATATATGTCATCTTCCCCATCTTCCTCCTCAAGCCAGATCCTCAACGGAGTTGGACTAGATGATGCCTGATACCTTCTATATCTGAAATCCTATGACCCTTTCGCTGGCCCTTAGTTAACTAGCATCCATTAAGCTCCTATTGTGTGCTAGGCACCGTGCTGTGTGGTAGCATTACAAAGAAAGGCAAAAAGACAGCTCAAGGAGCTCACAGTCTGGGATGGGGCGGGGTGATGATAATTTGTAAACAGTGATTTGCAAAAAGGACATAGGGAGAATAAATCGGGGAAAATGTCACTGGGAAGGCACCTAGAACAAGGATGGGACAGGCTTCTTGCAGAAGGTATGACTTTTGTTAAAACTGGAAGTCAGGGAAGGCAGGAAGTGAAGATAAAGAGGAAGAGAGCTCCAGGCCTGCGAGATAGCCAGTATAAATGCCTCAAGGCAGGAAAAGGAGTAACTTACAGTGTGCAAAGCCCCAAGTTAGGTGGGAAGGGTAGTTTTTGGAACAGTGGAAAGGTAAGGGTTTTTTTTTTTTTGAAGTAGTAGAATCAAAGGACCTGGGTTCAGATGCTGACCTTTCTACTCATGACCTGTATGACTTTGGGCAAGTCACTAGCCCTGCCTGTGCTTCAATTCCTCATCGTTACCGTATTATGATTATTAGACTAGATGCCTCCCAATATCACGCTCAACTTGAAATTGATGACCCCAAGCTCCCTCCTTTCTCTAGGCCTGAGTTTCACATCTATAACACTAAGGAATTTGACTAGAATGCTCTCAGTCCCTAGGTCTAGGAATCTACTAGACCTTACAGTATCCTAGGCTATTGTTACAGTCCCAGTGGACTGAGTGGTTTTTGGCTAGCTAAAAGAGGCCATTTTTTTTTGCCTCCTTTCTTAC
Source organism: Potorous gilbertii (assembly GCA_028658325.1). Lineage (NCBI taxonomy): Eukaryota > Metazoa > Chordata > Mammalia > Diprotodontia > Potoroidae > Potorous > Potorous gilbertii. The sequence goes on along the minus strand of CM053770.1, from coordinate 595,004,000 downwards.
CTAGCCTAAATCAAAGTGAGAACTTGGAAAGACCTTAGCTTAAGAAGGCCAAGGTCTCCCACTGCATCTGGGGTGGCCTCCAGACCTGCTGATCTATATCTTGCCCCTGGAGCCACATGGCTCCGGGGAAAAAAGTGAGCCTGGTGACTTTGCCCTTAAATCAAATTCATTTGCATGTTGTGGCATCACCTTCCTAATGTCACAGTCCTCTTCAGGAATGAAGGACTGACAACAACAACCGCGCAGTCGGTGATAATGAAGGCCTATACCAATGCAAGGGCAATGAGAACACTACTATTTATATGTAAATAAAAGAAGGAACAAACTTTCATTTGAATGATGTGTGCCTGGTCAGGTACGAATGAATACAGAACTCGCATTTCTAAGGGTCACTGGTTAACTCTCCTCCTTTTTCATAGCCAGGTCCAAAAGGCAGTACAGTGACAGGTGTCTTGCTCCTTATAGTGGAGATGGAAGCGGGCAAACTGCGAGAAAGACTAGGCCCCGGCGAGGTGAGTTCGGAAGAAGGCGGTGCAGGCCGCAGCACTCAGTGGCCAGCTTGCCTACATCACTAACCGGCCAGTAGGGGATGCATGGACATTCCTCGCCTAGGTAGAGTTCGGAAGCCTCAGGGGCCTCTTTTACTCCATCTCTGAGTCCCAGGTGGCCCCAGCCTCCCCCTACCCCAGGTGTGTGCCCCTTCCCCACGACGCCCCAGTCATCACGAACTCCTACACCTGGGCACGTGGGCGCGCGTTCCAGAGGTAGCCTAGCCCCCCGCCCCGCCCAGCCGCTCTCATCCGTTCCCCTCCCCTCGCCCCCGTGCGGCGGCGCGCTCTCCGCACGCAGTTATGCCCGGGACGGGCGGGGGCGCGCGCTCGGAGCTCCTGGCCCGGGGACGGGCGGGGGCGCGCGCTCGGAGCTCCGGGCCCGGGGACGGGCGGGGGCGCGCGCTCGGAGCTCCGGGCCCGGGGACGGGCGGGGGCGCGCGCTCGGAGCTCCGGGCCCGGGGACGGGCGGGGGCGCGCGCTCGGAGCTCCGGGCCCGGGGACGGGCGGGGGCGCGCTGCCAGGGGCCGCGCGGGAGGGAGGCCGGCGAGTGCAAGCCGACTGGGCCGCCGCCTGGACTGGGAAGTGCAGCCGGAGCGAGGGTGGTGGTGCGCGTCTCTGCCGCCGCCCGGGACAGCCCGGAGGTTGGTAGCCGGTGACCGTGGGGGCTCCTGAAGGTGTTTCGGTTTGGCCATTTAAAACTTGCTTCGTTCTACCCTGTAGCCTACAGACTTCCACGAGCTAACCTCCAGTCCTAACCTGACATCTTCGCACGCTCCCGAGGGCTGGGGAAGAAAGCGCCGAGGACGCGGGGAGCATCCCGCCTCAAGCCCACGCTGGGTCCCCCCGAGCCCTGGTGGGGGTGTGGGTGGGGAACCTTGGCAAGAAGGAAGAAAAGTCGGGGCCAGGCTAAGAAGGCAGTGGGAGGGGCCCCCACCCGTGCGCGCTCTGCGGCTGCGGGAATGAATGCCCCGAAAGCCGGGGGTGGGGGGCATTCCCAGCAGGCCGCAGCCGGCGCGTTCCCGCCGCGTTCCCGCCGCGCGCGCGTGCACACCCCTCCCACCCGCCTGGTTTGTCCTCTGTCTTCCCAACTTCTTGTCCCCGCCCTGGGCACTTGGGGAATTCCTCGGTGCTTCCCGGGAATGTTGGGCAACCTTCTCCTGGCTTCTCCTTGCCTCCGACTTCCACCTGAACGTCGGCCCAGGTCGCAACTTCTCCTGGGATTCATTGTATCCAATCTAGGCTAAGCCGAACCAGACACAAAAGTGTCCTTGTGCTGCAAAACGTGACTGTAGCATATTTGGTTTTTTTTCCCCCTCCACAAGTTTGAGTAAAGCCAGTTTCCAGTCATCCAGGCATCAAGTTAACGTGGGAAGAGCACTAGCTCTGGAGTTCGAAGAGCTGGGTTCAAACCTTCCTCTAATGCTTGGCTAAGTGACTTAATTCCCTGGGGCCTCAGTTTCCTTGTCTGTAAAATGATCGGATTGGATGGTTTCTAAGGTTCTTTTCAGATCTATGGCAAGAATCTTCAAACAACAAAAAAAGCCGGTCAGTCCAGGGGCCTAGAAATGGTGGAGAGGAAATAAATTTTCTGGATCCTTCCACACTCCCCTCTCTGTGCTGTCATTTGCACAGGGTAGGAATTCACCCTATTTGACTTCCATCTTTCCCTTGCCCTATTTCTCATTCTCTTCTTCCTCTTGCCCTCTCTTCATTTCTTCCTTTCTGTTCCCTAGCTTTGGATTTTTAAGAATTAAATTGGGTCAAAGGGAGAGGATTGCTTTGGGAAATAAGTTCAGTGCATATTTGCTGGATCGAGGAGTTTTTTTTTTTTTTAATTTCCTAACGTTGAGTTGCTGTTGTGTGTCAGAAAAAAAGAAATCCTTTAAAGAGGTTAACACTTTAGGGTAGTGGTGAGAGGGGTGATAATTATCGAACTGCACGGAGGCCCTAGTCCTCTAAAATCCCTGATTAAGTGATCCTCCACCTCCACTCCAACTTAGAGCCTCCTGGGACTACTCTTCCTATCTTAGGACAGCCGTAGGCAGCATTGGATATTGAAGATGGAGGGACGGGGCAACTGTTCTTTCATGTCAGTCCTGTCGGACTCTTCTTGACCGGATTTGCGATTTTCTTGACAAAGACACTGAAATGATTTTCCATTTCCTTCTCCAGCTCATTTTACAAATAAGGAAACTGAGGCAAATGGGATTAATGACTTGCCCAGGGTCTTACTGAGAAGGAAATGGCAAACTGCTCTAGTATCTTTGCCAAGATGGGGGTCATGAAGAGTCAGACATGACGAAACAAAAAACAAAATGCAACATAAATCTTTTGTGAATTGTGATAATCTCATTGGTGTTCCCGAATAGGGAGGGTGGTGCATGTAGTGGGAAGGACACTGAACCTTGGACATGTCATTTAATTTCTGGGCTTCAGTTACTTCCTCCGTAAAATGAGAATGTGATTATCATGATACTGTGATTTCTTTAGTGGGAGTACTCTGTCATTACTGTGAGTACTGATTGTAATCCCTTCATGCTTTTTTAGTACAATGATGTAGTACAGATAGAAACTTAGCTGCGTATTGACTTAGAAAATCACAAATTAACATTATTTGTATTGTATTGCATTTTTATTTATATTGTTAAACATGTCCCAATTGTATTTTAATTTAGTTCAGGCTGCTTGTGGCTCATGCCAAACAATTCATTTTCTGATGCCTCTCCAAATCCAACATTCTGTCCTTGGGCCCATATATCAACCACACTATTAATTATAATTTTCTGACTTAGACTTTTCATCCTGCTGACTTCTCTTCTATATCTTTATCCACAAGTATCATTCTGAAATAGGAAGGTTTTCCTGTTTCATCAGAGGGGGCCTGTATTTCCATTTACCAAAGACAACAGGTCAGATAAAGAAACTAAAATATGATGAATTGAAAAACCTCTATTATGTGTGATGTCACCTTAGTCTTTTGAAACATGGACCTTATTCTCTTGGAGTACAGGACCCTGTGTGTCTATCCTTATTCTGAGAATCAGGCCTTTGTGCTGCTTGTCACCAGGTTACAACCTGGAATGGTATCCATCCATGCAGTCTCTGTTGGGATATTGGTCCCATGTCCTCATTTTCTTTGGAAACATCTTACAGTGTTATCATCCCTGTAATTTTAATCTTGGGAGGGGGCATATGTTCCTCTTATCTTTATTGTTTTGCTGTGTTCTTCAAATTCCCAATCTCTTCCTAAATTGAGAACACTTTTGCTTTCTTTTGGCTCATATCTATTTAACTGCTGACTTATTTTCTGCTGCAGCCAGGTAGTAAATGTAGCTAGGACCTAGTTGCTAGACCTCTGCCTTGCTTATGCATTAAATATTTTCTATTGCTTAGGTAATTTTCTTGGTGTGTGGTTTTGATTGTTTTTTGGCTGTGTGTTTTGATTAAATTAAATTGATTTAAAAATTGATTTTCTTCTAGCTCCTAAACTGTGATTTTTTAAAATTAAATTTTTATAGTTTCTTTGGCTTTCATGTTTAATCAGTTACATTGAATTGTTAATTTTTTCTGAAAAAAACATACTAGATATGTGTTAGAGGTGTGTTTTTTTCCCCTCGGTAAACTGCTCTAGAAAAATTTTAATTTAAAGAACAGAGAATGTATGTGTTTTTAGAATAATGGTGTTTTTGAGAGGGAGGGGTTTTTCAGATTGCAGAAGAATTTAGGTTAACTGATGCCACCTTAAACACTTCTGTTATATAGGGAGCATCAAAAGTCAGTGCATTTTGAAGTATTAATAACTGAGACTTCTGGGATACTCTGTACTTAATGGTACCAGAAGAACTTGAAACTAGACTTAAGGTATCATTGTCCATTGGAAATTAGGAATGAAAATAAAATGTCTCTGAAATGAGAATTGAATAGGATCTAATAAATATTATATACTCTTCAGAACGTTGGTATCGATTGGATCAGTTAGTTAATCAATAAGCATTTATTAAGTATCTTCTAAATCCCTGCTATGGTAAAATGAGCTACAGTAACTGTAATAGATAGAAATTGGGAATGTTCTCTTGTACTCTGCATAGACTCCATTTAGTATGGTGGAAGGAGGACTTAATTAGGAACCCAGAGAACCTGGGTTCTGGTCCTGGCTTTGCTCTTGATTAGTTTTGTGCAATTGAACATGCCACTTCTCATTGTATTTGAGCCTCAGTTTCCTCATCTCCAAAAGGGGATGACAGTAGTTACTAAGAAGGGATAGAATTGGTAACAATCTTACTCTTAATCACATGACACAATCTAAGTGAATTTACTTAAATAAGTTGTTATGGTCTTTTATGTAGTGAGAACTCTATAGGTCTCAAATGCTGTCATTTGGAAGCTGTGATTGTGAATGTATTGTCTAAACAAAAGTGGTTCATTCTCCTACCTTCTAATGTTGTATTGATCCAGAATGAACATTCCTTTGAGAATGTTCATGTCATATTATGGGATTATAATAGAAGGGAACTTCGTGAAGAAGGATAAAATGATTCAGCTTTTTTCTTTTTTCTCTTCTTTCTTTCCTCCTCTTTCTTTCTTATTCCATTTTCTCTTTCCTCTCCCTTCCTCCTTCCCACTCTCTCTCCCTCCCTCTCTTGTACTCTCTCCTTCCTTCTACACTTCCCTCCCTTTCCTTCCCTTCTCTAGGCCTCAGAGAATTTTTTCTGATTTGAAGGAATCGATCTATGTGATTTAAGGACTGTTTTGGCTCTAAATCTATGATCCTTGGATAGTCTGGTTAAATTACAATACTGAACTCTCAATTTCTTTTGCTTTTTAAAATAACTTTATTTTTATTGCTGTCCTTAGTTATGATAATTACCTCTATTTCTGAGCATATCCATCCTCTCCCTAGTGAGCCATCCCTTGTAATGGAGATAAAAAGAAATGAAACATGCTATACACTTCCTGACAGAGAGGCAATAGACTTAGTATGCAGAATGAAGCATCTTTATTTTGGGGAATTTATTTTGACTATGTCTATTGTTATAAGGAGTTTGTTCCTGCCCCCCCCCCCCCCCCGCATTTCCAATGGGGTTGGAGGTGAGGAGAAAAAAATAGATTTTTATTTATTAATTTTTGTTTTAAATAGAGAAGTGGAAGAAGGTGCTATAGATGGTGAATGTTGCGTTGTACTTTCAGAAGAGGTCACTGTGTCACTAGTTTTACTGAATTGTTTTTGTTTGTTGTAAGACCTCTCAAGGGTGTGGGTCTGTAAATGTGATGTTAAAACACAACATTTCAATAAAATTAAAAAAAAGAATAGTATATAGTAGAAAAATAAAAAAGAAAGGGAAAAAAAGCAGTTTCATAAAAGTAACCAACACATCAGTAGTCAGTACTAGTATGAACTGGTACAAACACATAGACCCCAGCTTGTGCAAAGAAAAGTGAGAGATGCATTTTCCTATCTCTTCTCCACAGCTAAGCTTTGTCATTAATATTACATAGGTTTTTTGTTTGTTTTTGTTTTGTTGTTTTTTGCCCTCATTTACATTATTGTACTCATTGTGCATATTGTTTTTCTAATTCTGCTTATCTCTGTCTATTGGTTCCTATAAGTCTGTCCATCTTATATGCAATTTCAAGGGCATGAACTATACAAAGGGTCACAAAAATGCTTTAGAACTTCCAAGTGATGTGAGATATTTTTTTAAAATAGTGTTTGATTAGGAATGTACAGAGCTGGAGGTGATTGTGAAAAAGGATAGGGCAATGGGAAAATATCAGTTAAAGTAATCAGAATTTAGAAGATAGTGAGACAGGCACCTGATACATTTTTAATGGTGACTTGATAAAAATGCAAGCTCAGGTTGCTTCAGCATCTCCTAGTCAGGAGAATAAAGCTAGAAGAGACTGAATCAGATTTTCTCAGATCATATCTGTAGATTAGTTACAGTGGGGTAAGGATTTGGGTTTGTAAACATCCTCTCCTAAAAATGCAAAGATTTGTGGAGGTGGAAATGTTTTAGCAATCAATTATTCATCATTGAGAATGAGCTTTCTCCTTACCACTTAGTCAATCTACTGTTAAAAATGTGAAACAGAGCCCTAGGGCACCTTAATAGATACTTCCTTCCAGGTTCAATTAAATTTAATAATAACAATAATTTATTAATGGTTCTACTACATGAAAGACAAATATAAAGTGGTAGGGCTGGGGTAATCACAGATTGAGATCTGCAATTTATGTGAGTGGTAAGGGATTAACAATCATTCACACTGTAGCTGGAATAAATTCACTCAGCATCCTACCAGTTAACCAGTTCCAAACTCTCTTAACTTTATTATCATCCAGGTCATGTTTTTCCATTTTGTTTATATATAATGAGAGAACGAATCAAATGCCTTGTTGAAATCCAGATATCCTGAATATGTACTCATGTCAGCTAATTGTGTTCCCCTTTTGTCATTCTAAGTGCTAAAAAAACATTCTTTTGATAATCTATGTTTTAATTTCATGACGAAGTCAAGCACACAAGACTTTGTACTTTGAATTGCCTACCTTCCCCTGTCGTGAAATTGAGATGGTGTTTTCCTGTCTCAACTTCTGTAGCAGATAACTCTACAGTCCAGAGATTTGATGGTGAATAAGGAGATTTAAACTGTTAGCTTAATTTATGTAAGATTTTTGGATTATCTGGAGACTTGTTTCATCTTTTCTGATTAGATAATTCACTTATCAGCATCACTTTGTTGTATACTGTTGTTCAGTAAATGTGATTTGATTGACAATATCTTTTCCCTGAGATCCACTGCATTATATCTTATAAAATCTGCCCTCTCATTTTTCAATTTTAGGGACATCTTATGGATTTCTCCAGGATACTGCAATAAGCAGCAATGCTACCCAGATGGGAACTGTCTCTGTACCTGCTCGTTTCTCTGTGTTTCCACTTTTATTCTTTCTATGAAGTCTACAAAGTCTCTAAAGGTAAGACTTTATGCTTTCTTGCCTTCTTGGAAGGGGGAGTAGAGGATGTCACAAGCTGGTGCCTACATATACACACACATACACACACACACATACAGACATGCATATATCTATACCTGTAGATACACACATACACATATATGTATATATACTCACACAATATAAACACACGGTGTGTATGTATATATAACACACATGTGTCACACACATATGTATATATTTTATTGTTCTTGTTGTTTGATCATTTCAGTTGCATTTGACTCTTCATGACCCCATTTGGGGTTTTCTTGGCAAAGGCACTGGAGTGGTTTGCCATTTCCTTCTCCTGCTCATTTTACAGATGAGGAAGCTGAGGCCAACAGGATTCAGTAAGTTGTTCAGGTTCACACAGCTAATAAGTGTCTGAGGCTAGATTTGAACCCAGGAAGATGAGTCTTTTTGACTCTAGGCCCAGTGCTTTATCCACTGTACCACCTAGCTGCAAAATGTGGCATATCTGTATGTTTATATTTCTGCCATAGTCCTTGGTAGCATTTTGAATGAAAAAAGTTTCACTGTTAGCACCTCTAGTAACCTTGAAGATATTGCCTGCTCCATGAATGTTCTCTTGTGTTTCAAGGCACAAGGGATCTCTTCCTCTTAGCATCCCATAGGCTTTGTTGGTACTTCTCTTTGTGCTTCCTGGTATTTTGTATTATACTCATATCTTCCTTTCCTAACTAGATTGTAAGCTTCTTGAAGGGAAAGACTGTGTCTAATTTAATTTTATATCTATAGAGCCTGGCAAGTGCTTTTTATACCTAGGAGATACTGAACAGATGCTTGTTTAGTAAATAAATGAATAAAGAGAAGAGTTCATATAAATTTCCAAGCACCTAATCTATTTTTTCTCAAAATGTGGTCTGTGTGTGTCCTTTATATAAATCTATGGTTTACTATCTTGTAATGTTAGTGTTTTGTTTCTATTAATATATAATATACATGATATTTTATTTAATATAACTTTTGTGACTAAGTTCCTTATATATGCTATTTTATTTAAATCACGACCACTCTGTAAGATAGGTACTTTTATTACCCCCATTATATAGATGAGGAAAATGAGTCTGGGAGGTTGAATGACTTGCCAAAGGTCACACAGCTAGTGTTTGTGGGAGGATTTGAGCTTGAGTCTTCCTGACTTTAAGTCCAATACTCTTTCCATTAAACTATCCTAGCTTTGTATATTTTTGTTTCTGACATGACAATAGACTCTTCCTTTCTGTAAGTGTTCAAAGGAAGCATTTGCTTTTGCCAGTCTGCCTAGATTCTCTCCTTCCCCTCCTCCCACCCCCAGCCTTCAGTTTCTTAGGGAGGCTGCTTTGCTGAGCTCTGCTACCTTCTTGAAGGTAGAATATTTGCTTGTAGGTTCAGCATTGTGACTTCCTTTCAATACCTGGTATCAGGTATTGAAAGAGAAGAGATAGGAGACCATCCCCACTGAAATAAGAACAATGTGAATGTCAAGGTGGGAGGGTGATTGCAGTACACTAAAAACATGTTGGGAAAATAAATAGAAAGCAAATGCAATCCATCTGGTTTGAAGTAATGGACAGTCTTCTCCCCTTCACTCAGGATGAAAACTGCTTAGAAAGGAACATACTCCACAGAGCTATTTCCTGTGCCCTTTCCTATCACACAGACTAAGCTGAATTGAACAGATTAGTTAAGTAGTTAGATTGTATCTAGTGCTGTACTTTGTGTCTTGTCCTTTCCTGACAATGTAGATTCCTTATTATTAGATAAAAGAAAGAAGTGATTTTAAGGTAAAATGACAGTGATCTATAAGTGGCAGATTTAGAACTCTGTAAGCCATGCTTGCTTGCAGAAACGGCTGGACATTTAACTTACTGCCCAGGGGATGCTCTCACAGTCATGTTGAAACATATGCAGAGTAAGTGGCTTAATCTACTTGTACTATTCCTTAGCACCATTATATTTTTCTGCTTTCCAAATGACTACCTGACTCCCTCCGAATAGAAGCCTCTCTTGCAATAAAGAAGTCCAATTAAACAAAACAAGCCAACATGTTTTCCCTGGTGGACAATGTATGCTCCATTCAGCACCTGTGGTCCACTATCTTTCTGCTGAGAGGGAAGGTATATTTCACCATTAGACCACAAACGTCTTTGTCAGTGCAATGATCAAAGTCCTGATGTTTTTCAGGGGTTTTTTATTATATTATTGTGTAAATTATTCTCTTGGTTTTGTTTACTTCATTCTACATCAGTTTTATACACATATTCCCAAGTTTCTCTGAATTCTTTATGGTCATCATTTTTTATGTTACAATAATATTCTGTTACACACACATACACACACACACACACACACACACACACACACACACACACACACACCATTTTCTTTAACTACTCCCAAAATGATGGTGGGGGAGTGGCTAGGTTATCAAGGGCTTTAAATGCCAAAGAGACAATTTTGTATCTGATCTTGGAAGTAATAGGGAGCCTCTGGAGTTTATTAAGCATGGAAGTGACATGGTTTGACCAATACTTAATGGAGGATTGTCTTGAAGATGGATGCTGCTCAATCTTCTCTTTCAAAACCACCATATTATACCTTCCTGTGAAAATAAATGGCCAAAGCAACCCTAGTTCCCTCCACCAATTTATTTACTACCAATTATTTATTTTTTTCTCACCTCTTCCTGACTGGACAAAAAAGAGAACAAAACCTTTGTAACAAATATGCATAGTCAAAGAAAAGAAATTCCTGCATTTGATCAATCTCTTTTTGTAATCATGTATTTCCTCAGTGATATATCTGATGCCACTTCTTGCCCCCTATCACCTTTGGAAAGATACTATCCATAACAAATGCTAGTCTTCTGAATAGAAATTCCATTTTAATGCTTAAACTCCATTAGATTCATGTTGGAATATTAACTTTCCTTTGGGAAAGTGTTTCCCACTTTTTCTAGAACAGATTTTTTAAAGAAATACATCTTACAAATACTCAAATTAAGTCCAAAGGACATATGAAGGAAGAGGCTATCTGCATCCAGAGAAAGAACTGATAAATAGAAGGATGTATAGGATGATTTTATACACACACAGACACACACACACATTTGTGTCTAATGGTAGCTGTCTTTAGGGTGGGAGAGGGAAAAGAAAAAAAGAAATATAACTTTATTATATATTTAAAAGGAATATCAAGTTGAACATAATAGATTGTAGTTTCATATGCAATCATCTTTTTTTTATTATAGTATGTTATGGAAATGCTTGTTTTATTCTATAAATTAAAAAAAAAAAAGAAACATCTTCTAGTTCAGAGAGAGGTATGAGATTCTCTCTCTTATAGCCCAGTCCATAATTCCTGTTTATGTTAGTGCTGTAGTTTTTCTTGAGCAATACAGAAAAAATATGTCCTCCATTCCCAATTCTTCATCTATTAATGCACTTGCCAGTTTAGTTAGCTGATACTGAATCACCTGGGCCTCCCTAAAGCTTATTTAGTCAGAAAAATGGAGATCATATTCAGAATTTCCTCTTGTTTCCATGGCTCAGGTAATCTGAAGCTCGAAGAATTTAAGCACTTCACTAGAAAATACAAGGTCTCTGTTGAGAAGCTTTGCCTTAGCATTCTATCACTGGTGTATTGGAGTATTTAAGGTGGATCATTTGGATGTCATTCTATACATATACGGAGTTGTGGATAGAGTAATGTGCCTGGAGAGTCAGGAAAATCCCAGTTCAAATCCAGTCTCAGACACTTAATAGCTGTGTGACTCTGGGCAAGTCACTTGACCTTTCTCAGGCTCAGTTTCTTCTTCTGTAAATGGAGATATTAACAGCACCTACCTTCCAGGGGTGTGAGGATGCAATGCTACAATATTTATAAAAGCTTGTGCAAGCCTTAAAACACTATATAAATACTAGTTATGATGATATATCTTGTAGCAGACAGTCTGTCTGGTCACTCAATGTACTTGTGGGATACCCACTTTCCATTCATCCTACTCTATTATTTCCCCAGGGCCAGGCTGGGGAACCACATGTGGATGTGGTCAGAGAATTATGCCTCAGTCCAATAGAATATGAAAGAGAAATTTTCAGCTAGAGTAGAATAAAGCAAATCACCCCTTCCCTTTTCTCTAATGTGAAATGGAATTTTTTGGAGGGAATAAGATTTACTGTCCAGTATTATTCCTTCTTTTCTTCTAGCCTCAGGTAATTGAGACTGACTTTAGTGAGGATATGGGTCACATTTTGGCAAGGTTGTAAACATTTATGTGTGTCTTTACTTCCATTTATTTTCATAGGAAGGTATAACATGGTGGTTTTGAAAGAGTTAATGCACCTCCCAGCCCCTCTTCCCAAATCAGTCATTTACATCTCATAATGGCAAGATGAGATCTAAGATTTATGCAGTACTTGGATGAAAACAAATTAATTCTCATTAACGGCCATTACCTATGGTAATGAGAGATTAAGGATCAGAATTCATTTGTAAGTGTATAAATGTTTTTATGTGGTCTGTGGTCATAAAATATGCTTCCTTTAGTAATGTGCTCACTGCTCTCCTGATATGGTTGTGGTAATCTTTATTCGTGACCTGTTGCTGGACTGTAAGGCATAGTTTCTCCTGAAATTTATTGACTTCTTTGCTCTGAAAATTGGACAAGAATAAAACAGCTGCATAAATCAATTTTTAAAGCTTCAGTCATCTCATACCCTTTTGGTTTCTAGAGAGAAGCCCTTCACAACCTGCCCCTTCCCCATATTTCCAATCCTCTCACATTTTCCTACTCCCCACCCACTCCCCTTGCCCCCAACCATGTACCCCAAGATCCAGTGATACTGACCTCTTTGATCGACCTTGAATGATGTCCTGTCTCCTGACTCCAGGCATTTTCACTGGCTGTCCCTCCTGCCTTCAGTTCTTTCCCTTCTCCTGGCTTCCTTTAAGTCCTAGTTAAAATCGCATCTTCTACAAGAAGTCTTTCTCCACTCCCCTTTTTTCCAGTCCCTTCCCTCTTTTGATCATCGCGAGTGCATCCTGTACATATCTTGTTTGTACGTAGTTATCTGCATGTTGTCACCCCGATTTGACTGTTAGCCCCCTGAGGGCAGCGGCTGTGCTTTGACTCTTTTTGTATCCCCAGCACTTAGCATGATGCCTGGTACATAGTAGGTACATTTATTATGTTTATTGAACTGGGACAAGGACAGACCCCACCACTCCTGCCCATTCCCTAGGCACTCTACCAGAGACCTCTCACTTCTTTGGCATCACTCCATTAATCACCACTTTTTGGTTCTCTCATTTAACCATTTTTAAGCCACTGTGTTGTTGATCCAACTCCTATCTTTCCATTTTAACTACAAAGATACAATAAGTGGTGTTATCAAATGCTTATTTTTAGAACTTCTCAGGTTCATAACCTTAGTATAATCCTCAACTGTGGGCAGCTAAATGGCACAGTGGATAGAGTGCTAGACCTGAAGTCAGGAAGACACATCTTTATGAGTTCAAATCTGGTCTCAGACACTTAATAGCTGTATGACCCTGGGCAAGTCATTTAACCCTCTTTGCTTCAGTTCCTCATCTGTAAAATGAGCTGAAGAAGGAAATAGCCAACTACTGCAGTATTTTTGCTAAGAAAACCACAAATGGGGTCAGGAAGAGTCAGACATGACTGAACAACACCAGCAACAGTTTTTCTTTATTTCCTAGCATGAAGACAATTACTCTTGTTGTTGGTGGTAGTAGTAAGTAAGTACTGGTAGTAGTAACAACAGTAGCAGCTAATATTTACATGTCACGTTATGGTTTATGGACTTTATCTTATTTGACCCTTGTTACAGCCCTGTAAACTATGTACTCCTACCATCCTCATTTTTTAAATTAGGAAACTGAGGTTTGGAGAGCATATATGATTCACCCAAAGCGACAGAACTGCTAAGTATCCAAGATGGGATTTAACAATAGTAGTAACATGACTTGCTGCTCTACAGTAGCTGGAGAAGTGTAGGATGGTTGTGAGCAGGATGCAACGTGTAACTTGTTCATGGTAAGAGCAAAAGATGTTAAAGAAATGTGTGATAGGAAAAGAAGATGAATTGCTCATATGATAAAGGCAAGAGATAACAGGTGGCTAAGGCAGGTGTAGTATCAGGAGAAAACAAGGAAGACTTCCATCATTTTGGTGGAACCTGTCCTGAACCTATGGGAGGACATGGGTAAATCTTATAGGATGTGCAGGCATGGATGGGTTATGATCTGTATCACTTGGGGGAGGGGACTTCCTAAATCAATGAAATCATAAATCCATATGAGTGTTAATGATCCACATAGCGCTTTAGAGTTTGCAAAGCAGACATTTTAAAAGATATGTATATATATATATATGTATATATATATATGTATGTATATATATATATACATATATATATATATTAACCTCACAGCAATCCTTTAAGGTATATATTACAAGTATTATTTTATAGATGAGGACATTGAGGCTATGACAAGTGCCTTGCCCAAAGTCATACGTCTAGTAAATGACCATGGTACAATTTGAATCACTGCCTTCAATTTCACCATATCATCCATTATTAGCACCCCATCCACCAAAGGAGTTTCATTACTTCTTTTGTCTTGTTTATTCCCCCAGTACAGCTGTTCATCTCCACTACAGTTATTCTTCAGCTATTCATTCATCTTCAGAAGAACCTAATGGTCTACTTCCCATCCACTTTGGATGCTGTGGTTATGAAGTCACTCTTTGCTGGGGAGAGTTTACAGTAATTGTAACCTGGCTTTTCAGGTCCATGTATCTTCTCCTGGGATGGTTGGTTGTAGTATTGGTAGTCTATGGTTAGTAAATTTTTTTTTTCCCCAGAGAAGAGCTGTTGCCTTTCCAGTGAACTTTCTGCTTTTCTCCTCAGCCAAGCTGCTCCTAGACTGGAACTGACACCCAAGTTTTTCTGTTATTTGAACTGTTCTCTCTTCTGTCTTCTCTGACTTCAACCCTTATCCTGAGTTATGGTTGGAAATTCATTTGAATTCTTCAGTTCTTATTCTACCTCATCTGAGTAGGGCAAGTATTCCCTAGGCTGTACTTCCTCAAATAGAGTAGGAACTGAATTGTAGTCAGGAGACATCTTTTATTACCTCATTCCATCTTCTTATGTTCTGTTTAGATCACTAGGGCTAGGTTAGTTGGAGAAGACTGAAAAGGTTAGTGACCTTTGTTCCACTTTCACAGCCTGATCTTTCTTTGATCTTTCTTCATGAATTTCCATATCATTAAACCTGCCCTATTTTACCTCCACACCCCCATTTCCATCATTTCCCTTAAGAAACTGTTGACTGGAATTTATTGGATGTTTTTAATGATTGAAAATAGTGGGAAAGATTTATATAATGATTAGAAATTATACTCCCTGTGAGTAGTTCACTTGGGCTAGATTGACTTATTTTTCCCCTTCTCCCTGAATACCTTCTTCTTCCTTTTTATTTGACCATAAGTATTGGATGAAATGGGTCTAGCATTTTCTTTTCAGTTAATGGTTTTTAGCCCTGTCTACTGTCAATGTTTAAATTGTACTCTTTTTTTTTTTTGCCAATAGGTAGATCATAGCTTTGCTGGGTCATTCCTTTCACTGGGAAGGTTGTTGGTGGGAGCAGCCACAGAGTTACAGTGAATAATCCTTCATAGAAATGACTTTATTTCCTACATTCTTAAGCAATTTGAAAAGTATTAGAATTTAGGAAATGGAAACAAAGAGTCAATAAAAGTAGAGCTAGTACTTCCAGAAGACAGGCAAATTGCTTTAGAAGAGCATAGGACGTTCTGCAGGATTTTTCTTAAAATGAGCATGGCCCCCTCACTTAGTTTGTACTTAGGTGTTGATCAGGTGAATGAATCTCTTGATGACATATAACAACCATGTTTTCGGGTGAAAATTTAGAAGCCCTATCTTATCATGTCAGGGAAACTGAGGCTCATAGAAGTGACTTTCTTATGGTCACAGAACTAATAAATGTCAGAAGTGAGATTTGATATATCCTTCTGATTTTGAATATATCTCTTGTTCTTCCTCTCCACATCACTCTACTTCTCATCCAAGAGGGTTGTAATCATAGAAATGCTAAAGGTCATTAATCTACTTGGAAGAATTTTCAATTTTAGTTGTCTCCTTGGCAGTCTTTTCTCTTCTCTCACTTCTGGAATTGTAAAAATGCTGCTGTGATAGACAGTGTACACTTGGGTGTCTATGATGATTCCCAAAGGGGATCATGAAATTTTCCAAACAAAATGAATTTCAATGAACTTTTGTTAGAACATATACATACATATACACTCATGTATATATATACACACATATGTGTGTATATATGTGTACATATGCATGTACATACACACATACACACACACACATACATATATATATATATATATATATATATATATATATATATATATATATACGCACACTCCTTAGAATTCCTTTAGCAGAAGATGTGTCTTAAAACTAAGCCCTCCCCCCACTTCTGACCCCAGGGAAGGGGATATTCCTTAAATCTTTTACCTGTATACTTTACCTGTTTAATGATTATGGATTATTATTCTCCATTAGAGGGAGCTCTATCCCAGCTAAAGAGAGAAAGTTTTGTTGAACCATATGCAAATTTGCTTCAATTTATTAAAAACCCAAACTCAAACTCCCCATTTGTTCCCATTTTTCCATTATCCATAATCCTGATTCATCACTTATCAGGGTCTCCTAACAGTGTGATGAAGGTAAGGCTCCACAGCTTGTTACCCACTCACTGGGTGGAAACAGATGTGTTTGCTTGTCTGCCCTTTCCCTAGGTCCCAATACTGTGGAAAATGCAACTCTGGATTTTGCTGAAAACAAGGGAGGATAGTGCTGGCACAGGGAGAAGTCTGGCCGGCTCCTAATGAGACCCTGAAGACCATTTTATTAATAGTTCCTAAAGGAACCAGACTTCAAGGTGTATGGGGAAGGGGAGGGAGAGGGAGAGAGAGAAACTTCTTGCTTTTTTCTGAAATGTTTGGAATTGCTGTTAGTGATTGCTTTTGCCATGTTGCTATAGAAAGAAGTGGTTAGGCACAAATGATAGGCAGTCCCTGCAGTCAAAGAGACTCCTTTAGTTTGGGCTTACAGCTGTTCTTATGAAATCCGGGACAATTTGTGACTCTCTTTCTTAGATTCTATACGGACTGGGAAAAAACTGTCCCTTGGAACCAGATTGTGTGTGTGTGTGTGTGTGTGTGTGTGTGTGTGTGTGTGTTTGTATGTATGCATGTGTATATGTTTGTGACAATTTCAAGTGACTCTGAATAGGGTGACATCATGGAAAGAGCTGCTAGATTTGGAATCAGAGGATCTGGTTTCAAATCCTTCCTCTACCACTTGTTGTTAACTGTGTGACACTAGTTTAGCAAATGCTTATTATGTGCCAGGCAATATGCTAAATGCTAGGGATACAAAGAAAGGCAAAAAAAAAAAGTCTCTGCCCTCAAAGAACTTACTTTCTAATGGAGGAGATGACGTACAAACAACTATGAAATACAAGATATGTGTGTGTGTGTGTGTGTGTGTGTGTGTGTGTGTGTGTATACATATATATACACATACACATACACACATACGTATACACACACATACGTGTATATATATATACACACACGCACACACACATATGAATACACATACATGTAGGTGTGTTTTTTATATATATATATATATATATATATATATACATACATACAATAATATATATTGCTATACTGGAGGTAGGCTTTTAGCCTAGAAAAGGAAGGAGAATGTTTTTATCATAATGGTGTAGGGAGTCTACATTTTCCTTTGTTGCATGGAAAGTCATTTCAGGCTAAATGAAATGTGTGTTATTAGAACAAATATGATAGATCCTGAAACAAAACTCAAGGAAGAATTTATCACACGTCCTTATAAAAGAAACACTAGGTGAAATCTCCAGCCACAGTTTTTAGCAAGGCCAGGATTTGGATTCCTTCTCTTTATTTTTGTTGTTTTGGGTTCCTTCTCTTGTCAGACAGTCTTCTTCCCTGTCACTCCAACCAATGGACTCAAGACTCCCGGTATCTCAGACTCACAAGGTGGCCTCCAAGCTTGGACGCATTCATCTTGAGATCAGCATTCATCCATTACAGGGAGAAGCCAAGGAAACAGAGAGCCAGAGTTGAAGTTGTTCTTATTTTAAAGATCCACTGAGCCATTGGCTCTTCCTATTCAATGGCCAACAAGGGCATTACCTTGCCACCTCCAATTTTTGAACCATGGAGTCAATGGCTCCATGGGCAAGTCATTTCTCTCTGAGTCTGTTTCCTCATCTGTCAAAAGAAGGAAATGGATTAGTTGTCATTTAATGTTCTTTCTTAGCTCTAAATCCATGATTCCAGCTCTGATTCTATTAATTTAAAACAAACATTTTATTTTTACTCAGTCATGTTTTTCATTAGCCTATCTGTATCTACATACATATGCATACTATTTTCAGTCTAGACTGCTGGTTTCACTGATATGAAGGAGTGTACAGTGTGCAAACTCTCCACGGATAAGTAACAAAAGTTTTTAAAAGTTGCCTGGGATGTTGGGAAACTTGGCTGTAGACATACAGCTCGTATGTATAAAAGCCAGGGCTTGGACACAGGTCTTTTTGACTATAAGAGCAGTTGTTTGTCTTTTGCATCAGAGGTTCTTAACCTTTATTGTGTGATAGACCTTTGGCAGCCTGGTGAAGCTTATGGACCTCTCTCTCAGAATAATGTTTGTAAATGCAATTATACAGGAAACCATTTATATTGAAATGTAGTATCAGAATCTTTCTTCTTTTTTAAAGTTCACAGACTCCACATTAAGAACCCATTTCTTCATCAGGCCTGCTTCTCATACAGCATGTATAACATATACTGCAGTGTAATCATAATATGCATGTGACACTAGACTGTGTGCTACACATTGTTTTTAAAAATCAGGCATAAATGTCATTTGACTTTTGTATAGCATTTGCATTAATCCTTTCCACATTTTTTATCTTGGCCCATGCTATTTCTCAGGTTTAGTCCTGTTTTCACAAAGTGTCAGCCATAAGTATATATTCTGCCTAAGCATCCCCAACAATGCTGTGACTCATTTGTGAGGAAGAAACTTCCAGGCAGAGGATTTTCTGGATTTGTTGGAGAAAAAGGAATTTACAGGCAAACAATGTATTTTATGCAGTTAGGCAGTGCAGTGGTAAAAGTACATTGTGTGGAGCCAGGAAGACGGGAATTCAAATCTGGCCTCAGATACTTACTGGCTGTCTGACCCTGGGCAAGTCATTTAACTTCTGTTTGCCTCCATTTCCTCATCTGTAAAATGGAGATAGTAATAGCACCTACTTCCATGGGTTGTTGTGAAACTCAAAAGAAATGATAACTTGTAAGTGCTTAGCTCAGCACCTGGTACATGGCAAACACCATATAAATGTTAGTTATTATTATAGCATAGCTTTTGAGCTGGAGGGGATTTTAAAGGGTATCTGGCCTGACCCCTTCATTTTACAGATAAGGAAACTGAATCCTACAGCAGGGAATTGACTTGAGCAGCCAGATTCACAGAGCTAGTAAGTGGCACCAGGGTAAGATTTGAACCCAAGTTCTTCTCATTCCAAGTCTGGTGCTTTTCTTATGGTACCAAGCTACCTTTCCAATAAAAAAAGAATCAAAGAGAGTGAATTCAGAGTGCCTTTGCAATGCAGCTAACCAGTTCCATAACTGGAGCTCTGGACTGAGTCTGAATTCAAATCCATCTCACACATTTAGTAGCTGTATAACTCTGGGCAAGTTACTTAACTTCTGTCTGCTTCAGTTTATTCAACTGTAAAATGAGAATAACTGCACCTACCTCCCAGAGTTTTATGAGGATCAGATGAGAAAATATTTATATTATGTGTCTGCTTGTTCCATTGCTTTTAATTTACACTGTGACAAACGTTTGTTGTGGCATAGAGATCACTGGAAAACAACTAAGCTCGTTGTCACCTAGAGTATAAACTGCTGAATTCTAGTCCCTGTTTTCTTTTCCCCTTCCTCTGTCAGGTTGCATGGATGTCTGGGGTAGCAGAGAGGGGATGGGAGCAGAGCGCAGTGGGGAGGACAGTGAGCACAGGGCAAAGGGACAGATGTGTTATTAAATTCTGCCGGGACAACCTTAAACTTATGACCTTGGTTGGGTTGCAGAGTTTCCATTGTTGACATGGGTTGGGCTTTTATTGTTGTGAAGAAACAGAAGCCAGTGTTCACATGAAACAAAATAATTTGTCTAGAAATAAACCCTTAGGCTACATTTGAGTAGGAAAATGTAACATCACGAAGAGGGACTGGGCTGGGTTGGCTAACTTGTGGTATGTGGATTGGTTGCTGCTCCTTCTTCAGAGAACCCATTGTCTAGCAAAGGATCATAGATTGAGGGTTGGAAGGCGCCTTAGAGACTGTCTTTTCCCACTCCCTCATTATACAGATGAGAAAATTGAGGTCCAGATAGGTTGAATGATTTGTCCTAAGTCCAACAGGTAGATATGTTTCAGAGATGTTGGTTGTTCAGTTATTTTCAGTCATATTTGACTCTTCATGACTCTGTGGAGTTTTCTTGGCAAAGATACTAGAGTAGTTTGTCATTTCCTTCTCTAGCTCATTTTATGGATGAGGAAGCTAAGGCCAGCAGGGTAAGTGACTTGCCCAGGGTCACACAGCTACTAAATATCTAAGGCCAGATTTGAACTTTCCCTGACTTCAGGCTCAGCAGTCTATTCACTGTGCCACCTAGCTGCCCCTTCAGTAGGGGCAATACCACTTGAATCCTCTTGAGCCCCCTAGATGCCCTCAGAACAGCCCATAATAATAAATATGACATTTCTGCCCCTCTTTTAAGAGTAAAACTGGGTGTCAGTGGAAAAAAACCCACTGGGTGAGGAGTCAGAACACCTGGATCCTAGTCTCCTTTCCTCTGCTTTCTAGCTCTGTGACCTTGGGCAGTTATGTAATTATTCTGGCAGCCTCAAGGTTCCTCATGGGTAAAATGATGGCAATAGGACGTTTCCTGTCTTCCTCACAGAAATCTCATGAGGAACAGGTAAGATGATGCAAGTGAAAATGCTTTGTATGCTCTGTGATACTTGGACAGATGCCTGTGACTTACTTCACTGGCAGAGACGCTTCTTTGCCTGTTTAGATCATTATCCTTTATCTTCTGTAAATCCTTCCTAGTAAGAGTCATCCTTTGGAGTAGAGGCCTTCCTATCAGTCTTTTGATTATTCTTGGGCAAACTATTACATTCAACCGTAAGCATTTATTAAACACTTACTATATTCCAGGTACTGGGCATACAAAGATGTGAATGCAATCATCCCTGACCTCAGGGGGCTTATTGTCCAGAAAGGAAGATATTTGAACCGAGCTTTAACAAAAGCTTGGAGTTCTATAAAGGGGAGGTGATGAAGGAGGGCATTCCTGACTCAAAGGACAATCCTGTGCCTTCACACAGATGGCAATTAGCATGTTGTATGTGGTGAACAGCAAGAAGGTCTGGTTTCTGGGCTGTGCTATAGCTGAAGGGGAATGATGTCCAGTTTTTAAAGATTATAGAGAGAGACCCAGTAGTAACTTCTATATGCCATTTCACTATCCTTGGTTGTAGTTCTTCTGGGTCTATAATTTGAACTTACTGAGGCCATCAAGTGTTCTCTTAGCACCTCTTTACTAAAGTGTCAGTCTACTGTTAACTGTTTTCCCTTTGGGCACTTAGGTGGTGTAGTAGACAGAGCACTGGACCTGAAATCACGAAGACTCATTTTCATGAGTTCAAACCTGGCCCCAGACATATAGTAACTGTGTGATCCTGGGCAAGTCATTTAACTCTGCTTCAGTTTCCTTATCTGTAAAATGAGTTGGAGAAGGAAATGGCAAACCACTCCAGTATCTTTGCCAAGAAATATCAAATGGTGTCATGAAGAGTCAGTTAGGCCTAAAAATGCCTCAACAGCGACGACAAAATGTATAATATGAATAAAAAGGTACACTGGAGCTAGGTTGTGGAAAATTTTAAATGTCCAATAGTGGAATTTGCATTTGATCATGGAGACAATGTGGTGTCATTAGAATATATTGTACAAGGGAGTGCTTTAGGTATTTTCCTTTGTCAGCTATGTGGGAGCTGGATAGTGAAAGGAGAAAAAGGTGCTAAGGATCTGAATTAGTTCAAGGCCTATGTGAGTGCAGAGGAGAGGATGGATGTGAGAGATTTTATGTAGACAGAAACAAAAAGATTTGACAACTAATTGGATTTGTCGGATGAGAGAGTGAGGCATTGAAGAGCATTTTGATATTGTGTGCCTGGGAAACTAGAAAAATGGTGCTTCCTTGGCTAAAAAAGGGAAGTTTGGAAGGAGGATGGATTTCAGCATTTATTTTGAACGTATTGAATTTGAGATGCCTTACAGGATACCTAATTTGAAATATCCAAAAATGCAATTGGTGATGCCCAGGAGAGAGACAAGAGAATGGGTCTTGGAATCATTTGTGTAGAAATAGGTGATAATTGAGCCCATAGAAACTGATGAAGTCACCAAAAGAGCTTATACAGAGAAAATTATGTAGAGAAAAGGGTCTAGCACAGAGCCTTGGCATACACCCATCATTAGGAGGTAGGATGTTAATGATGATCCAGCAAAGGAGACTAAGAAAGGGATAGAGGAGAACTGGGAGACAGGCTTGTCCGGAAAACTCAGAGAGGAGAGAGTGTTCAGGAGGAGAGGTGGGCAGTAACAGCAGATGCTACAGAGAGGTCAAGAAGAATGAGGTTAAGAAAAAAGACATTGAATTTGCAAATTAAAAAACCATGAGTAACTTCGGAGATGCAAGCTTCAGTTGAGTCATGAGATTGGAAGACCAGACTATAAATGCATGACACTAGAAGTGGAGGCAATGAATGTAGACAGCTTTTTATTGAGTTTGGCTGTGACATATATAATAACAGATATTCTCTCTGTTATTCCTCATTCTTATTTTCTGTATGTGCTGGAATGATGTATTTCCTAGGCCTTGTCTCATGTTCAGGTCATCATTATTCATATGCTGTAACCTATTTACACTTTTTTTGGTTCACCATTGCTTCCCGGGTCTCTTGCCCTTTTGATTTTTCTGAGATCGTAGTGTTTGTTTCATGATTTTCAGCCATAGAGCAAACCAGAAGGAACTTACTCTTAAAAAGATTGGCTTTGGGGGCATCGGTTTGCTTGGGAACATTGAAAGCACTGGAAATAGTTTCACAGATGAGATACATACTGATCTCTTTATGTTCAGTTTTGGGGCCAGCTCATTGCACAAGATACAGACACACATACATACATATACACATATATGCACATGCATACACATACACGCACGCATACACACACACACACACACACACACACACACACAGAAGACATGATGAACTAATTTAAGGGACTGCCCATCCAAACTGTGTGTTGCAATCTGAGCATTTTAATCTAATTTGCTTTTTGCAAGGATGATTAGAACAATCTCTTTTGAATGACAATTGCTTTTATTGAGGAGATTTTTGTAGCATAAATGTCCCCTGTAAAGGAGGAACACTTCCCTTTCCATAGCTAGAGAATAGTTTTCTCTTTGGGCTGTATGAAGGATGGTTCTACATGATACTGGGAAACAGTGAAGGTGAACACACATCTCCGTTTTTATACTTCACTTGTGGTTGATGTGTCAGTAGATTGATCAGCAAAGTATGTGAGCTGAGCTCAGATTCTTCCTCTGCACCTTGCTACTTGTTGTGACCTAGGGCAAGTCATTTAACCTAGGTGGGCAATAGTGGTAAAATGAATGGTTTAAACTAGATGATCTTGATCTCTTGGGCTTCTTCCAGACCTATATCTTTGATCCTATGAAATTGCTTTTTATCCCAAAGCTAAATCTGCCATAGAACTCATATATTTTTAACATGGGCACAGGAAATATGCTGTTTATAAGTAGCCTTTAAGTTACATTTTATTCTGCCAAGTCAAGTGCTTTTAATTTTTTATATTTTTAAATGCTTTAAAAAATGGAAATTGTGGGATCTTATATATCCTATATATAAGAGACACACCCATGTTTTGTATACCATTCAGTCAGCTGCACAGTTGTGAAGATGAGGTCTGCTACAGAAAATTTGTCAGTGAAAAACTGGCTGATCCCTGCATGTGTTTTTATGAAAAATACCATTGATACATGCAGAGATGAATCTCATAAAGATTTTATAAAATGAGGAAGTTGACATATAGTTTAGTAGTTACTAATGTCTTTATTTATTAAACAAAAAGTATTATCTCTGCGATTTTTCATTTTTCTGAAATCTCCTTCCCCTTTTGAGATATCTTGAAAACTGATCCTTGAAAACCTTTTAAAATTGTGTCAGCTGTAGCACAGATTTTGTTTGTTATTTGGTCAGATCCAGCTCTTTTCCCAGAGTAAGAATTGCTGACTCAACTCACACAGTTTCAGAATTGAAAGGGGACTGCAAAAATGTGGAATCCAGCCTGTACCTTAACAACAATTCCCTCTGCCACATATGGAAAAAGTGAGAATGTGGCATAAGCTTTGCAACAAATTAACATCCTTGGTAACAAGTCAACAAATATTAAATACCACTTGAGGTCTGTCTGCAAGTGAAACCTAAAACCCACTGCTTTGTCTCAAGTTAGCTCATTCCACTTTTAGGAAGCTCTAATTGTTAGGAATTTTTTCTTCCATTTCAACTTACCTCTTTTCATCCTCAACCTTATTTTACTAGTAGGTTCAAGGGAGGCAGCATGGTACAGTGGAAATAGCACTGACTTCTGATATTGAGTCAGTCACTTAACCTTTTGCTGCCTCAGTTTCATCAACTGTAAAATGAAAGAATTGGGTTAGATGGCCTTTGAAGTACTTTCTATCTCTGGAACTGTAATCCTAGATCAAATCTCTTTGCCACATGTCAGTTCATCAGATATTTGAAGACTTCTTTTATGTTCCCCCTTTTAAGTCTTTCTGTCTCTGGGCTAAACATTACTAATTTTTTAATTGATTCTCTTATGACACATGACCTCAAGGCTATTCACCATTCCAGTTTGTTGTGCTATAGCCAATGACTAGTTTGTCAATGTTTTCTTAAATGTGACACAATCAGTTGAACATAATGCTTTATATGTGGTCTTCATATGTGTGTGTTCGTCTGTTGCCAAAGAAGACCATGCCATCAGAGGAATGATGACATGACTTGTATTTGACTTTGTTTTGAGTGAGGGAGGGCTGTGCAGGTCACCAGCCTCACTTCTCCTCCAGAGCCATCTGATTCCAGTGATTAGATATTCATCAGGATGACTGGAGATGACCCAGGATGAGGCAATTGGGGTTGTGACTTGCCCAAGGTCACACAGCTAGTGAGTGTCAAGTGTCTGAAGTGAGATTTGAACTCAGGTCCTCCTGACTCCTGCACTGGTACTCCATCCAC
Organism: Potorous gilbertii; assembly: GCA_028658325.1. NCBI lineage: Eukaryota > Metazoa > Chordata > Mammalia > Diprotodontia > Potoroidae > Potorous > Potorous gilbertii. The sequence goes on along the minus strand of CM053770.1, from coordinate 594,978,863 downwards.
TGCACCACCTAGCTGCCCCAGTCTTCATATTTGGTCAGTCTAGTTCTGCCTGCTGTGCTTCTCTTAATTGAGCTTAAGATTGCTGCATTATACTGTTGACTCATAGAGTCTATTAAAATTCCCATGTTGTTTCAGATGGACTGCTATCTAGTTCTTCTTCTCCTGTTTTGTACAGTGAATGAATCATGAAAACCCAGATCTAAGACTTTTCATTCATTTTTATTAAAGTTCATCTGATCAGATTTGACCTGGCATTACCTGGCATTCTAGCCAGTCAATATATATTTTTAGATCCTGAATCTATCATTTCTTGTATAAGCTCTTCCTCTCACTGTAGCAGATTTGTAAGCATGTCATCCATATATTGCATGAGAGAGGTGACATGGAGAGTGATTGAGCTGCTAGACTCTGAGTCAGAAAGATGTAGGTTTGATTTCTCCTTCAGGCATTTGTTCTGAGCATGCCCCTTAGCCTCTTCAAATATCATTCTCTTCCTTTTTAAAAATGGGGATAATAGTACCTGTAGCATTTCACATTTTGTTCTGATGATCAAATGTAACAATAAAGATAAAGCACTTTGTGAACCTTGAAGAATGATATAATTGTAATTTATTTTTATTTTTAGATCTAGCTAAATTGTTGATAAAAATATTAATATCATAGTGTCTTTCCCAGTGAACTTTCTCCAGATTGAATGATTAGAGATCCCTTTTTAAGACCGGTCAGCTAATTATGAATCTACCTACCTATAATATCATCTAGCTCATATCTTTCCATCTTGTCCACAAGGTTGGACTCATCTTCTTAAGTGCTATCATTGATTACTCTGTTACAACTAAAACCCTGAGAGACAAAGTTTTCAGGTATTAATAATTTATTAATTAGGCTGGCTACCCAATAAATAATCAATAATCAATCAGTGGTTTCTCTTGGTAACCAAAGATGCCAAAGGGAGACTCTGAAACACCTTAAATCAAACATGTACCTTCTGACAGGGAACTTTTCTGACAAGTAAAACTCAACCCTGATTCGTGGGCATTTAATGAGGAAGTGGACTAGAAATCCCAGTCCCTCCCAATCGCCACATTGTTGAGGGGAGGGGAGGTCAGCTGAGAATGTGACCTGCTCGTGAGTTTTGAGCTCCTTCTAACAATTGGGTGCCCTGATCAGGTTTTCTGTCCTTTGGTTTCTCCTTCATGAGTCTGGTCACTCCAAACTCAACGAAGGGGATCAAAGACAGGAGTTCTTTCACCCAGTGAGAGAACACACTAGACTGGACTCTGTTTGCCCTAAACAGAAATCATGTTTCCCAGTTGGGTGGGGTCTTTCCCAGATGTCTTCAGCAGAGCTGGAATTATTCTGACATTCTTTAGTAAGAGAGGGGCTCCTCTCTAAGTTAGCCCTTTTTTTTGTTGCAAAAAAGGGACTATTACAGATTATTATTAATAATCAAGTAGTACAGCATTACAATTAATTTCTCTCCACTTGCATAGCTCAGTGTTCGTGTAGTGATAGAAAGGGTTCTGCTGTTATTACTGATGAGAGATCACTACAGAAATATTAGTAGATTTATGCCATTTATTTGTCCTAGTTTCACCTAAAATTGTTTTTTGGAATGATCTGGCTTAGCTGGTGCTAAAACACTTTGATTTTTGTTGTTGTGGTTCAGTTATTTTTAGTCATATCTGACTCATGATGACCCCATTTGGGGTTTTCTTGGCCAAGATACTGGAGCAGGTTGCCATTTCCTTCCCCGGATCATTTTACAGATGAGGAAATTGAGGCAAACAGGGTAAAGTGACTTACCCAGGGCCATACAGCTAGTAAATATCTGAGGTCAGATTTGAACTTGGGTCTTCCTAACTCCAGGCTCAGCATATCTATCTGCTGTGCCACCTAGTTGCCCCCAAACCAAGTAGCTCCTTTGTGCTATTTTATGAGATAACATTGCTTACAATTTACTTATTTTGCTAATGAGTCTGTTTTCTAAAACAGAGTGGCCCTTGGTTGCTACATCATTGTTTGGCAATGGAATTAAATGTTTGTGTCTAGGAGTTTCTCATTGTGGTATTTATTTTGCATGGGTTAGAGCTCTCTAAGACATGATGGTGGAATCTCTGTCTTTGCGCATGTTGGCCTAATTAAACACTGCTGCAATCTAACATGCCTTATCTTTAGCTTTTATTTTAATTTGAAATTGATTTTGAACTTTCTTTTAACCACTTTGTGATCCATCAGTGCATAGAGAGCTACTCCCTAAATGGCAGTTGATTCCTGTCTATGAAAATAGCCAGTTTCAATTTTTGTGATGATATTCAGAGCTTGCCCAGGAATCCTGACTTTCTTATTGAAGAAAGTGCTATGCAGAAGGCTTTGTAACAATCTTTTGCAACAAGTTAGCATCCTTTGTAACTAGTCAACAAGTATTTATTAAGCACCCGTGAACTCAGTTAAGTTCTGAGGATACAAAGAAAGATAAAAGACAGTTCTTGCTTTCAAATAGTTATCTCAGTGATGGTCTTCTTGCTGGTAAGATTACCGATGCCCAATGAAATTATTTCTTTTTGCTTATGTCCTTGCCAACTCCTTCATTGGTCTCTACAAGGAGAACTAACTCTTCTGTTTGGCTAAAGCTACTTTAGAATATCTTCTGGCTTCATTTATAACAAGCATGCCAAAACCAATGTAGTTCATTTTTCTCTAGTAGAATAGTAACTCATTGATCATTGAAAAGTTATATTATGTCAAAGCTCCGCAGATTCATTCTTTGTGAGAACCTGTTCCAGTATAGTTGATGTGTCTTCAGTTGTTGCCTAAGGCTCAGAGAAGTGATTTTCTTATGAAATTACCAAGTGTCAGGTTACTCAGGGTTTCCTGACTTCAGATCATTGATTTCTGTTCAGTCTACAGTATTCAAGGGATCTATTTTTTGCATAACATCTATTCTTCCTCTTCCAAGATGCTTTTCTCCTTTTAATTATTTCCACAAGAGCTTTTATTTCATTTTAAATCTCTTGTTTTGTTTATCTAGGCATTCCTGTAATCTTTGTGGAAAATCCCTTTTTTTTCTTGGAGTCTCTGTTTGCAAGTTGTTACAGAGTTAGATATGCAATTTTTTTAATACTAATTGGTGTTTTTGGTTGATTCATCTTTTGCAGCTTCAGTTACTTTACTAAGGGAGCTGTGATTGGGCCAGACTGCTTTGGATTTAATTTTTGGGTGCAGTGGTCAGCCTTGCTTTATTTCTCCTTAGGTCCCCTTTCTTCCTATACTGACCCTTTACCTCCTGGAGTTAGGCTCCCTTCCCCCAGTTCTTTGAGGTTTATAGCTCTTGGTCTTTAAGCCCCTGTGTTGAAATTTGGGGAAAGCATATTTGCAATCTTAGGGCACCGGGGCCTATACTATTCTGGTTTGGGTACTGTGGAACCTTACTTGTAAGCTGCTGTCTTCTCTAGCAGATTGCCTGTTCTCTCATCCCCACTCTTTCATTTATCTTCAGTCTCTCCCTTTCTGCTGGCTTCTTCTCAGCTGCGTACAAACATGCCTGGGTCTCCCTCATCTTCAAAAAACCCTCTCACCTGATCAATCATTTTCTTGCTAATGGTCATCTCATACCTCTTTTCTCTTTTGTAGTTAAACTTGAAAATGCTGTCCATAATTGATGATTCCTCTTCTTTTCATTTCACTCTTTTCTTATGTATCTGCAGTTTTACTTCCAACTTCATCATTCAATCAAAGCTGCTCTGTCCAAAGTCATTAATGAAATCTTAATTGACAAATCTAATGGACTTTTGAGGCACCCTGAGAGTTCAGTGGATAGAGCACTAGGTCTGCAGTCAGAAAGGCCTGATTCATATTTGTTCTCCAGTACTTACACCCTGTGTGACTTTGGGAAAGTTGATTAACCTCTCTCTGCTTCAGTTTCCTAGATGCAAAATAAAGATAATAGTAGCATCTACCTCCGAGAGTTGTTATGAGGATTAAATGAGATAATATTTGAAAATGCTTAGCATACAGTACCTGGCACATAGTAGGAGCTTCACAAGTTCGTTCATCCATCCATCCATCCTTTCTTTTTTCCTTCCTTACTTCTTTCCTCCTCCCTCCCTCCTTCTCTTCTTTCCTTCTCCATTCCTCTCTCCTCATTTGTTAGATTTGTCCTGGTCATACTTGTTAATGTTGGATGTTCTCCAAGGCTCTGTACTAGACCCTCTTTTCTTTGATTCTACCTCTAAACTATCTCATTGGTATCCTTATCAACTGCCATGAATTCAGTGATCTTGTCTATGCTTACTATTTTCAGATCTGTTTGTTCAACCCTAACTTCTCTTCTGATCAATAGCCTTGCTTCTTTAAAACTGAATGCATTATCTTTTCCCCCACATCCTCCCTACTTCCTAACTTTCCTGTGACTGCTGAAGGTACAACCATCTTCCCAGTCACCTCGACTCTCTGTCTAGGTTTCATCTTTGAATCTTTACTCTCTCTTACCACCATATGCAAACTCTTGTCAAATTTTGTCAATTTTACTTTTGTAACATTTCTCCTATATGCCCCCTTCTCTCTTCCACATGATGCAAGCACTCATCCCCTCATGGTTGAACTATTGCAATAGCTTATTGCTTGGTCTTGTTGTCTCAAGTCTCTTCCTGCTCCAATCTATCCCCCAGATTAATGAAATAATCTTACTAAAGTATAGGTCATCTCTCTTTCTATGTCATCTCTCTATTCAATATACTATAGTGGTTTCATATTATATATAAAATACTATAAAATATAAAATCTTCTTTTTCATTTCAGAAGTTGGCCCCTTCCTACCTTTCCAGTCTTCTTATAATTTACCCCCATGTTCTCAGCAATCCAGTGATAATGGCCTACTTGCTGTTCCTCAAATATGAAATTCCATCTCCTGACTGCTCATTTTCATTGGTTTTCCTTCATACTTGTAATTCTCTTTCCTCCTTTCCATTTCCTGGTTTCCCTGGCTTCCTTCAAATTCCAATGAAAATCTTGTCTTCTACAAGAAGCCTTTTCTAATCCCCCTTTATGCTCAGTGTCTGCCCTCTGCCTTCCCTAAATACACAATTTATCCTATACATATATACATATATATACACACATACATACACATATATGTATATATATATATATCTCTTTTATTCATTCATAGTCTTTTTCATATTGTTTTCCCCATTAGATGAACTCCTTTAGAGCAGTGCCTGGAACATAGTATGTGCTTGATAAATGCTTCTTAACTGACTGACATCATCTTTATTGTTATCAACTCCTGTTTCCCATGGCTTTGATGTCCCTAACCTGGACCTTTCTGCTTTACCTTTGATCAGAAGTGGGAAACTTGCAGGCTTGAGGCTATATGTAGTCCTCTAGGTCCTCAAGTGTGGTCCTTCGACTGAATCCAAACTTCGCAGAGCAAATCCCCTTAATAAAAGAATTTGTTTAGTCAAAATGCTGCACCCAAGGACCTAGAAGGCCACATGTGGCCTTGAGGCTGCAAGTTCTCCATCCCTGCTTGGGGCTTTCTTAGGGGAGCCCTCTGCCCTTGATTCCTCTGGATAGTTACCTTGTGGCTTACAGATTTCTCATTTCTACTTGTGCTGGTGTTCTCTTTGCTTGAGTCTCCCTTTTCCCATTGCCTATGGACTTCTGGCTGAATTTTTGATCGGGCCTGGGATGTATGATGACCCTAATTATAGTTTCTCATTGAATTTCTTGGTCATTATTTGTTCTGATGTGAGTTTCAGCATTTTGTTAGTTATTTTATGGAAACTGGGTGGTCTGCCTCCTAATGAGGCAGGCTTTTTGGCTGGTAGACCCTCTATGATTGTCTGTTATTTAAAAAATAGCTTACCTTTATATACCACTTTATGTTTAATAAAACCTTTTTTCTTATAGAAACCCCTTGAGCTCAGCAATTCAAGTATCTCTCAAAAAACAGTGACTTGCTGTGAGTTATACAAATAGTGTTAGAGTCTGCATTTGAACTTACATCTTCCAACCCTCAGACCAGTGCTTTTGTCACTCTGCTAAGGCAGATTTTGTGGCCTCTGTTTTACTCTTAGGTCTCTGTAAAATGGAAAAATATTAATTTTATAATCTAGATATTTGGTGACTTAGGAAATAAACCTCACACTATATAACACTGTTGCTATGGAAATAACAGTCCTCTGCAATATTTTTTCATCTAAAAAGTCTAGTTTTGGGGGAACCAATTAAAAAAGTTATATTGGCTATATTTGTGCCATCATTAAATAGAATAGAAAGCTCCTGACAGGAGGTGACTGTTTAATGAATCGGCTAGCAGATATTTACAGAATGCTGTTCTTTATGAGGCTTTGCTGACTTGCAGAGGATTAGGTCCAGACCCATCCTGGAGACCACTTCTTACTGGATCTTAAGTTAGAAGTTAGGACTCCCTGAGTTCCTGTTTTCCTTCTAGGATGTCTATGGATTCTTTGCTATGCCTTTAAGGATTAGGAATAAGTTGAAAAATTTCCATGTGAAGTGTGTAATTTGTGTGTATTTTTTAAAAGTAGTTAATAAATCAACAGTTTCAAAGCTTATTTCAGTCTCAACAGTTACAAAGTTCTGCTGTGTATGCCTCTGTACTGCCTCAGTTTCTCTTTTGTGCATCCTTCATTCATTTTCTGGATCCACCTCTTACTCTTGGGACTTCTTTCTTCACCATGCTGCTGAGGAGTTGCCTTCTTATCCCCCAACCTGCCCCCTGCGACATTTTAGCTTCTTTTTATGTGTTGCCTTCCTCATTAGAATGTATATTTGAGTGCTTAGCACAGTGACTAGTACGTAGAAATTATTAAGTGCTTATTGACTGCAAAAAAAGAAGCATCAATAACTCTTTTTTCAAAAAAGTTAGGGAAAAATCCCCTCTTATAACACATACATACATGTTTACTATTTTGATAGTTGTATTTTAATAAAATAATATAATTTGGATAACTATGTTTTAGTGTAACTGTTTCCTTTATAATCCTATGTATTTTTTAATGCACTTAGGAAGGAAAAAAGAGGAAAACATCTATCAGGGTCTTCCTGCGTGTCAGACATCTGCTAAGCCCCTACAGCTATCTCCTGTGAGTCTCACAACAATCCTAGGACATAGGTACTATTATTATTCCTATTTTACATCTCAAAAACTGAGAATTCAGCTGGTTTGTCTTGGGTCACACAGCTCGTAAAGCAGGCTTTAAACTTACTCTGAGTCCAGTCCTAGTGCTCTGTCCACTCTGCCACCTTGCTGCCTCTAGGAATTAAAAAAAACATGATTCTGAAAAGGAATCCATAGGTTTCACCAGACTGGCAAAGCAGTCTATGACACAAAAAAGTTCACTTTTTTTTTTTAAATAGAAAGTGTCACTCCTTGGACTTGGGAATATGCTCGTGAATATTTAACAACCAGCTTGCAGGAAAATCCTGTGACACAGTTTTGAGTTTAATCTACATTATTAACATTTTCTCTATCACTCTGTTAAGTCTAGACAATCAGCAAAACAATAAATCAAGCCACAGTTTATAGCATTTGCCAACTTCAAAAGTGCCAAAGCTCACACTGGAAACTTAATAATTGGTTTTTGTGAACTGGTTCAGTGGCTCCAGCAGACACCCACTTGCACAGGGTGATCTCTAAATCTCTCACTCTAAATTCTGTGATCTTGAAGGGGAAAACTGTGATATATTCTGGGAATAGATGCTCCCTGAGGGCAGAGATTTTTGCTTTCACACAATATTTTATTATAGTTTTGTTTTTAGATAAGGGGCTTCTAGAGCTGGTCTTCTGCTGTCACCAAGAACCACTTTTTGAAAACCTGTAATCCAGGTGTGTGGGATTCACAATTTGACATTTTAGTATATAGTCCCATCCTTGAGAAAGAAGCTAGTTCAAGAGTATATGTGGGAGGCTACATTCTGTACCTCCTTGTGGAAGTGCCCTTGGAAGAATAAGGACTTTACCCCAATAAGTAACAGACTCTGCCTTGGGGTAATGCCACCAGAGCTACTTTAGCTTGGTTAACCTTTGCTCCTTGAGGGAAACAATGATGGGAATAATAAAAACATAATATCTGCCTGACTTTGGAATGTGCCTTTGCTCTCTTGTTTGGGTATAGGTGTGTCTCATGTTCTCAGGATTCATAAAACTTCAAATAAAGAAGCTAGCTGACTCAGGTGCTGGAATGGAGTCTAATTTTATCCTCTTAACTGCCTCTTTCCATCACCTGGTCTAACTCTATTCCATGCTAGGTATTTATTTATTCAATCATTCATTGTGGAAAAGGGCACCTTCCTCATCACTATCATCAGTTGCTTCTGACCAACTGTCACGAGCAGGCATTTGGGCACAAGAGCCTTGGAAGTGGCAGCACCACCCATTTCACTGGTCTTGTTTCCAGCACAACCCTCACAACCATGATCCAGGGAAGCCACTCCTGTGAAGCGGGGAGCCAATGCCATTAATAGCCAACTAACTGCTACCCCTTAGGGAAAGGAAACCATACTAGCTGAAGCAGTAGGGTACCCTGAGGGAGAGAGAGGAGGCAGTATGTGCTAGGCAGTTAAGATCACCATCACCATCACTTTGATCATCTCTTTCCTTTAGATCCTGATGGAGCCAGCATAGGACCCTGAGCCCAGGAACCTTGAGAGTAGCAAGACTTCCAACCCAGACCATGCAGTCATCATCTTGGGATGTAATCCCTGTGGGGATGCAGTCTGGGAATAGCTTTTGTAGGTCCTACAGCCATGGCCACATGCGACCCAGAAAAGAAAATTCTGGCCAGCACTGTCCTTGGCGTTGTCAAGGTTTTAGCAGTAAAATGACATTTAAAAGGCTAATCGCTATCTACTTTGCCACTGAGCCCTAAGAACCATGGGACCTTTTCATCTGACTGTAGCTGAAATCATCCATGTGGGTTGCTTCTATCATCAGACACTGAGTTCTTTAAGAGGAGGAGCTGTCTCACTTTTCTGTTTACATCCTCAACACTTAGCACAGTGCTTTGTACATAGTAAACACTTAATAACTGTCCTTTTCATTCTTTCAATAATTATCTATTGAGTAGCTGGAGGTATAATGCATTGTGAAAGATATAGTCAGCTAGCAAGCATTTACTGGGCACTTAATATGTGCCAGGTAAACCCTGGGAATACAAAGAAAGGCAAAGATATGATCTCTGCTACCAAAGAGCTCACATTCTGAAGGGGGAGACAATGTCCAAATAGCTACGTACCTATAAGCTATGTACTGTGTAGATGGAAGGTTATCTCAGAGGGAAGGGACTAGAAACAGAAGGAAGGGGGAAGGGATTGTGGGGGAGATGATGGGAAAGGTCTTCTGCAGAAGGTAATATTTGAGTTGAGTCTTGAAGGAAACTGAAGGAGCCAGGAGTTGGAGCTGAGGAGGGAGTGCATTCCGTACTTGTGGGACAGCCAGTGAGAATTCACAGAATTGTTAGATGGAGTGTCGAATATGATGAACATGAAATCAATAAGATCCAGGTTCTTCCTTAAGGAGATTGCATTCTTATAGGAGAGATAATACATATTTAAAATAACTGTTACACCAGAAGCTATGTAATAAGGGAGTACTAAATGTAGCACTGTAAGAGTTGAGAGGAGGGAGAAATCATTTCCAACTGGAGTGATTGGGAGAGAATTTACAGAGGAAGTGACATTTGGGATGGGCCTTGAAGATGAAATATCAACAGGTTGAGATAGGCATAATTAAGGTTATTTCAGGTGAAAAAAATGACACAAATAATGGTGGGTAAGTCCAAGGTATGTTGGGGAACTGGGAAATTTTCTAGGTTAGCTGGATAAGAGGGTAGGTATAGTGGGAGATAAAATAGGTAGTTTAGGTACCAGAGTGTAGAGGTTCTTAAGTGCTAGGTTTAGACTTTATTTAAGAAGTAATTTGTTTATTATCTAGTCATTTTCAGTTATGTCTGACTTTGCAGCCCCATTTGGGTTTTTTCAGCAGAGATCCTGGACTGGTTAGCCATTTCCTTCTCCAGCTCATTTTACAAATGAGGAAACTGAAGCAAATGAGCTCACATGACTTGCCCAGGGTTATACAGTTAGTAAGTATGTGAGGCCAGATTTGAACTCAGGTCTTCCTGACTCTGGGCCAGTGCTCTGTCCATTGTGCCACCTAGCTTCCCTGCATGAACAAGCAATAGGGAACTGTTTAAGGCATTTAAAGGAGGACATGCCATGATATTTTATTAAATTTAATCAGGTGGCCATGTTTTGGAGGAAAAACATGTTGGAGACTGTCACAGTGGAAAGACCTGAATTTGGGATCTGGTTCTGTTACTTACTATCTGTATGATCTTGTTGTAAAAGGTACTTATGTACTGTGAGCCTTATTTTCCTCATCTGTAAAATAAGATTGGACCAAGATGACCTTTAAGGTCTGTTCCTTAATTCTATGATTCAGTCTCAAATTACCTGCTGCAATGATGCCAATCATTTCTGGGAACTGAGCTGTCTTCCATCTCTGAATGGCTGTTTGTTGTTCCTACTTTCCCCCAGATTAGGTGAAATAAATTAAGTAGTTGAGTATTTTAGTGTGAAAGCCCAATGGCAACCATTTTGTTCTAGTTGGTAATGATAAAGAGGATGGTGAATTGTTTCAGTGTCAAATTTTATGCATCATTTCATTAAGAGCCTGGAAATCAGATTCGCCTTCGTTTTGCACGTATGAGCATTTGTGGGTTAAGCTTTACTATCTTCCACTCCCTTCTCCATGCCTGGGAGGCCTGTCACAGTATGAATCTGTGGGCATCTTTCAGAGGTCATCTAACCCAGCACATCCCTGTACAAGAATCCTCTCTACAACATACCTGAAGAGGAGTTGTCCTGCCTTTGTTTAAAGTCCTCCAATGAGAGGGCTTCCATCCACTGCCTTCTGAGGCAGGCTCATTCCAATTTTGGATAGTTCTACTTGTTAGGAAAGTCTTCCTTATATCAAGTGTAATTTTGCCTCTTTGAAATTTCTACTCTCATCACCCTGCTTCTACCTTTTGGGGCCAAGCAAAACACATCACCATCCCACAAAGACTTGAAGACTCCCCACCTTTTCTTTTCTAGATTAATTGTTCCCAGATACTTCAGTTGATTCTTGTATTTATGTTTATGGTAATGTATGGTAAATGTATGAATGGGAAACACTTCCTACACCATATGACATCTGATTTTCTTTAAATGAAGTTGATTTTGAAACAAATTACAGGCTATACCTTAGAAATGAAAGTGTTCTCACACACACAAGGCTTAGGTATCCCAGTTAGCTTTGTTCCATGTAACTAAGGCCCCAGGTGCTGGAAATGCAGATTGCTACATAGATCTTTCTGGGAAGTGTACATCTTGCTTTGGTATATAGACTTGGTCAGTTTGTGGGAAGCAGTAGCTGATGAAATGATTTCCCAGATTATCTATATATACATAGGAAAAAAATCCTATCTTTGACATGTGTCAGTAGTATTTCAGCCATTTTCTATGCATTTCTTGGATTCTAGGTCAAAAGTTGTTATTGGTGGAGAGTAGTCTTTTCTGTTGCCTCCATTCTCAGATCTGTGCTTTGAGATCTTTGAGCATAATACTGAGAGAAGGAAGAAAAAAGACAGTGAGTCTGACTCACCCCCATTGCTAATTTTTAAAATTCATTATGAACTGCATAGAGATGAGGGCCTACTCTCATGGTCTTGGTTGAGAACTGTGAAACATTTTTTGAGAGCTCAGGGGCATACTTTTTCATAGAAATGGCCGTTATCCATATAACTAAAGCTCCTTGGGATTTTTGGATATGAATGCAATAGCTCTTTGGAATTTGAGGTCTTCCTTGTAGGTGGGAGGAGTAGTCTGAACCCTTAGAAGATTTTAAGTTATCATCTCCTTGATCATGTTATTATGATAGAAATAGTCAGGTGGGACTTGAATTGAGCCAGAAAAGAGGGAAAAAAAAGAGGAAGAGGAAGGGGAACAGAAGGAGGCATGGAGGAGGTAAAAAATAGCACTGTGCTCTGGTCTCCTGGTTTGCCTTAGCTGAATAGGGACAGCAGCTGCAAAAATAGCAGAAAAGCAACTGGGATCAGAGCCAAGACCCTGGAGGACAGCGAGAGATACTGGAGTGATACAGACTGCTCTGATCAGTAGTGGCTGCTCATCTCCCGCATCCTGATTTTTGATGGAATAAGCTCACACTGCTGTCTTGAAAAAATACTCTAACTTGACTATGTCTTGAACGTGTTATTACTTAATGTTAATAAAAACGCACGTTACTATATCACAAATTTATTTTGAAGTATTTTTAAAATTGTATTTCAATACAAAAATCCTCTCCCTTGCCCTGGGTACTATGCCTCTGTTGTGAATACAGTATTAAGACTGCAGTAGCCTTTTGACTTGACTCATGTTGAGCTTGGAGTCCGCAAAAACTCCTGGAACTCTTTCAGGTGAACTTTTATTTAACTAAACCTCCCCTGTATTGTGCCATTTAAGTTACTTTTTGAACCCAGGTAAGAATTTATGCTTACATATGCATGCATGTGCACGTATCCTTCCAACACAGAACAGATTCTACTTGCCCAAGGCAAATGGAGCCAGCCCCTCTTTAGCCAGAGCTCTGATTAATGGATGCTATTCTTTTTTGCTAGCACATGAAAAGGAACTGGACCAAGAGTTTGAGCTGGAGACAGATGCTCTATTTGGAGGATTAAAGAAGGTAAGAGATATGACTAAGCCTCTCTTTGTACTCCTGGTTTGAGTATTTCACATCCCTCTTTGTTCCCCATGTTATTATTGGTGTATTGTTTAGCAGCTGGAATGAAATATCCCTTTTGTTGCATGAGAGAGTCAAGTCAACAAGCATTTATTAAACATCTCCTATGTGCCAGACACAGTGCTAAGTGTTGAGGATAGAAAGTAAGGTAAAACAAAACAAAACTCAACTAAACTATCCTTACCCTCAGGGAGCTCACAGTCTAATGGGAGAGTCAATACGCAAATAACTATGTGCAGGATGATATACAGGATGCAGATCTACACAGGATAAATCGAAAATAACCCCAGAAAGAAGGCACTAAGAATTTGGGGCATTGGGAGAGGCTTCCCGTAGATGGTGACATTTTAGCTGTGACTTGAAGGAAGCCAGAGAGAGCAGGATGCTGAGATGAGGAGGGATAGGAATTGAGGAGAGATGGAGTATCCTGTGTGAGGAACAGGGAGGAAGACAATGATACTAGATTGCAGAATACATAGAGGGGAATAAGGTGCAAGAAGACTGGAAAGGTAGAGAGAGAAGAAAGGTCCTTTCATATATTTTTAGTATTCCTGGTCAGCCCACTTTTTGTTACTCAAGGGAGTTATGTCTGTGGTTTGACTGTGGTCTCCCACTCTTTTGCTACACAATAGCCTCTATTTTTTCTCTTCCAATTATTAGTGAATATATACCTATTGTAAAATACATACAGTTCAGTTAACATTTCTCGTTCCTGATACCTGCCTCATCATGTAGAAGTAACCCATGATCCTTCAAGTTTGTGCTGGTGAGTTCTAAATTCTTCTGGATCTTCCAGTCTGAAAAAGTGTCAGATATGGAGCCAGCAGTGGGTTATATGTTTGAAGCTCACACATTGGAAGCACCCTTTGCTTAGCTGATTGTTCCTAGAACACAGGCCAGGCCCCTGTCTTCGTTCCTCCCTGGGTTGCAGTCTTGATTTTCCCAGACTTCTTTATTCTCCTTTCTTCCTTCCAGTTCCTTTATATGTTGTCTTCTCCCATTAGAGTGTGAGTTCCAAGGACTGTCTTTCTTTCAGCATTTAATACAGTGCCTAGCATATAAATGCTTCTTGGGGTAAGAACTCACCACATCACAAAAACTTCCGGAAAATTGGAGAGCAGTTTGGCAAAAACTAGGTATAGACCAACATCTCACACCATACACCAAGATAAGGTTAAAATGGATAAATGATTTATATGTAAAGGGTAATATCATAAGTAAATTGGAGGAGCATTGAAAAATATACCTTTCAGATCTATGAATGAAGAAAGAGTTTATGACCAAAAAAAGATAGAAAGGATCTTGGGAAGTAAAATGGTTAATTTTGATTGTATGAAATTAAAATATTTTTGTACAAACAAAACACATACAGCCAAAATTTGAAGGAAAACAGGAAACTGGGGAAAATTTTTACAGCGAGTTTCCCTGATAAAGGTCTCATTTCTCAAATATATAGGAAACCAAGCCAAATTTATAAAAATAAGCACCATTCCCCAGTTGATAAATAGTCAAAGGATATGAACAGGCAATTTTCAGAAGAAGAAATGAGGGCTATAAGTAGCCACAGGGAAAAATGCTCTAAATTACTACTGATTAGATAAACACAAATTAAAACAACTTTGAGATATCACCTCACACCTATCAGATTGGCATGTAGAAAAGGAAAATGACAAATTCTGGAGGAGATAAGGAAAAATTGGGACTCTAATACATTATTGGTAGAGTTGGGAACTAGTCTAACCATTCTGGAGAACAAGTGGGAACTGCACCAAGGGGCTATAAAACATACCTTTTGACCCAGCATTACCACTACTAGGTCTGTATCTCAAAGACATCAAAGAAAGGGAAAATAGACTTATTTGTACAAAAATATTTACAGCAGCTCTTTTTGTGATGGGAAAAAATTGGAAATCAAGGTGATGACCAAAATTAGAGAATAGCTGAACAAGTTGTTCCTAGGATACACAAGTGGCGAACCCTGGGGCTAGCTGGGTTGGCAGGAAGCCTTGGCATCTCCTGGACGGTGTGGGGAGACTAGTGTCTGAGCAGGGGAAGGTGGAGGGAACCTCTACTGATAAGGGCCGCCAGGCCTAGCTGTGCTACTGAGATGCTGAGCCAGCACATGCCGGATGAGTGTAGAAGCAGTGGTGTGAGGGCTCCACTGACTGTGGACACTTACAGGAGGATGGAATTCTTGGTTTTCAGTTCCAGGTCAGAGGTGAGAAATGAAGGAGGATCTGAGGGCCAGAAGTACCATCTCCCATCCCCCAGGGCTAGAGGTGATTACAAGAAGTTGCTATAAATTGACACTATATATTGAAAAGCAAAAGAACTGTGGTTCATACCTAGCAAAGTTAAGCATAATTCTGAATGAAAAAAAATGTTGTTGTTTGTTGTCTTTCATTCTGAAGGAGGACCAAAATGACATCACTGTGCCAGAGTCAAGTTTCAGGGTGTCCGACTGTGGCTGATCCTAACAATGTGAGCTCAGAATGCTCTACCACAGGTCAGGCACAAATAGCCCACGTGAACATTTGGGGTGGATTCTCTAAATTTGCACATCCTACACTTCCTTTGAGCTGTTTCAATTCTGCTTTGCTCACAGAGCATGGCACCTTCTCTGATGTGGGCACTAGGAGCTGTAGTCACAATCCTGCATATAGGTGATCCAGGCCATAGGATCCTTTCTCACTGGAAGCAGCAGTGGGAGTCAGCAGCCTCCTGGGTGTCTGAGTAGCCTTTTAAGGAACATGCTGCTCATTTGGTCTGAGGAAGGGGCTAGAAAAGGTGCTTACCCAACCCTTGTCTGATTACCAGGGCAGGTAGGGAATCCCACTCTGTGGTCAAAATACAAAAAAAAAATGTACAAAAACATCTGCAAAGACAATTCCACTCACCATCAGCACATGGAATGTGTGCACACTTATAGACAACCAAAATCCAGTAGACCTAAAAGACAAATAGCTCTTGTTGCAAGAGGACTCAGCAGGTATCCCACCCGAATAGCAACCCTGAGAGAAACAGGACAAACAAGTATAGTATCGTTTTACATAGATGCTTATGAATGTATATGTCTGTGTATGAGGATGATTATAGATATCTAAGTAAATGTATGTGTATGCAAGTAAATGTATGTATATATGTGTTTATATATGTATGTATACATATATACACAGATACATGCACACATATATCCACACTTAAATGTAGCCTTTTCTGGGGGGGAGAGGAAGAGGGAAAAAGGGAACGAAGTAAAAAGTGTACAACAGAGAACAAAAGAAAATTTACAAGGAAGCAAACAAAAGATAGGCAGCTCTCAAAACAATGTGCAGTATTTATTATATAGGCTTTCTTGAAATGCAGATTTATTGCTGTATATTTTGAATCCTCTCTTACATTCTGCTGTACACATGGCAGTGTTTTTTTCTTTTGTATTTAAGTTTATGATATATTTCTTTTTCTCTTCTTACTTTGTATTTAAGTTTAAAATAATTTTTAAAAAAAATGCTATTTCCAGAGAGAGAACTGATAAACTCTGAATGCAGATTAAAGCATACTTTTTAAAAAGTCTCCTTTTTTCTTCTTTTCTTGTGTATGTGTGGTTTTTTTCTGGCATGGCTAATATGGAAATATATTTTGCATGACTTCACATGTTTAATCGATATATTGTTTGTCTTCTCAAGGGGTGGGGGAGGAGTGGGAGAAAGGGAGAGAATTTAAAATGTAATTAAAATTTAAAAAAAACTAAATTTTTTAATATATAATTGAGAAATATTTAACAAAATAAATAAAAATATTTAAAACAAATGCTTCTTGACTTGACTTGTATGAGGACTAGCCTAACTAAATTTAGAGAGACTTATCACCACAAGGTTGGTCACTTAGTGTTTCTTGCTCAAGCATCATCACAGTAACTTTTATTCTGGAAAAAAACTATTCATATGTGGAGTTTTTTTTTTCAGTTTCTCCTGGTGATGGAAATATCTATCCTGGTAAAGTATCATTTTAAATGCTAAAGTAGAATGTTCTGACATTTTCAACTTTGGAGAACTGAAAAATCTTACTTAGAATTGTAGCAAATTTAACTGGGTTTCCGTTTTTGGGAAAGAGGTTGAGTTTGACTTGCTATGTTATGATTTACTCTTTTAGAAGTACCACTTCGATGTCTTTTTGTGGGTTGAAGATGAGTCTGTGCTCTTAAAGGCTATGCCAGGAAGCAGAACCTCAGATAGGTCCTACCAAGGACCTTTGAGGAAAGGCATTGTGGAAGCTTAATGTTGGACCATATACACATCTGTTGCCTGAGGTTATTCTAATTAAGTGCAGACAGGCTTATCATTATGTAGCCTGCAAGCTGTTGACATCTACTGTATATATCACAGAGGTGTTTCATTCTATGTTAGGGAAGGGACTACTTATGTTGAAGAAATAGATCTTTGAAATGTTGCTATAAGTATTATTTACCTAATTTAGAAGAAGTAGCCTGTCTCTTTCTCTGATTTGCTGTCTTTTTCATACAAAATTATTATGTAGAATCATAAGATTATAGGACCATAGAGTGTCAATCAATCAACAACCATTTACTAAACACCTACTGCAGTGCCCAGCATACAAATATAAGAATGAAACTGTCCCTACTCACCCAGGAATATATTCTGGTGGGGCATGAGGGAAAAAAAACCAACCCAAATGCACATATAAGTAAGTACAGAAGTGGAATTTAATCTCAGGTTCTTTGATTTCTGAGCGAGGGTTCTTTTTATTGCACCAAAATGAAGCAAGGGCCAGAATTAAATGGAAGTTTGGGAGCATTTCTGACCTGTAGGATTTCTCATTAAGGAATATGTGACTGTATCCCATGAATGTACTCATGAAAAGTTCAGTATAGATTGAAATTCTGTGAATGCATTTTAAGTTCTCTCTACTTAAAGAATTCTTGCTTTGAATCTTTCTATAAAACAAAGAAACTATTTGTAATACAATTAATCACCTCTTAATTTAACTATTTTTGTTACTCTGTATTTTCCTGTGAATTTCTTTAAAGTGGGGCACTCGTGCCAAACTGTAGATGTCTTTGGGCCTATATACACTTCTCCAGTTCTTTTCTGGGCATTTAAAAAGTGAATGGATGAATGAAAGAAAAACATTTAACATGTGTTTGCAAAGTGCAAAGCACTATGCAAGATACTGGAGATACAAATAGAAAAGCAAGACAGTCCCTGCTCTTCAGAATCTCATATTCAAATAGAGGAGACAACATATACAAGAGGTTTCAGCTGCAAGTCATCTGGAGAGGATTTGGGGCCCTTAGCATTCAGTGGCAAAACAGATGGTAATTTATGTTTAATGTCACTTCTATTTCTAAAGCTATACCTGTTTCTGATGCTGAACCATTTGACAAAGCCAAGGACTTTGGTGGTGAGGACTTTCTTTTCCAAGTCTTCAGGAGCTCAGTGTTGAGAAGCAAGCACTAGCAGAAGCAATTGCCTAGCTTGCTTTTTTCAACTAAGGTTCTTAGAAGGCATAATGACAGTAGGACCAGGCTGGAAGCTGGAGGAGGAGACTGTTGGTATGGGACATATAGCTACTCCTGGAACTATTGGGTTTTATGGCATTTGGTTGTAATTAGTTGATAGTTGGTGGGAGGAGTGGGAAAGTATGTGGGTCCTCTTCTCCCCAGTGATTGCTTCCCTTAGTGATAGCTTCTGAACCTAGTCTGGAAGCAGGGCAAGAGGTGCTAATATTCCAGTACTCTTGAATACAGGTTCCTGGGCTATCTCCACGGGGTCTGGTGTGAGGTGTAGGGTTGGCTTGCCTGGTACATACTATCTCCTGTCTTTTTTGTTGTTGTTAAAGAGAAATTGAATAGCAAATATGAAGCAAAACCCTCAGGTACTCTGGCTTAAAGTATTTGCCTTAGCAACACAAGTTTGAGTTTGCATTTATTTTTATTCAGCAGAAGTAGTGTCATAACTCAGAAATGTTAGAGAAATTTTCATCACATTTCCTAGTGGAAGAGACAAACAACCCCTTTTTAGGCTGGCTAGATTATGAGACTTTCGTCTGAAAGGAAGTATTTTTGAGCACGTTGTGAGCACCTGGATTTAGGAGAGGAGAAGGTCAGGACCCAACAAGTTTTGGAAACCACCACTGATTTCATTTTCAAGTTAATAGGCTTGGGCACTGCTTTGTCCTGTTGCCTCAGGACAGAGGAATGTGCCTCCTGACATACTGCCAATTCTCAGCTCCCTCTGTTACTCCTCACTAAAGAACCTGCCCAGAATGGGATGACTTAATAGTTCAAGCCTGCAGTATCAGTTCTTCGAGTAGAGGGTCCTAGATCTCATGTCACTGGTGCTTTCTATCCTTGTGGAAAAATAAATATAGTGCATGGATCCTAGATAATTGCTTCATTATGCTTTGGAGAAGTTGATTCACTCATTCATTAACTCATCCATCCATCCATTCACCAAATAGTCTTTGAGGATCTCTATGATATAGCACTGTGTTATGTGCTGTGTGTTCAAAGAGATATAGGCCGAGATCCATCAACACCTTAAAAAGTTGCTAGAATAGTTAAATAGCAGCATAAGATGACAGTACAAACAATGTCCCAAGTCGGTATGTAATTCTGTCAACATACAGAAGATAAGTACTATGTGAGTGCAGAAGAGGAGGAGATCACCATGCTCTAGACTAGTCAGGAAAGTTCAAAACAGACAGAAGATAGACTGGGTAGAGATCTGGACAGGCAGAGGACATTCCAGAGCAGGACAAGATGAATGAAAGTGCAAAGACTGGCACACAGAAGGGACATTCTGGGAACACTGAGACAAGATCAGTTTGGCTGAAGTAGGGTTTTTGTAGGGCAGAGGTAGATTTGGGCCACCAGCTTTCCTCCCTGCTCCCTGGCAAATATTCCTGCTTTTAGGGGACATGATTTTGAGAGACGGTCACAATCCAGGAAAGGTCTCCTGTCTTTGAACTTGGTGGTTTTGGGGGGCTAAGGATAACTGTTCTTGCCAAGAAAGCTGTGTGTGGCAAGGGAATTTGAGTAGCTGGGAGAGATATCAGGATGCTATTTGGACTTCATATGGCCTGGATTCCACATCCACTTTATTCATTTTTTCCAACATCTGCCTTTTTTTCTTTGAAGGCTGTGTGAGGGCAAACACTTTGTACCCCAGGCTTCTGGCAGCATCCTGGAGCTGTGGTGTTTTCTGGAAGCTGTGTTATGCTAAGGGGGTGGGGGGGATGTGTGAGGACGGGTAGTGTCTGGAATGGTGTGAGCCAGATGCCTTTTCTGATTAATGTCATCAACTGCTTTGGTGCCTGGCATTTTCCTTTCTCTCTCTACTGAAGCCACAGAGAACAGCTCTTCTCTTGATGGAAAATTTTAGCTACATATATCTTGATTTATGGAATAAATGTATTCATTTGTAAAGGGTTGCAGTCAACCTACCTGTCATTGTAGGAAAAGTTATCTCAGAGCTGAATTCTTGTATATCAAAGCCTGTTCTCCAGCTTTGTATTAGAGGTCATCAGATCATGGCCAAAGCTCAAAGGTACCTCAAGGACCATCTAGTACACTTCCCACCCTACACCTCCATCCCCATTTGACAGATGAAAAACTGAGGGCCACAGAGACTGATTGACTTCTGGAAGGTTATACAGGAGGCAAAGTGTCAAGGCTAGATTTTGAACTTAGGTCCTCTCTTTCTGCTGCAAGTTTTATTCTAATTTTCTGATTCACCGTCAGTGACCTTTAGTGACACCACCTCTGGAGCTTTTGAGTTTTTCTGATCTTCCTGTTTCAAAGACCATCAGATTTAAAATTGGAAGGAGTCTTTTAAGGCCATTTGGTCTAATCCTCTAATTTTACAGATGAGGAAATCAAGGCTCAGAAAGGGTAAATGACTTGCAGAATTGAGCATCCTTGGACATCACACCAAGAGTTCTTTTTCACTGTATTACACTGCATCCCTAGGAGGCAAGAACTAATGGTGTATAACAAACATTTTAATGCCTGTGGAGGCTGCTATTTAAAGGCCTCTTTAAAGCTTATTATAAACTACAGAATTGAGTAATACAAATAATCAACTCTTAATTTATCTTTTTTTAAGCCTAAATTGTCCTGTAGTAGTTTTTTTTTAACTTAAGGCATATCTATACAGAGCAATTTTTCTAGTAATAGAATTGGAGCTGTTCTTTCTTTTCTTTGCTTTTTTTAAACATTTTTATTTTTTTCATTAAATATTTCCCAATTATATGTAAAATTTTTAAACATTCATTTAAAATTTTTAAAAGTTTAAAATTGTCTTCCTCCTACTTGCCCCTTCCCCTTCCCTTTGAGAAGGCTAGCAGTATGATATTGATTAGACATGTGAAGTCATGCAAAACATATTTCCATATTAGCCATGTTGCAAGCACACACATACACACAAATCCAAGAAAAAGTTTAAAAAATATACTTTGATCTGTACTCAGATAATATCAGTTCTCATTCTTGAGGTAGATAGCATTTTTCATCATGGGTCCTTTGGAATTGTCTTGGATCATTGTATTGATCAGAGTAGCTAAGTCTTTCAGAGCTGAGTAGCCTTGCTATTACTATGTACAATGTTCTCCTGGGTCTGCTGACTTCAGTTTGCCTCAGTTCATAAAAATCTTCCTAGGTTTTTTTGAAACCATCCTGCCCATCATTTATTATAGCACAAAAGCGTTCCATCACGCTCTTATATCTCAACTTTTTCAACCATTCCCCAATTGATGGGCATTCCTCTCAGGTTCCAATTCTTTTCAAGCACAAGAAGAGTTGCTATACATATTTTTGTGCAAATAGTTCTGTTTTCCATTTTCTTTGCTCTCTTTGGGGTCCACACCTGCTAGTACTATGGGCTTGGTCAAAAAGTATATCCAGTTTTATAGCCCTTTCAGTGTAATTCCAGATTGTTCTTCAGAATGGTTAGACTGGTTCACAACTCCACCAACAGTGCATTAGTGTCCCAATCTTTCCACATCCCCTCCAACGTTTTGTCATTTTCCATTTCTACCATGTTAGCCAATCTGAAAGGTGTGAGGTGATATTTCAGAGTCGTTTTAATTAGATCTGGTCTTTCTAGACCCCAGAGAATGAAGGCATTCTCTTGTGATTCAGCTGGATAGAGGCATCTCTTTGAATAGAAAGCACACTTTTTTAAAAAAGCTGTTGAAATTCAGCCGGCAAAGGTTACCTGAATAGGTCCCTTCCTATAAGCTTCCCTAGTTCAATCCCTTAGAAACATAGAAAACCCAGTTTTACTTCTTGTCAGTTGACAGATATTTTTGTTCCATAACTGAGACACAATGTATGTATTCTGTCTCTAGGCTTGTTGTTGGTTGCCCTTTGTTCTTGAAGAGGGCCATGACCTCAGGAGGGTGATGCCATGACTTGCAAGGGAATTGGCTTTAAGTGAGGTAGGGCTGTGCAAAGTCATCAGCCTCACTTTCTTCTCTGGAGCCATCTAGGTTCAGTGACCAGATATAGATAAGGATGACTGGAGATGCCCCCCGCCCTCAGCAGGAAGATGGAAAGAGCAAAGGAATAAAGAGGTGCGCCCCAGGAAAGGTTCAAAGTGTCTGGAGCAACTGCAATAACTGTAAACACTTAAGGATGTGAAGTGTTCTCCCCTCAACAGGCCTTCGGGGGT
Source organism: Potorous gilbertii (assembly GCA_028658325.1). Taxonomy (NCBI): domain Eukaryota; kingdom Metazoa; phylum Chordata; class Mammalia; order Diprotodontia; family Potoroidae; genus Potorous; species Potorous gilbertii. Next base: position 594,956,360 of record CM053770.1, on the reverse strand, counting down.
AGGTGGTGCTGGTATTATTGACTGTTAGCATTTTAAAGATGAGGAAACTGACATTCATAAGGGTTAAGTTACACCAAGCTTCCAGAATTCTAGTGTCTCCACAGGGTCCAAGTAGCTTTGGGAGGGCAAGTTAAGGCAGTAATGAGAGCTTTGTACTAGGGTGCCAAGTCCTCAATTTGGTTTTATTCTTTGAAGATAAGAAGAATGGGTGGTATTTTTTTGAGGTCCCAGCAGAACTACCCTCAGATAAAAGGCACAGTTGTAGGTAACCTACCTCCCTGAGAATTGGTAAATAAACTTTACTCATGCCCTGTGGATCAAATCCAAGATCCTCACCCAAACTTCAAAGTCCTTCCCTAGGGTGCCCTGGACTACCTCCGATTCTTCAGCCTGCTCCGTGCCCTCGCCCACCTTTTCTATTCCTCTAAGGCACAATTCCTTCAAATCACTTGTCCTGTATCCACTTGCCCCATTCTTGCCTTTGAACTCTTTCCAAAGCAGCACTGATTTACCTGACACATTCTTTTCACTTGCCAAGGGGTATCTCAGTTGTTGAAACCTTACTTCCTCTATGAAGCTTTCTAAGATTGATAGCTTCCTTTGTCCAGTCCTGTCCAGGCTAAACTTGGGGACCCCTTGTAAAAATAATCTTTTCCCTCACTAAGTAGAGAGATAATTTGGATCAACCTCAAGGAAGGGAATAGTCATCAATTGCATTTCAGTGTAAATAAATGAATGTGCATTTTAATTATCTCAAAGCAGAAAGTAAGGAAACAAACATATTCTGTGTCAGGTACTATGCTAAGGACTTTGCAGGTATTGTCTCATTTGATCCCCCACAACCCTGGGAGGTAGGTAGTGTTACTATCCCTATTTTACAGTTGAGAAAACTGAAACAAATAAGAGGTTAAGTAACTTAACCAGGGTCACACAGCTAGTAAGTGCCTGAAGCTGGATTTCAACTCAGGCCTTCCTGACTCCAGCCTCTGTCCTCTCTTCAATTTAGTTAAATTAAGGATCACAGGTATTAGAGCTTGATTTGGAATCAGGAGGTTTGCGTTTGAATCTGGCTCTGCCACTGCATGATGACCTTAGGCAAATCATCCCTCCTCTCAGTCTATGCCTCACTTTCCTCATCTGTAAAATAAGATAATTAGTTTAGATGGCATATATCTAAGGCATATATCTTTCTACTCTAATCCCATCTCTCATTTTAAAGATGAGGAAATCAAGTTTCAGAGTGGAAAAAGTGACTTGCTTGAGATCACAGAACTTACCCTCCCCTACTCTGTCTTTTAGACAAATTAATTCCTTTTTATAGATATTCTTCCTTTATGCCTGGGATGGCCTTCCTTCTCACTCCACCTTGGAACTTTTAGTGCCCTTGAATGCTCAGCTCAAGAGTTTATTTACCACCTATATGTGCATGGTGGTGGGCTAGGTGAAAATATCCCACTTTTGCGTAACAATTTTACAGGTTAGTTTTACTAAACTTTGCACTTAATCACACACAGACAATACTCTGGCATTCAAAGCCCTTCATAACCTTAGCTCCTTCTTCCCTCTCCAGTTTTCTTATACATTACTCCCCAACATGCAGAGAGAAGACATTTCTTAATTCCCTCATGTTAGTTCTCCCCCTTTCCTCAAGGCTACATGGTAGCTTTATTTTCTAAGTATTTTTTATTTTTTTAACTTTACTCATGTATATGTTATTTCTCTTAAGAGGGAGAGCTCTTGAGGATTAGGGACTATTGTTTTTGTCTTTGTATGCCACGCACATAGTAGGTATTTAATTAATACTTGTTGAATGAATAAATGAGAGAATAATAGAAGCCCCAGGGTGAGAAAGAATGAGTTTCAGAATGGGAAGAACTAAAAAGAAGAAGAGATCCAAATGACATCATCAACTAAAAGGCTGTACACATTGCTACAACTCATTTATTTTCTTAGATTGGATTACTTCTGGAGCCGACTCATCTCATCCACTTATTCTGGTTCTTATGAACTTGTTACTTTCCATTTCAGAGGATAAAATTTATTTGTCCCCAAGTTCTAGGATTTGGTCTTTTTGACACCTGGGCCTTCCTAAGCACTGTGACTATATGCAGAGTTCTGGGGAAGATGAGGGAGCGTCTAGTCTCAAATCAGTCATTTAACAAGTATTTATTAAGCTTTGTGTCAGACACTGAATTAAGTGCTGGGGATACAGGAAAAAAGAATGAAACATTATAATGGGGAAGGAAAGAAGTACATATAAAAAATCAACAGTATAAATGTATAGTTAATAAACAAATACATACATATATATACATACACACATCAAGTAGTTAAATACAAGATATTTTGATAGGGGTAGCTCTAGCATTTGGGGGAAGGATCGGGGCAAGAAAAACTTCATGCAGAAGAGGATGGTATGTGAGTTGCTCCTTAAAGGAAGAGAGGGACTCTGTGATACAGAGGTAAGAAAGGAGTGCATTCCAGGCCTAAAGGACCACCATTGCATAGGCACTAAGACTGGAAGGAGTTTGGTTTAACTGGGTGAATGAGAAAGTATAATACACAATGAGACTGGAAATATTAGTTGGGCTAAGTTGGGCAAGGCTTTTAAAATGAAGCAGAGGAGATTATATTTTATCCTAGAGGTAATGGGAGCCAGTGGAGTGTTTTGAGTAGGGAAGTTACAAGGTCAGATCTGCTCTTAAAGAAAATTACTTTAGTAGCTCTAAGAGGGATTGAAGTAGGGAGAGACTTGAGGCAAGGTGACCCCTGAGAAAGCTATTGCAAAAATCTAGGCCAGAGGTGATGTGGCCTGAACTAAGGTGATAGCTTTGTGAGCGGTAACAAGGAGTCTGATGCAAGAGATGTGGAAGTAGAACCAGCAGAATTTGACAATTGTTTGGATATGTGGAGTGAGGAAGAGTGAGGAGTCCAGGATAATGTCAAGATTATGAATCTGAGACAGTGGAGACATGGTGGTACCTTTTGCAGGAATAGGAATGTTTAGAAGAGGGGTTGGTTTAGAGGGAAAGATAATGTGTTTAGTTTTAGGGATGTTGAATTTGAGAAGGCTGGGATGTCCAGTTTGAAAGGTCGAAGAGATAATTGATGATGCAGTAAAGTCCATGGGTGAGACCAGGGTTCCCAGAGCTCAAGAACAATAAGTGGAGGGGCAAGGATCAGAAAGCTCAGAGACTGAGGAGGAAAGAAGAGGGCAGGATGATGGATGTAGTGAACCGATGGCCAGTCAGCTTTGCTTTACTACCATAATTGCATAGAGGTTTAGGCCTATGTACATGCAGCCAATGTAGTCACCACTTGATCATTCTTACATACCACTTTTGTAGGTGAAGGTATTTATATCTTTCTATGAAATGTGGGCTAGCATACCTAGTATGAGCTAGTACACAAACATAATTGTATGAGTACTCATGGTGTTTCTCTAGCTCACATTTCTCCATCTTTTTTGGCTTTTGGTCTTGTGACGTGTGTTTTTATCATTAGCAGCACTTAACAGGCTTGATTCCTTCAGTTGCTGTTTGCTAAAATATTATAGGTGCTGTGATTTTTGATGGCTTATGGGGATAATGGATGGAAAATTTTAATTAAAAAGGGATTTGAAAAATTATGGATTTATAGTTTTCAAGAGAAAGAGTTAGCCTGGAATAATGGAAAGGGAGCTGGCCTTGGAGTCAGGAAAACATGGCTAATCCCTGCCTTTAGTGCATACTGACTATTTGGCTCAAGGCCCCTAGCAGCCCTCTAAGACTAAGTTGCAAAGCAGCTACAGATTTGCTTTTATTGGAGTTTCCTATGCCAATGAAATCACAGCTATTATTCAAAACAATGGTTGCCATAGGCATGGAGAACAACTGTATGGAGATCCAAGAGTAGTTGGGTCTGAAGGAAGAAGGGTGGAAACTATCTAGAATAACTCTAACACATCAAGAAACCAAAGTTCCACGGAACATTGACCTGGAAGGGACCTTGAGGGATCATCTGGTCTAGCCTACAGTCTTCAAGCAATGGACATATTGTTCTCCTCATTTTATAGACCAATCAGAATATTTCCTAGTAGATATTCCCCTAATAGATATCAAATCCTTATTCATTTCTTCTCATCCTGGTGATTCCTGTGCATGTCGACAAAAATCCTCCATAGAGAAGCCACCCAATTTGTTTCCTCTTTTTATTTTGTTTATTTATTTATTTTTAGTGAATATTTCTCATCCCGCCCCCCCCCCCCCCACTCCATGAATGTTTAGATGACTCTTCTTGTATGCATCACTACTTCAGAGATTTGTGATTTCATAGATGGATATCCTTTTCCAACCTCCTGCATCATCAGAAATGGTTTTCATTCTAACGCTAAGTGAGTTACTAAGACCAAAAATTCCTTTAGTTCCATTTCCTTTCTATTTTCTCAAAAGTTGAAGCTAACTGGAACATGTTTCTATTATATGATGAGGGATTTCAGGGCATCACCCTGTATTAAAACTAGATCTCTATGAACTGAACTAGGCAGGTCCTTGGACAATAGGCACATATAGTCTCTTTCAAAGCTCTTATTTGAAACCTTTCCTGCTTAGGATCAATCTTCTAGGGCTTGTGTCCTATTGGCAAAGCCTTGGAGAATCTAGTATCATCTTGATGAAATATTAGAAGAAGATGTCAGCAGAGGGTTTTCCTTGATTAAGGACCCCAAAATAAACCAAATTGTGATATTTTAGTAATATAGTCTATGGAATAGGAGAGAAACTTGGAGTCATTTATATCAAGTACTTCTTTTTTGGAGTCTGGATCTCCCTATCTAGCTCTGGTAGAAAGTGCAGCAGCCACTCACATACTCTACACTAATTGGCATGGGAACTTTGTCTTGCTCCATTTCTAACCTGGTTTGCCTCTTAGGCAAGCTGCTACTTCCTCCTACCCTAACCTTTTAGGGGATCATTGATGCTAGACTTAGGGCTAAAGTGATCTAACAGCTTTATCTTCCCCAGTAGCAGGAGTTATTTTTGGGTTATAACAAAAGCAAAATGAATATCTGAGGTTGACTAAGGGAGAGGCCTAGCTAGGTCTGAGATGTAGGCAAGGGAAGAGATACAGTTTTCTAGGAAGTGGAAACAGTCATGATTAGGAAATGACTATAATATCAATTAAATTTTGACTTGACACTTTTCCCATTTGAGGGTTAAGAAATAGGAAAACTAAGAATGTATAAGGAGTTCATAGGATTCTGAATCCTATGATCCAGAGCTAGAGTGACTTTAAAAGCTATCTTGCACAGCATCTGCTTTTTACAGATGAAGAAACAGATCCAGTAATTTTAAGTGACTTCACCAAAGTCACAGAGGTATTCAGAGGCAGATCTGAGGGGTTGTAATATGAGTGAAATCTCTGTGTACCTAAAATTTAAGTGATGGAGCCTGAGGAGTAAATAGGAGTCTTTTCCCAGAGATCAGATGTTGGGGAAAAGCTACCAGGAAGGTACTTTAACTTGGGATTGTAGCCTGGTTTGGAGGATAGACTAAGAGTGTATAGAGGATCACTGACCTGTGAAGCTGCTTTATACTTTTACAAGACTGTTTGCTTGCTTGAACATTGTTCAAGAATTCAGGTGATTTTATCTAGCTAGTACTAATCAAAACGCTGAATTACCATTGCCCTGAAATCCCTTACCATGTAATAAAAACATGTTCCAGTTAGCTTCAACTTTTGAGAGAATAGAAAGGAAATAGAACTAAAGGAAACTGAGATGCCAGAGGCACTGACTTAGAAGGGGAAGACTGACCTCTTGTGGACTTTCAAGTGGTAACTGCTCAAAAAGGAAACCCGGAGATGGAGACAACATGTAAGATTGTCCTTGTTTTCTTCCATCGTTCTTTATCTTCGTACATTCTTCTCCCCCACCCCTCTGAAGTTTTATTTGATGTGTTTCTGTTCTATGACTACACCTCCAGGTTGTCATCTTTGTCATCATATTCATCATCATCATCATCTTCTTTATTATCGTAATTGTCACTAGTATTATAGATTTAGAGCTGGAAGAGGGCAGCTAGGTGGTGCAGTGGATATAGTTTTGGGCATGAAGTCAGGAAGACTCATCTTCCTGAGTTCAAATCTGGCCTCAGACACTTACTAGCTGTGTGACCCTGAGTAACTCACTTCACCCTGTTTGCCTCAGTTTCCTCATCTGCGAAATGAACTGGAAAAGGAAATGGCAGACTACTTCAGTATCCTTGCCAAGAAAACCCCAAATGAGGTCATGAAGAGTCAGACATGATTGAAAAATGACAACAACAAAAGAACTAGGAAGGGCTTCAAGGGTTATTTAGTTCAGTGCCTTCATTTTAAAGACAAGGAAGTTGAGGCACACAGTCACACAGGAAGTAAATGTTAAAGCCAGATTTTTTTTTTAATATAAATTTATTTATTTAACTTTTTACATTCATTTTCACAAAATTTTGGGTTCCAAATTTTCTCCCCATTTGTCCCCTCCCCGCACCCCAATACACCGAGCATTCTAATTTCCCCTATCACCAATCTGCCCTCTCTTCTA